>NW_019379569.1:69140-96122 GCF_000648655.2 Copidosoma floridanum
GGGGGGGGGTGGGGAGGGCGCTAGTTAAGTATAAAATCGGAACGAAGTAATGGAACACGTCAAATTTTGAATCCATTAGCTGATTTATTATTGTATTGGCGATATAAAGGAATAATAATACATAAGAAAATGTTCAACCTTCAAACTTTGTTACAATTTTTCTTTCTGGAAACTGGGACTCAATGTATTCATTTTATTTCACGATATTTCTCTATTATGTACAATTTTTAATACAAAATATTATATTATTTTTCCATGGTGTAATTTCTGTTAAAAGTAAATAGAAAGTAAAATAAATACTATGATGAATCAATTTGTTAGTTGAGAAAAATAATTTTTAATCTCTAAAATCATGATTAATCGTATAAGTTACGTCGTATTAATTATATTATCAGTTCATGATTTATTTAGAAACCGCATTTTTTGGTGTGAAACCAAGATTACATACAATGGTGTATCAAAGTCATGCTATGTTTTGGATCTTTCAGAACACTAGTTTTATTGTTGAAAAACATCTCTTGAGCGACTGTTTTTTAGGCTGATACTTTTTTTTTTTTTACTCATTATACGTGCGATTTTCCTGTGAATCATGTTGCTCTTTCAATATGTGTTGACCGGAGAAGAGTGCTTCGAATGTTTCATTTATCCGCATCTGAAACACGCTCCTTTGTTTTTCCCTTTTTTTGACGACTGATTTTTTGTGGAACCTGCCCCTTGATTACTGTCAATGAATCATTTCTTATGTTTTTCTCTATTCTCGATTCTACAGCGAAAATACTCAATCGTTCGTTTAGATGAAATACTGATTTTTTTAGCTATTAACATAATCGGGTGAATTGTTTCGTCGATGATTCTGCACATAATCATGCTGACCTTTCGTGCGCCCGTTAAATCTAGCTTCAACTTATTAGTTATTCCCAACTTTATAAAGCAAAATTTTTGTAAATTGAGCTCTTCTTTGCTAAAAAACAAAAGCGCTTCTTCCATCAATTTCATGAAACGCTCTTCTTCCAGGAATTGCCTGATGATGGCTAGATATGTGATTAAGGCTATTTTTTTTATTTTTAAAGGAAGATTTATCCAAAATATAGGTCTCAAATGATCTCAACCCCCTACTTCTGCCCATAGAATATTCCTGTTGATTAATGCACTGAATAACTCACAACAAATTTTCTGACACACTGTCTCGTAAAAATGATACTTGGATTATAAAGAAATATTAATGTTTGAAAAAAAGTATGTAGGCGATTTATAGTTTTTAAAATCTGTCGGAGACCATTAATTTTGTCTCTTGAGGCATATAACCAGAACAAACATAAAGTATCTTTCGATATTACTACTTGCTCCGAAAACCTGCACCATTAGTTATTAAAATTAATATTTTGCAACATTAAAACTATTTTACCTCGAAAAACAATGTCTAAAGTAAAACTTTTGGAATAAACTTGATCAGAAAAAGTAAAATTAATTATTTTTTTGTTGCAAAAAGCTAAAAATATTTGCAAAGTTTTTGTTTTATTTGAGTAATGTGTTGTCAAAATTAAATATAAAAATATTAATAGAAAAAAAAAAAATTGATTAATGGGTTTTCACCCCCGTGAGTTGTAATCAGGAAAAAAAAGAATAAATCAATGAATTAAATTTAAAAAAAATGTGTGTGCACTCGGTGCATGTGCGAAGAGGTGAGGTCGTTCACAAAGAGGGGTATACCCGAGACAAGATTCTCGATACCCCTAGACGGGTCACGTACCATCGGTATCTTCTGGCAACTCCGTGGTCAATATTACTTGCGCCTTCATATGCGCTTAACCACTCGACCACCGAGCTCTTGTTTTCCAATTCGTTAAATAGTCGATTTGAAGCTAGCATGGATAAAAAAATGCCATTAGGCAAGACACTCGATAATGTGTTAATTGCTTAGCGTTGTAGTCGGTATATCTATATGCCCAACCAACGTGTCTGCAATCGGTCATACAGATATACTGATAACGTGCTAGGAGTATTTACGGATCGTTCTCGAGTTCCTCGCTGGAGGGCGCTGTTTTTATATCTCACTCGAGGCGCGAGGCCAGCTGACGAGTAATAATGTGTGTACAAAGCAATGGGTATACCTCTCAAATAAGGGATAGTGGGGCAGCGTGAGTTTGTAGGGTAACTCGGGCACCTCATGTACTCAATAAAAAAATTAATGTTTTTCTCTCAAATAAATTTTTTTACATTGTAAAATATCAACACTATTTTCCTCAAAGAGTATCATGATAAAAAGTAATTAAATAATTTGTAAAAATTTATAAAAATATTTTAATAAATAACCCTGCGGACAATGATAGCTTCACGGCTTCTTTTTACAATAAAAATTATCTCCAGTAATTATCTCGTGAAGTTTCTCCAACAGTCTGTTTGATTTACTTTCAAGATCCGTTGAAAAAAAATTTTTATCTTCCACCATTAAAAAGTTATATTTATTTCAAAACATGGCTTCTAGGGGACATGATGGGCACTACGCTTGAGGCACAATGAGCCTGAGAACTCTGCGTCTGCAGCAGACGCTGTCATTCTGTTCGAATCAAAACAAAGCTGATTAACTTAACCTTAGTCTTAGCTTTGAATTTCTCTAGTCTGTCTTATTTTATAAGTAAGTAAGTTTAACTGTGGATCGTGACTTGACAAAAAATAAGAATGGTGTGACGATACAAAAAGAAGATGGAGAGAAATATTCATAATATTCAATTCGAATTTTCAAAATATTACACAGTGATTTTTTGGTAAATTCAGTTGCTATGAATCCTATAAATTTTAGTTTTTTTTTCCTACAATCTTAAACTGGCAAAACTGAAGAGGTTTTTTACATATATATTTCATTTTAATGAAGCTTCATTTTTATAATATTAGAGTGCAACATTGATATGATATTGGCATACAGTTATTTGTAATAAACACAAAATTTATGAGATTAAGGCAAGATGTTTGTGGTATTAAAATAACTTATCTAACAGATTGTAATGTAACTTGTGATATTACATTTAATGTACAATGATTTAACAAATAAATGTTTCATGTTTCTTAAATAAATTTTTTATGTTTGTTAAATATCATTAAAAATTTATTAACATAAATACTGTTGTTCACCTACCATCGAATTATTTCAATCATCCCGCGCTTATTGTACCCTACAGCTATGTTCACTGGGCCCGCAGAGGGGCAGAATGAGCATTTTTAAGAACTATATTTTATTATATGATAACTAATTATTTATTGATTTATATATTTTTTATTTCGGGTAGTTTTATTCTATGTGTCACGCTCTGAAAGATGCTCAGCTGGAGAATTATATTTAAGGTGGAAAAAAATTGTAAGAGTGTAAACAATAATGGGTGCCCGTCATGCCCTCAATCTATCATCTCAAAGTATGTTGGGAAAAAATGGCTACTTGGACCCAATTCGATGCCACAAATGACACATTTTGGATAATAACTCAAAGTTCCTATGCTCGCTTATGCGAAAAAAACAAAGTATCGTTATCAACGTCAGCTTCTACGGCTTAACAGTATGAAAAGAAAGATACGGGATTAATTAAGAAAATATTTTGTTTATCAAATCAGAAAAAAAAAAATTAAGCTCAGATCTCCAATTGAAAGATTATCTATAATTGGTGATTAAGTGATTCGTTAGTTTCAAGTTCATACATTCGCACGTCAGTTGGTCAAATCTATCCATGTATAGAGTATGAGAGCGCGCGGTGGCTCGGTCGGCTATAGGTCGTGGATTGGCACACGAAAGACCGTGGTTCGATTCCCGGCCATAGTGCGACTTTCGGGCAAGTACCTCTGTGACTTTCACATGTGCTTTTTCACCACGCAATGCTCCTCGAGGAGGGTTTAGGCGACCTCCTCGCAGCACAATTAATTTCCCCCTACCCCCTTCCCAGTAATGGGAGGCCTCCCATCCCTCATCCCTTCCTTCTCCCAAGTGCTAAGTGCCCATAGCAGTACCTTTATTAAAGGAGCCGAACGTGTAGAGCACTATAATATATAAAAAAAAAAAAAAATGTATAGAGTATAACTATCTGTAAATGTTATTTTTCATCGTCGATCGACTTGTAACGATTACATTTAAGATTTTAAAGTGTATTACAAAAATGTTGAGAAATATGATTTTTGGCTTTCCTTGATCAGAGATAAGTATGAAACATTTTATTTCATACTGTCACAGTCATATATAACCACGCACGAGACCACTCTTTTTACCCAGTTTTCTTAATTAATTTTTTTCTCGTCCGGATCGAACAGTGGCAAAACATTGTCGATTGTAAAATACGACATACTTAATCCCAACACTACGATACCTGACCGTATACCTGTGACAGAATGTTGCTGAGACTTCCTTTGATGCTTGAAATATTTGCATATCCGATCACTTCTGCTTCCTGCCCCTGACCGGCTCTCTTCTGAGCTACCTATATCGCGACACCAACTCCACGAGCAATGTCGATCATATCCTACCGACGCGCTTCTGCGTGATCGACGATTTCCTCTACTTTGAAGCTGATGCGAGGCGCTTATGAAAGGCGAATGATCTCGACCGTGGAAGTCCTCAAAGCGAAAATGGTTGGGCAACTCGTTATCCACACGATGCCGTCTCATCTCGAGGTCGACTCTAACAGACCGTTGTTTCAACCTGTCCATGATAAAAATATTCATCAAGAGTCCATCCTGCTTTTAAACTGTAGGAAATTTTTTTTTTATTAAAGGAGCTTTTATTTAAACTGTAAAATACGCAGCTTCAGTTATGTTCCACAATTTCAAAATGTGTATGCGTGAAATGAAAGGCTCGTTAATCCTTTTTTATAGCTTTCCTCTCAAAGAATTGCCTCCTTCAATGAATGCTCTCCAACTGTTTATTTTAATAGCAAGTACTGCCTGCTCGCCGTCTTTTTCCCTATTTATCATAAAGTGAGTCGATATTCACTATACTAATATACTTACAATTTTATCTGAGACATTGAAGTATATGTGAATCGTATAAGCATGTCGCTGTGATTCTAAAATTGAGTTATGTTAATCATATGTGGTTGCATCAATAGATTGCTCCCTGTCCCTGGCTGCATGAATAAAGGACTCCACTATTTCATAACTTTGCCAGAAGTTTACTTACCACTACAATGAAACAAAACTCCTGTGAAGTAGGATTGTATGTGTGATAATCAGGAAAAAGGAAATTTAATAAAATGACAACTGCAAACAGTCAATCCAAAGATTCAGCAAGTACTGGCCTTTGTTAGTTTTGAGTTTAAAGTTTCGGCTATTCCATGTGGTATTATTTCTGTAATACCTTCAAGAAAGCCATGTGGAGTACATATAGTTTTACGTATGACAGTATATAAAGGGTTTAAGCTTGGAGATGCCATATGTAATTCTATACAGAAAAACACATGGAATTACAAATTGGAAAAAGCAAAAAACCGTAATGCGTCATTTGCTGTGAACACTAAGTGTTATCATCTGGATGATAACTCCAAATCAAGGGGATTCAAGTAATATTTCAGGAAAAAAAATTTAAAAACTTAATTATTTTACATAAAAGTAAAATCAGTTGAAACCCCTTATTTTGGAGTTATCATCCAGATTATTAACTCCAAATAACTTATAACGGTATTTTTCAGTTAGTTCAAGATGACAAAATTTTTTCTTTTTCTAATTATTAATTTCATGTGTTTTTCCATATGGAATTACATATGGCATCACCAAGCTCTAAAACCCCTTATGTAATACTATACAGTTTTCATGAAGGTATTACAGAAGTAAATCCATATAGAATTCCGTCATTTTTTTTCAGGTGTATTGCTGTAAGCGATTCAGATTAATATTTTTTAAAGATGGTTTCAGCTAGTCTTTTAGCTCAACAAGGGAATAATGTAGACTGAGGTTGCATTTGAATTTTCTGAGGGCAGCCTTCTGATTTTCGTCAGGTTCTGCACACTCAGAATTCCACGATGATGGGTGGCTAGGTTTGTCTCGTTGAATGGAGCTAAAGAGAGAGAGTATTTGGAATTGGTGTACCTTTTGTTAGAAGATGTATTATGGGGAAATTTTCAGTTGATGTCAATTTTGAGACAGGATGTGAATTGATGCCACGATGTAGACAAATGGCGTTTTGGAGAAGCAGAGCTTTTAGATATGACTGTATCTTAAACACTTAAAAAAAGATTTAATAAAAAAAGTTGTGCGAAAACCATGGAGAAATCGCCAAAAATGGTCCTAACTTAATTTTTGAAAATTGCATGTGTTGTTCAAAGGTTTCTTTACAGCGCAATAATTATTTTTAACACTTACACTTAATATCGATAAGCCTTTGAAAAAGACATTTCAACATAAAGCTCGTCGCTGCATTTGAAGCAGCAAAACTACCGAGGTATACGTGAATACTGTAAATTGTGTACTACATCACATGATAAATGAAAAATGCACTTTAATCATGTGCAATCACAGCAATTAAGCATTTCTTTACTTAAAGTTGTAGCCTAATTATTTAATTACTAAGTAGCCTACGTTTCGACCATGTGCTCGCGTCTGTGGTTCCCCCTATAACCCGAAAACTCCTCATACGACTCACAATTATTATATAAAATAAAGTCATATTATATTGGGAGGATTACTTAAATATCAGTATATGCAATTGAAGTTGTAGGTAAACACAAATTTTCAAAGTATTTGACGTGATCGAACTTGAAAGGTTAAAGTAATAATAAAAAGGTTACAAACTTGTAAATATAATAATAAAAAAAAAGAATTTGCATACATCGGTAGAAAAGGTGATTTTTTGAATTAATTTTTTAATGGTTAATGAGACATGCACAGGTTTACTCGGGTGATAGTTCACTCATCTTACTAATATATGAAGCAAAATCGCTAAAACCGTTGTAATCGCTAACCGTGAAAACTACTGAACCGATTTTGCTAAAATTTTGCTCACTGATTTATTATACTTCCTAGATGGGTTTAGTATAGTTTTCATCTTAAAAAGTTTAATAACAATAGCAATAAATGAGCTCAAAGTTTTGCAAAAATACGTCAGCTTTTCACTTTAGTTCAGTAAAATCCGCTAGGTGGCGTCGACATAAAATCGAGGCTACTTGCAACAGAATTAAATAAGTGTGGTTATAATACGCTGGAGCGTCTAGGTATCTGATGCAGTCGTACTTCGACAGTTCAACGAGATGCATAGAGAATGTCGATGATAATCTTGCAGCTGGATATTCCGGTTACGGACGACACTCTTCTCTAAGGGGGAAGGGGCCTAGGTCTCCAATCACCCTGAATCTCGACGAGTGCGATAAAAAAAAGTCATTCTCACCGATGACGCTTCTGGCACAATACCAGGAGACATATGTAGCCAGAGCACAATCTGCACCAACTCTTCAGAGTTGTGTGGCAGCCCCACCATCCCACCTGGTGAAGTTAGAAAATTTGTGGCTACAAATTTAATCTTCTGAGGGGCATGGGCAGCCACAACGGCTACCTTCTTGGTCGTCGCGTCCCAAATGCGCTTACCCACATGTTCCCGTCTAACGCTGGGCGGCTGGTTATCCGGGGAACGACCCAAAACGAGATATTCTTTGGTCAGCAGCGTACCTCCCTCCATCACAGTCTCTGTACATCGAGACTCCCAGGGTAAGAATCAAGCAACCGTAGCCAGTTCTTCATCATCAGGAATAAGAATAGCCTGGAAGTTTCACCACTGGCGCTTTTTAGGGCCATTATAAGTTTTTACGTTCCCTACTTAATCATCAATTTCATCGGTTCTTTTTAGGATCCACCTAAGTGTAAACTACCTTGCCAACAAATACATTTTTACTACCATTTCCGGAAGCGATTCGTTGACTAAAAGACTATATTAACTAAAGACAGGCACTATTAAACCAAGTCAGCCATTCACTAGCAGACGTCACCTGCGGAGTTGTT
The DNA here is from genome assembly GCF_000648655.2 of Copidosoma floridanum. Next base: position 77,102 of record NW_019379569.1, read on the forward strand.
CTTCGCAAGGCTGGAAAACCCGGTGACCGACGACCCTGTATGTATTACCCTCTCGACTCTAAGCATTCAACCAGGAATCACTGATCCTCTCCAATGTCTGCGTTGGGCAAACCTATAGCAGCTATGAAGGAAAAAAAACTTGAGCCGACGGGACAGCCTCCACTGGACAAGTATCACTAACCAATCTCCCTATCTAAGATCACCAAAACAACTGAATCTGCAAATAAAAAAGGTGCTTTAGACACCAACGTCTTGGACGTTATACCGGGAAACGTTAGGAAATAGCACTACAACTAGCCCCAAAGCTTTGGACTTTGTAATTTTTTTCTCATCAGTCTTGGTCTTCAACAGCAAGCCAGAGAAGATCACCCTGAGGTATCCAGGCAGTCACAATTCCTGTTAACTGAAGTCAAGGAAGAGTTTACTTAAGAAGCTCACTGGTCTTTTTTAGGGCCATCGGACGTCGAACTACCTTGCCAACAAATATATTAGAACTTAACAAAGTTGACAGAAAACACACGTTAGGGGTCACACAAATTTTAAGCATGCCAAAAGTCGCAAGAGGGTGAATTGGAAGAAAAACTTCAAGTGTATCTAATAAATACAATTTTACTTAGGCATCAAGAAACTGACGCAGACAATTTATCGAGATTGAAACAGCAGCGTCAAAATTGACAACTAAAGAGTCCATTACGTGAGAGATCAGCTTTTCATTGTACCCTCACAGCAATCTCTGAAATCTTTAAAGATCCTACTTCAGATTTTTCAATAAGTAGAAAATGTATTTGTGTTTTTGTGGCAATAAGAAATGTAGGGTTTAAGGTCCAGGACTTTGTTGCTCTGGTAATAAAGTTGTGAGATAAGAGAAAAAAAATTTTTTTTTAATATGAATTTTTTGGGAGTTTAAAATCTTAACAGCTTTAAAAAATAGCCCTTTTCGTGAATTACACGGGTGAAACTGCAAATCAACGGCTCCTTATGGCCACCGATTATTTTATGGCATAAAGAACGCACGGTACTTTTCAGCATAATTATTTTTTTGAATTTTTACACCTTATTATTTGACCAAATAAACTATATGGATTCCGAAAAAATTTGTTTTTAATAAGAAGATTTTTGTTCTGAGATGTGTCGGGAATATGTGTAAAATTTCTAACTGAAAAAGTTTCACATTACATGTCAACACACTACGGTGTTTTATTTAGTAAGGCTCGGGCGAAGCCGAGACGGGGGGCTGCTAGTACGTAGGGGTAAGTGTACATATTTCTGTGGTCTGCCCTATTACCGTGCATTTACAAAAATGCTGTTTAATTTTTGAAAAAGTGTAATAGCGGTCGCAAAAAAATTATTTGATATTAATATCCAAGAATAGCTCAAATTAGGATAAAAATGTAATATTTATATGATTAATTTATAGAGAAAATCATATTTATGCACGGTATTAGGTACCAAGAGTATGTTAGACGGTCGTGTGCGTATTACCGTGGTGAGGCCTGTGATTGAGACATCCACGGTAATATGTACACGGTAATAGGTACATGACCACGGTAATACCTGCATACTATTTTTGTTAATTTTAATAATAATCCATTTAATTTTTAGTCTCGAAAAAATTTTTAAATAATCTTTAAGAGTTTATGCAAGACTTAAGAAAAAAGTCCTTAGTATTTTGTCATTACTCAATATTTTATGATGCATTTAATTTGGATTTCTTAACATACGCCACGGAAATAGGTACACTTACCCCTAATATAAGGTCAGGAAACTTAAGAGGTATAGAAAAGAAATAATGTAGTTTTTAAGAAAGTTAACTTTTTCCTGGTAAGATTGAAGTATTTGCGTGTATAGAGGAAATACTAAATCCATATTAGTAGAAGTTCTATAAAAAAAAAATCCAAAAAATTGTGGGTTTTTTTTATTCACTGAATCTTAAACCAACAGTTTATTTGTAACTAGATTATTTTTTAATATTTTCGTATTTATCAAAAATGTTTGTCTATGTAAACATCAAAATAGAGGTAACTTCCCATAAGTGCTTGTGTTAGTCACATGATTTTTATTTGTATAATTCTTGTTAAAATGACATGAACAAAGTATTGAAAAAATTCATAGTAGTCCAATGTATTTTAGATTACCTAGAAAAATCGACATTACCATTATCTCTAAATTTTATTATTCCTCTCGAACTTCCTTAAAAAAACTGTTTTCTTAATCAAAGTGCGTTTTTATTCAATGAAAACATATTAATTCTTCACAGAATTCAGTATCAAGAAAAATTTTTTCTTCCAGATATCATATAATGCAAAGTGATTTATACATTTATTTTTATTGTTAAGTATTTAAAATCAAATAATTAAATACTTTTTCAAGTTCTTTGCCCTTTTCTCTCTAAATTGTGTTACCTTTCAAATTGTAATGCATTATTTTCACAATGTCTTAACGATTTTTTTTGTTCAGAATCCACTTATGCATTTAAAGTTAAATATTGAATGTTCTTCATTTTATTTTCATCTTAGATTTATTAAATTGATACTTCTTATAAGGCACAACGTGAACTATAATCGTGAACTATAATAATATACATTATAGATGAAATAACTTCGTTTGTTCGGATCAATTAGCAGCACAGCTCTTTTTTTTAATTTTTTCACAGTTTTTCTCGACTTTGAAAAATTTTGTATTTTCGGTAAAACCATTTCGGTCGTTTTTCAAAACTTTCAACAGTATACATTTGTTACTAGTTTGTACCCATTCGAATTTTGATTACTCATAGACGAAGTTTTGTAATAGACACGTTATCACAGATTGAGATATCATGATAACACATGCATATGTGTGTGTATGCGTTTTCTGTAGTTTCGAATTGCTGTAGGGTTATTCTAAGTAGTGAAAATGTTTGTGCGTGTGTTTATGTGTCTATCACCCATATTCTCAGAATTCTCTAGACTAATTTCAATGAATTTTGGCCAATTTTTTTGTTTTTCGATACCAATTATCACTGAAAACAAACATTTTCAGTTTATCAATTTTTCTTCACTTCTGTTTTATTTATTCGAATTTTCATAAAAAAATCGATTGTTCAGATTTTTGTCGTTGTTTTGGAATATTTTAAAATAGATTAATCTAAACGAATATACATTTTTTTACAAGCAATTGTATTTAGATCAAACTGTAAACGATTAGGCACGTTGGTATAAACAAGTGTACAAGCACTAGTTATTTTTCAGGATTACATTGATACATTTCAATAACGCTAAGATTTTATTTATTCTTGGATACCTTGAATGACGTTACAGAAAAAATTAAAAATTCTAATGATTTAATAAAAAAAAAAATCAGACTTGCTACACAGATACCCGTGCTGCTTATCTTGCAGATGACAGATTTGTTGAAAGAAGGAACATTGACCACAGTTTCGGTTTAATTTATTGATAAATAATCCAAGAAGTCCACGTAAAGAAAAAATGAAAAATAAAAAATTTATATTTAAAATAAATTGTGTACACAAATAAAAGTTTACGAAAAAAAACAATTAAGCCTTGTGTTATTAAATCGGCAACGATTTTCCTTTTAAGTAAAAAAAACACGTACCTTGCTATTTCTGGAACTTTTCCACCGTTTTTTCACTCTATGAATATGTTTCGATCTAAGGATCAGTATGTAATTGAAATTCAATAAACAGTTTTTTATGGTCAATAAAGACACGATTGGAGAACTAGGGGTAAACGGTACAGTTGTTGACCCCCCGATAGTGATTGACCGCCACATGCATTTTTAAATGGAGCCTTTATATATATTATAGATGTACAAATTATACAGGGGTCAATCACTACCTAAGGTGTCAATAACTGTACCGTTTACCCCTATCTACTAACGATTTTTAAACATTCTAATGATTAGTCTTGAAATTTTTCCATCAGTAGGAAACTACCGTTATCATTCAATTACGACTAAAACAAATGGAATTTCGAATCAACGATTGGTAAAATACCCATTTCATCTTCGAAAAAAAAAAAAAATTGAAAAATTTGTGCGCAATTTTTTACTGGACGCTCATTCGATACCGATGCCATCCTAGCCTGCTACCTCAACACCTGTACGGATTATTTTCCATTCCACTTTACTCTCGTTCGCCCGCTCCATTGCAGCCCAAGCGCTTCGACGCACGCACACTGCAAAGAGCCAAGCAGCAGCTGTTTCGCCAGTTTCTCCGCATGTGTATAAGTGCGCACACGAGCGTTGAACAATACAAAAGATTGTAGCCAGTTGTAGCTCGACAGTTCAGCTCTGGTGATCGAGCGGCAAGGCTCGGCGTACGTATAATATGTGCACGCTCTCACTGGCGTCTCTTTTTAATCCATAACTACTTAATAACACACGAGCATTATCCGGTCCAAGTGGAAAACTCGGTGGGTTTGATTACACACTCTGGTCGATCGTACGTGTCGTACAGTGAGTTTTTTCCTCTGTTTCGCCTTTGCCTTGGCTTTCCTCCATTTCCAAAGGTGTTGTCAATGGACAATCATACTTACAGTGCTTCCAGTGCGGGAGTGATGTGTGAGTGTCAGTAGTGTCACGGCTTAGAGACATGGCTCAAATTTCAATGTCGGAGAGTTGCGTGGAATTTTACTTCATTCCCCTTTTTTTACAAACACGTGAAATTACATTAAGCAACATAAAACGCGTATGTTAAAATTTAAGTTTTTTGTGTTCACGACCCGTTTGACATCATAAACAATTCATGTACATACGCACGCGAGCGTAATATATATTATTTACTTCTGTACCCTACTTTCCATTTGTTTCCCTGACAAATCGTGTGTGTAAATTAGCCGTCAGATACACAGCAAAGTTGACCTGATTGGCAAACTTTTTCCGACAACGTACAATACTTGAAAAATATCCACGCTCGTCGCAATAAAATTTCAATAAAGATAAATTGCTCACGTCCTGCGGGAACAGTTTTGTCGCGACCTACTCGGCCATCGTATATAGTTTCCTATAAGCAAGCTCGGGATATGCGAGCCGGATTACTTGTGTACCTATATACGTATGAAAAATAAATCCACCCGTTTAGGCTCACGTACTACGATTTTGCGATTGACATGCTCACGCTGCACACTCACGAGAACGATATATTTACATACTTAGACATTATTGATTTTCGAGACGCATGTGCACGAAGGAGTTAAAATAGCTTTGCTCGGGTGCTGAGGCTGGAATTCGTATACGACTATAGTCAAATCTCGTGTCGCGTTTACGACAAAGAGCAGCTAAAAAATTATCCTTGAAGCACACAGTCATACCTGTCGTTCTTACAGTTTTGCCATTCTCATGATTTTAAATGAAGCGTCTTGTAAGATACACAACGCGCAATCGTGTAATTAAAATGTCATTAAACAGCCAGACCATTAACCCATGCCGATTGATAAGCAAGTATCTATGATTGTCTAGGAATTTTTGACAAGTTTAAACAATATTATGAATTTAAGTGTTTTGGAATATGATTTTTTAAATGTTTAATAAGAATCCCGGTCCTAGTTTTTTTTTTTTTTTTTTTTTTTTGTAAAATTTGTCATAGTAGTCGCACAGTAAAGTTTTTAGAACGAGCAAAGGCCTAGTTAATCGATTCTTTTACTGACATGTATAACCTTTTGATACAAAACAAATGACACAGAAAGGTTGTGCAGCACTCAACACCTCTGGAATAGATTTAATTAGCTTGCAAGCGTGTTAAATTTGTGATAATCATTCGTGTGTTGTACAGCCTTCGTATGTTAACTTTTTCCATTGAATGTGTACCATGTCGATAAAACTTATTGTACATATTAGACCGATTTTATTGCTCCTTGAAGATGAAAAAAGTATAATTGTGGACTAACAGTGATCTGCAGGAAAAAAGTATGCGAATTGAAAACGAATTTAAAAAAGGGATCAAATTCAAGACTCGAACGTTAATTCCAATCTAAGTAGTAAAATAGGGGGAATAGGAGGAAAGCAAAGAGAAAAAATGTATAAAAAAACGAAAAATAATTAACAAGAGTGTATCTTCCTCGTCAAATACGTACAGATACTGAAACAAAGTTTCAAGATTTTCTTGCTCGTGGAATGGCGAGTCAGGGACGTAAAGACGTCGACAATCACTCACAGGTGTAAAGATGTACAAAGGATTCGATCCCGACGATACCACCGATTGTCAGCCGCAGCAAGAAGATGCATCTTACGGGACGGTACTGCTCAGCACATTTGTCATTCGCAAGAAAAGATGCAGGGTTTATTTTCACAAAAGTACGCTTATATGGGAAACTGAGCGACCGCCTTACAGTAAGTATTGAATTTTTTTTTATTATTATTATTATCATTATTGTTTAGACGAGATTCATGTTTAATTTTCCTCTTTGAATATGTTAGACGTACTCCATAAGTAGCTGGAGTTCCTTAAATGGACGACCTTTTGTTTCTCTGTTTATTTATTATTACTCGTAAATGTATTCATTATAAAGCGTAGGAACCTGTCAACGTAAGGAATTACAAGATGATTTTCATCCTCTGGTTATATTCAAGGGACACTTGCTTGACGTCCAGTTTTCAAAACATTAGGCTAATTTTAATTAAGAGTTATTTTTTACAATAAACTTTGATTCATAAAACAAATGCATGACAACGACTTTTTACGAGCACGCATACGTATGTGTTATTATTGACAAACGTTTTAATAGTAATAATATTCAAAGTATAGATAAATAAAGTATACAGATTTACGTTTAAACTTTATCTTCAAATTTATTATCAATATTTCGAATTAAGGTCATTCTGGCACAAAATAGAAACCAAGGTATCTCGCTGATCTTGATTCATGTCATTGTTACAGTTTTTAGCAGCTTATTTTCAAAATTTCCGTTTGCCCCATCGTATAAAAATAAACAATTTGTGAATCCTTACTAGTACAATAATAATTAATGTAACGATTTCATTAAATCATCCTTGGTTTGGACAAAAAGGAAAATGTAAAATATAAATGACGGTAATAACGCTGTATGTCATTTACAGAATAAGTACGTTACAAACATTATTTTTGAAACAAGATAAAAATAGACATACTACATAGTAAAAAGTGATTATTATATCAAACAGTGGTTATTATTTGGGAATTAAAATAACTACTCATCAAAATACGTATCATTAGAAAATATGTTCAATGAATGCGTGAAGCGAACCTGATCTGTTTAATATTTTTAATCAGAGATTAAACAAGCAGCTAAAAACCAAAACTTCAACTTTCACATCCAAGACATGACTGCTGTATTTTTTACTAGAGAAGAAGGTGTAATCATATCCGTATGAATTTTTAAATTTATTTCAATTCACGAGTATTAGCGCCACTGTAAATTATCGTTATTCAGGCATGTTCACATAATATAAGATATAAATGTGTATTACCGGAGTGTAGAACAACAAAAAACAAAACTATCCTCGACTACACTTAAATCTGGAATATAAGCTATATCAAAGAAATTGAATTTTTTTTCTTATGTCATGTTGAAATATTTACTTCAATTTTCTTCAATATTCGTATTTTTCAAAAATCTATAACTTTTCTATTCACAACTTTGTATAATGTCAATTCATACTGTAACATGTAAAAACTTTTTTTTTGTTTTTAAATGTTTATTGCCTACTAGTAGAAAAATTTTATTTCAATAAGATTTACAATTTTTTCGATCCATAAATAAAGACTTAATAAAAATAATAAAAGATATAGCAAAAACGGATTTTTTTTCATATTTTTAAATATTTTTTTAACTGTTAAAGTATAAAGATGGTTCTGGAATAATAAGTCAAAATATTTAAGAAATTCATTTTCTTAAGATTTACAATTTCCTTTTTTACACTGAATGTTAATTGTTATTGAGCCAGAAAAATATAACATTTTTACTATAAAGGCATAAAATTGTTTTTTTAAGGTATACATAAGTGGTTTTAAAGTTTTAATTTTTTATTTGAGGTCTATATTTTTTAAATTAAGCACTTAAAAAGTCACATGCAAGGAACTAAATTTTATGTTTTTAGGATTATGCAATCTTGGAGCTTAAAAAATTTTTCGCTTAGATTACATTTTCTGAATGTAAAACTATCAGGTTGTGGAATACAAAACAAAACTACAAATTAAAGTTAAGCCCTGTTAGACGTAAATTTTTACAGATAGTCGATTTACATGTCTTTGTACTCATACATACGTACGTATCACTCTCGTATTGAATTCCAAATTTGTTTCACGTAAAAAAAATAATGTATAAGTGGTTACGCTTTTAATTCTAGTGAGAATAGATGGCACTCCTGTGAAACAGTTATGCCCAAAAATTTGAAAACTTTTATCAAAGAGATGATAATTACACTAATAAGAAACTAAATTTAAAATTATATAGAGAATCTGTAAAATAATATTAACCAAAAACAGGTAACCTTTATCATCATCAATGCAAAATGGAGTTTTTATTTATATTTTAACCTATAAGAACGAATTCTAACTGTTTGTTACTGTAAACCACAAGAATATATTTCTTGTCCCTGAGAGAAAAAACGGTATAATAGTAAAACTTGTTACGTTAACAATATTAACGTACTAATTCCTAAATAGTTTCAATATCTCATACGTTAATAATGAATGAGTGAAGTTTCTATGAGCTTTTGGTAAGTTTATAGTGACACTCTCTCAAAACAACAGCACGACATTACGGTACGTTCGTAGTTAACTTACGACGTTGATAATTAGCTTTTATTTCTTTTAGTATGGCGTTTAAATTACATAACATACTGACTTACACAATGAACTGATAATAGATATGTCATTTGTATTAGATAACTAAAACTTCATTGACATTTTTCATGAATTTTCCAAAAGGCTTACTTAAAAGAAAATTTTATTTTTGTGAACAACTGAGTAATGACTAAAGGAATTGTTATGTTACCTTTGAAAAAGAAAATAAAGCTATTAGTATACATTTACTAAAATGTGATGGAATCCATCAATAAATTAAGGAGGTGTACAAATACTAGAATCAGTATTAAAAATAATAATTTTAACTATTGGTTTAACGAGTGCAAAGAAATATTCATCAAGTTGTCAATTATTAAAACATTTTTTATAAACATCAAAATTTATATTAAAAAAAACATCAATATAGTTTATTATACTCTAATACGCAGGGATAAAAAAAGTGATTTACATGGCTGAGTTACATAAATAATTATTACAATTGAATAAATTTTTTTTCCATGCATGCACTGAAAAGGAAGAATAACTTTTTGATCAGGAAACGTATGAACATTGTCCAAAAAAACTTTGATTTCCTCCAAAGGGGACGAATTAATCAGTTTAGAGTGTACAAAAAGTAGCACGTATTGAACTCAATAATAGTTTGTAATTTTTCAACGAAAATTACTCTGTACTCAATGCAAAAGTTTTTTGTGAAAAATAAGTTTTTTTAACAAGCACATATCTGATTTAACAAACATTTGTGAGAAGAATCTTGTACATGCCGTGTAAAATAGAACTTCTGACACAAAAAAAGATAAATAAAATTTTTTATTTAAGCTGCCATCAGGTATCCAAATTTTAAATTTTAAACTCAAAATAATTATCTTCTGTCAAAGGGATTTTAAGATGGAACTGAGCACGTGAATCTCTATTAACGTGTTTTTGAATAACGTATTTAAATATTTTGCACCAAAAAATACATTTCTAACATGGTCTCTGAAGAATTAAGTTTTTTACTGATGTACAAAATTCTCCTCGTACGAGAAAAAGGCACCACCCGCTTCTCCAATCACTATACTGGCTAGGCGATAACTCTAACTATCCATGATCTCGACAAATGTCACATTTATTATTCCTGCGAAGTTATTTCATGCATACAAATTAGCTACTTGTTCAGTTTTTCCTCCATATCGTCTAGCATTATAATTTTTAGGAAGGTAAAAAAAAAACGAATGTAAAAAAGTAATTTTTTTTTTTGCAGAAAGATGGACTCTACTGCTGACGGACGTCATAGCTGTGAACTTCGGCAATGGGTTTGGCAAAGACGAGCCAGGCTTGATATCGTCATCGAGCCCAAATCCACCAACGACTTTTGTTTTACACTACGCAGCCCGAGGTGCTCAACACAAATGGAGCCACCATAGCGTTGCCATGAGCCACGATGATCCTAGACAGATCGCTTCGTGGGTAAAAACAATTAGGAATTGTCTTGCGAGTGAGTTTTCGTTTAATTTTTTTATTTCTTCATTTATCAAATTTTTACTGTGAAGCTAACGGTTGGTAGTTCATGCTTGTAGCTTGTGTATTTTGGAATCGAATAAGAGATTATCACGCGGGATATCATTAGAAATAAGCTAGGATGTTTTTTGGTTGTTCACCTTGAGATTGAATAATTAAATGAGTGTTTCTTTGAAATTTTGCGCTTTATGTACTTTTCTTCGAGTCGTATCCACGTCTTTCCAGTTTTTTTTTTAGAATAAATTTATGAAGAAGGTATAGGTATAGGTATATAGAAGGTAGAGCTCTTATTTTTTGTAACTGAATATACCTTTAAATAACATTTTTTTTAATGTCTTAGATTTTTCAAGGTTAGTATACAGTACCGATGTTTTTCAAACTATGACATGATAGGAAAATTTATTGAGTATGTAAAATGCAATGTTTTATAATTTCACGTAGTATCGTAAAAGTAAAAAATAATTAAAAAAAAAAAAAAAAAAAATAGTCCCTACCTGATACTCAAAGTATAATTCTTTTATCATTATATTAGTTGCAGTTTATGAGAAGTGGTGTTGTTTTTGTAGAAATACGTTTTTGTTGGAGAATTGTGTTAATTTACTCTTGATAAAGAATTGTAAGGATTTTTGTTCAAATATTTTTTTTGAAATTTCTCATCGCTATATACTTTAATGAATCATAAATAAAAGTAAACAAAAATAGTTGTACAGTAGTGAAAAATATATAATCTACAAGCCAAATAGGCTGGCACCAGCATGCTCATTGGATTACAATACCTAGCAAGAGTAACAAACGACAGATTCTACTTGATATCGATCAATATACTGTTACTGATGAAAAAATTAGCTGTACTTTTAATTTTATGTAATTAAGCAATTTTTAATTATTTTCTGTTATAAAAGTACGTACTTTGCTTTAGCATTCAATTTTTCATATTTAAAAAAAATTTTTTTAATACTTATATATCAGACGCACTTTGTATGATCTAAGTTATTGTTACAACTTTTATAATTGTTTAAAATTATTTTTCAATTTTATTGCTCGATAATTAAAGCATACTACTTAGAGATAAAAATTTTGTTTTGATACATGGATAAACTAATTTACGTATCATAGAATTATCAAATAAAATATAAACAATGGGTGAAAAGCATTTTTTTTTTAATAAAAAGTATGCGTCGTGTACAATCGATACTACAAAATGACAAAGACGACTAATTTTATTTAATATCATCATTAATTAATTACAAGTATTTGTTTGGTTTGTTATTCGAAAAAAAAAAAATACAAATAAAATAATATATTGCTCTAGATCATTTTGACATTATAAATTTATGGCATTTCATCGTTTTAAAAACTTTTGAGTCATCTGTTGACCAAAAACAGTATAGTTATGTTTTATCAATATCGAACTTTCATTTTATGACAGAACTGCCTTTTAAGGGGGTTAGAGCGAAAAACAAATTTCTTACGACAGTCTTCAAAAAATTATAACGTGTTTGTTTTTTCATTTTATTAACAACATAGTAAAATATCAGGAACCGTAGTGTCACAGTTTTTGAGAATAAAAATAGTAAATTTAGGATCTTATTTAGGCTCTTACGAGAACGTCGTTGCGACATTTACATTTTCACCAATAACTTGGAAAATATTTTTACAAATCTTACAAAAAACTAGTATGTTATTGTAAATAAGAAAAATATATCCAAATTTGAGGAAGCCTGCCGTCATTGTTTGAGTAATACTTTAATTAAAAGTTTCAACAAAATTCTATTAGTATATCTATGTACAGCAGATGAGTAATAAAACATTGCGATAATTTTTAATTTAAACTAACTTTTCAAGCTGACTGTACCACTCTAACCGCCTTTATCGAACGATAGTTTAATCGATAAATATTAAAATTAAAAGATAATTGTGCCCGTATGAGAAATAGATACTAGATCGAATATTACATCAGATCGGTATCTCACAGTGCTTGAATCTGTTTTTACTTTTTCAATAAAATACTGTAGTTACTGTACATCTACTCATTTAGTTAAAATACATTTTACAGGCTATACACGATTTACTTTGAGTTTTTAGTTTTATGCAATGAGAAAAGTTTTTTACATTTCATTGTAGGTTTCAAGAATCGGCCAAAGAAAATACTCCTCTTCGTAAATCCTTACGGTGGTAAGAAAAAAGGTCTAGAAATTTGGGAAAAACAAGTGCAGCCACTGATGACTATAGCTGGTATTGAGTCCAAAGTTGTTATCACAGAGAGGCAAGGTCACATTCGTGAAATCCTGCTTACAAATGAAATCGATAGCTACCAGGTGAGAAATAGTTATTTACGTTACAAGTCGGAAAAGATGATTTCCGGCACGTGTAATGATTGACGCGCACAAGGGGCCGAAGTTGCTGGGAACGAGTTACTGGCATTGGCCACGAGTGCGAGTCAATCACACGAGTGCGGGAAATCCTCCGCACGAGTAACGTAAAAAATTTTTTGTAATATATGTTAGGAAAATTGATATGAATTTTAAAATATGTAGTTTAAATAATAAATTTGAAGCTTATGCGCTTTGCATTATTTATTTACACGAGCAGGGTACAATAAATATTATCATAATGATTTTATCCATCATTGATAGTTAAGTGAATCTAAAGTAAAAAATAAATAATTCGCAAGTAGGTTGTGCGGGGTCCAGGGGCGACAGCCCCTGGCAGGGGCTCAGGGGACTGAGCTCGCGATGGGGATACGGGGGGGAGCCCTCCCTCGACCCAAAGAATCAAATGATTGTTCTTTTAAAAACAATTTTATTACCATTTTCCAAACAAAAAAAAATATACTAGATGGAATGAAGGTATCAAAAAAATAATAATTCCCACCAAAGAGCAACATTGTACTACGCTATGTCCTTGTAAGAACGAAACCGACTCCATTATCCAATTATTCGCTGTTCAGCGTTACAAATATAAAGTAGTCGTTCAAAAAAAAAAACATTTTTTTTTTTTGAAAACTATATAAATAATTTTGATTGTATTAGAATCTTATAATTTTATTTCAAGAATCTTGCATTTTAACTGTCTAATTATATAACATTAAAATTGAANAATAGTAGTTTTCCTACGAGTTTGAAAAGTCTCTGTTTGCGAACCGAGAGGTTTGCGGCCCGAGCCGAAGGCGAGGGACGTAACGAGGTTCGTAAAGGAGACTTTTCGAACGAGTTCCGGAAAACTGCTTTTTCGCCCGAGGAAGTACCAGCCTCCCAAAACCACCCGAGGGCGGAAAAATATGTTGTGTATAACAATAGATAGTTTTTCTCCTTATTCGCTCCAAGCCGATACAGAGGTTGCGCTCTCTCTAGCCAAAGTCATGTAAAAATTTTTACAAACAAACAGCCTAGAGCATATATACATGCGTATGACTGCCTTGTGATTGGCTGAACGAGGCAACAGGAGGGAATCGTCGTGTTTTCTGTTTATGGGGATAGCAACCTGCGACCTAGCAAGCTTGGCTCAGATGGCGCCAGGGAGCCAAGACTCCAGATAATAAAGTTAAAGAAGACAACTCATACATTCTATACATCTATATATACATGATGTTTATCTTCTGCTGTCTGCTACGTGCCAAAATAAATTTTTTAGAGTAACACAACATTGAACAGAAAAATGCATGGTAATTGTTTAGTGAAAAGATGTTCTTCTAAAAAAAGATTCAAATTTCCAACTGACCCTGTAATTAGAAAGACATGGGTATTGGCGTTAAATGTAAAAAAGCTGGATTTTGGAGTTCAAGGTTTTGAAAATGGCGCTGTTTGTTCTGATTGGTTGGAGTCTTGGCTCCCTGCTGCCCTCTCACGTTCAAAAGTCGTTGGTTGGGTCGGTCCTCGGTCGCCATCCCCATAGCCTCGCAGCGACGTAGCCTGTCAAGTGCCAATTACAAGCATATATACGCAAGAATTTTTGTCTGATACTGGCTAGAGAGGATACGTAATCAGAGCGAATAATCACACATATCATTGGTTAAAAGGTCAAAAATTGAAGAAAAAAAAATTAGTTCAGATTGAGAAAAATAAATTTGTTTTATAAGAAAGCTGGAATATGTTACATCTATAACGTCTGACAATTTATTCTACAACCAAATCCCTTGAAGATTCATGTGAAATAAGTCACAGCAAAGTCTATCTATAGTATATAAAAATGCACAATTTAATTCTTTAGCATCCATCACATCATTTGATTATTCTAATTGATTACTATCTTATCCAAGTTTGCTTCCTTATTGTTCAATATACCAATTCAGCAGACTTTAAGGCAGTACTGTTGATTTGGGGTTAATCCAATAAGCGCTTAACTCTTATTATATTTACGTGATGTCTAGATATGGCAACACTACTCGTTGCTTCTAGGTAATAAAAGCCAAAGACAGACGCTTGCTTGCTTACACTGTAATGTATTTGCTAACTATGTATTGCACATTATTTATGATTCGCAATTCCATCCAAGCGAATATTTTTTTTGTGATTAAGTAACGAAAAAAAAATACTAACTTTTACAGTATTTTATAAAGTCCAAATTGAAGACTATAATAATGTTTAATGAGTGTTATTATTAGTTATTACTTTTTTCGTCATAAATGTCATTAGAAATAGAAACATAGAAAAAAGTAGTCACTAGAAATAACTTTTATAGTTAATTTATCACCATCTAATGAGGAATGTATGATATGAAAGCTCAGAAGGCGCCAGGGCCACTCGGTCCTGATTTATAGATGCATTAGAGTATCCGTGTGAATGTCTCATACTATATATACTATATGTCGATAACGTGGATCGTTGAACAGTAATACACACTCACATGAATACACTAATACATCCATAAATCAGATAAATCAGGACCCATGGCTATTAAGTGATGCCATGGGAAGAGAGAAAAGATTGTTTGATGCTTCGTCCTGGGAGCACACCAGGACTCATCAGTAAGGCTGATGACGTGCTCCCTGCCTTGGATACCTATATCGGTGAAGGTACTCTAGCTCATCTTCAACACCCTTATATACTAACGAACATGAAATCCGGACACTTGCGAGAAAGTTAATATTAACGGTTAGACACCTAGTGGATGGTTGGGGAAGGACGGAGAGCAGTAATGTATATGCGTGTAGGAGATTCCCCACAGAATGAATGGCCCTGGCGCCCTCTGGATTTAGCTTTCACCGTACATTCCTCATTCCTGACTTTTAAGATTTATCAGAAACTAATAGCTATTAATAAGTGTAATAGTGTTCACCACTAATACGTATCTGGCTACAACGATTACAAAGGCCCGCCTTGTGAATGATTGAATTTGCATAAATATTTAATATACATTACGAGTAATTAAATTCCATCGAGTTGTATTATACCTTTCGTTTGTGTTTCTCTAGATGAAACGTTGGAGCCTGGTAGTGTTGAAGAAGTAGACATACGAGGTTGCTCTATCGAAGCAGTCGACAGAGTCGTCAAAGCAATACTTAACTCGAATAAAATAAAGGATAAATTTGATTTGATGAATTTTAATGCAGTTACGCTGGATCATTTCCTTTGGGATTACCGAAGAAAAAATGCTGAAGAGCTGGAATCAATTCCTTACCATAAAACTAGAACGATATTTTATTAAAAATAAAAATTTATTTTGCATGTCCTCATTTGGAGCTATAAAATATGAGTGGTGCATTGAATAAAATAACGTATTGTATGGAATAATTTTTTTGTTTATTTTTTACGTTAAACACCTTCTAAGGGCATTACTATGGGCACACACACAACTTATTTATTTATTTTATTTTACCGGGTTGCCACAGACTTGTTCTATTCAAGTGCTCCGAGCGCTCCGAGCGACCCAAGAGTTATTGAGGTGTATATCTGTATTTATGGCCACGACTGTAAATATATAGGAGTTGGATAGGAACATTTTCCGGTGATAACAGTTTTTAAAAAAATCTGCACTCATCGGGAATCGAACCCATGGCCCCTACATACAATTTATTTATTTTTTTTGTTTCTCTTTATTTTCTCTATAAATTCTACGTCCTCTGATCGTTACCCGTCATTTTTTCTCGACTTTTCTAACCTCATGTGCAGGGTCTTCTCGCTTTTCTTTATTTTTATTCAGTCGACGTACCCCTACACAATATGACCCTTTTTGGTGTTTCCTATTATGTCTTCTTTGCTTTTAATTATGATTTTTTACTTATTTAAATCTGTTTCGTTTACTTGTACTCACTTTATCTCATATACTTGTGATATTTTCCGCCCGACAGCTAAAGTACCCCGTATCCTAATATATTTATTTAGTTTTTCAAGACACATTAATTTTTAATTACGAGCAAGTTTTCTAGCTATTATTTCAATAGAATATAGTATCTAGACTGACATTAATTGAAATAATTTTTTTTTTTTATATTTATAGTTTCCTTTCTTAAAAGAGCTCAAATTTTGGTTGGGGACTTGTGGGCTTGCTATCAAGGAAAAGGATTCGGCGAATTCACTGACATCGAATATTTGACTATGTTTGCCGACTACAGGGTACCACAGGTGTTAGTACACTTTGGTATACTGAAATACAGTGACAAATTGCTAAACAAATTATCACGAGGTATGTAAAGGTTTTAATTAAAAAATATTTTGTACGTGTACATGCTGGTTAGCGTGTACTTATTTTATATTAATTGCATATTCTCTCATTTGTACATGTTGTTTAATTTAAATAATTATAAAGAAAACTAAATTTAAATTTTTGGGTATCGATATAGTTCAGTTGTACAATAGGGGTTAAATAACTATATTACGGGAGTAGTCAGTTGGTTGTGAGCTATACGGCTGCTCTAATGGGTTAAATGTTCAAGTCTCTTTTGAGGCTCGGGGTGCTGACCAGTCTAGAATATCGAGTAAGGATGGAAAGAGGAGTTAAGGAGAATTAGATGGAAAAAGTCAGGACAGGAATTTTAAGTGTAATTGGGTATAGCAAAAGATGGAATTAAAGGTAATTAGTCGCGTTATATATTAACACCTTTCACACGGAGGTGGTAAAGGGTGCCCATAAAAATCACGTAAAGTGAAATCTCCCTCAATAAAAATTTGTTCTTGTGTGATATTTTCAAGAATTTTTTCCAATTTTTCTATTACATGTTTGACTCCTATATTAATTTCTAAAATTACTTCCATTTTATTATTTTTTGATTCCACAATAATCCTTCCATTAGCCTTGCTCTTGATATTGCTGCGTTACAAAACCAATTATATTTACTTATTAATTAATTTATTACAAGTGTTTTCTTATTCTTCTGTAGCCAAGTTCTTATAACATGATGATAAGTTTTCAAGTTAAAGCCCATGTAATGAACTTATAATTATTTTATCTTGCATTAGACATATCCTTAGTAACTAATAATAATATTTTATAAAGTTTAGATTTGAGACCATAATAACGTTTAATGAGTGTTATTATTAGTTATTACTTTTTTCGTCATAAATGTCATTAGAAGATAGGAAAAACTATAATTCAGGAGTGGAGAGTCGTTACAATGTTGCGATTTTTTTTGCACAAACAAAATTTATTATAGCAACTATGACAATTTGACAAGTAGTGTTTTCACCAATTTTTGTAATATAGAAAAAATTATCTAACCAAATATTTTCTAATTATCTATGTCATATCGTACTTATACACTCAAATAATTTGTATTTGTGCAGGTGCTTTTGCAGAGTGTATCAAAATTTGTGGAAAATCTGCCGAAAAACTATTGAAACTAATTATTAATGATTTTCCAAGTTTTCGTGACGAAGCTTTGTACAACGGAAAACGTGGTAATTATGAACAAAACACTTAATATTTTAATTTTATAGAGTAGACGATAAATAAAAACTGTTTCATTTGTTTACCCGTAGTTTCATACTTGTACATATTTGGTAATTAAATTTTTTTGATTCATTTTACTTCAAATCTTCATTACAAATCTGACATATACTTATCATTTCATCAGTACTAAAAGTCGTGTAACCAATATTTAAATTATAATACGTTTACTTTCTTGTTTATTTCACGATTCCTTTATAGTGTTAAATTATAAATTGATGTCTTACATAAATAAGTTTTTTCCGATCCACCAAGACATTTTCAGGATAATTTTGTGTCTTCGAGCAGTTTTTTAAGCATCAGATTAAATTTGGCATTTTTGTACACTCCCATTGCATAGTATTTCGTTGTTTTTCAGTTTTAATCCAATTATAGTTCATCGTCTACTCCCCAATAATTAATTTTTTTATGACTATTAAAATCGCAGCTCTAGCTCTTCCTTTTTTTCATTTTTAGTTTACCATTTTCCAGACCCAATCATGACTTTTGTCTAGTTTACTGTCTATTCGTTTTATTCACACTTTTCCATCCCAATTTTTTTATCGATTACACACAACTTATTTATTTATTTTATTTTACCGGGTTACCACAGACTTGTTCTATTCAAGTGATACCGTCGTCATAGTAAGTGACAAGGCCAACCACAAAGGGTGCAAAGACAAAAAGACCTCTATAATTTTTTTTTTAATTATAGTGCTCTACGTCCGGCTCCTTTAATAAGGGCACTACTATGGGCACTTAGCACTTGGGAAAGGGACAGGGAAAGGGATGGGAGGCCTCCCATTATTGGGAGGGGGTAGGGGGAAATGAGGCAATTTTTGCTGCGAGAAGGTCGCCTAAACCCTCCTCGAGGAGCATTGC
>NW_019379569.1:96407-118366 GCF_000648655.2 Copidosoma floridanum
AAAAATAATTATTACCAACTTATCAAATAAAATTATTTCCGCTTGGTCAGAATACAAAAATGAATTATACAAAAAAGAAATTCTTTAGGAAAAAACAAAGAATAATGTCTAGTGAGTTTATGTACCAAACTCAATTTTGTTACAAAGAACTTATTAGGGGTTTCACACTGATCCAAAATAACTAGAATTAATTACAATAACTACTGTCTTACTTTTTTAAAGTATCTAAATTAACATGGGTTCTCTAAATATGACACTTTACAAGACACAGAAAATAGTTAACAAATTTTAAGTAATAAATTATAAAAATTTGCATGCATCATAATACATATTTGTAAAGTGTATTATGAGGGATTCTTGGTGCGGGAACTTATGCTTTATTAGAATTACTTATATTTGAGGGAAGTTGTGCTTGTCTTCTCGTCTCGCGGACTTCGTCCTTACCCTCTCGCGTCTCTCGCTGATCTCCCTTTCCTATCACCTCTCTTCTCTATTCCCCTACCTTTCAGGCCCAAGCCAGCAGAGGCGCACGCACACATAGCTATATGCTACCGTACGTAACAAGTGACTATGTTAATAACAATTTTGTTAAAATTCAAAAATTTGACTTTTGGCTCCAAAAATTTTTTATTCCATCGTTTATCACATTTTAAACAAAAATCTAACTGAAATGTGTACACTTAAACCTCTTATTTTTGGGGTAATAAATTTTTAAAGTTTTGAAAAATCGTTTTTTACATTTTTTAATACATAATTTCTCAGCTGTTACACTATTATTTTTTATTTACCAGGGCTCAAATTTTACTTTAAAGCATGTACTTGCTGATAGAAAAAGATTTACGATCGTTCAATGACAGACAGCTACGGTAGTGTGGATTGATGCATGACCGTTTTCACATGCAGTTATTGTCTATCAACACCTACACCTATATATGTTAGTTGCATATACAGATATACCCATGGCACGTATAGGTAATAAAATTGACTATATGCGTTGATCACAAACATCATAGATGTCTGACAATGAACGATTGTAATTCTTTTTTCATCTAAAAGGACACACTTTAATATAAAATTTGGGCCCAGGTGGATTGAATATAATGCAGTAGCAGCTAAGCTTTACATTGTTAAAAAATATAAAAAATACAAACTCTACTCCGAATATTATGCTAAAAGATTTTTTAAAAACCTACCTTACAATTCGTTGTCCATCCTTGAAGTCCTGCACCTTTGAATGGACACTATCAATGTTAAACCTATTCTGTTTACTTAGAAAAAATATGGCCCAATTTCGTTCCTTCCTATAAAAATAAAATCGAACGCTAAATTAGTAAACCAAAAATAAGTAGGAAAGTATCGGGACTAAAATTCTTCATTTTTGTAGAAGCACTTATCGTAATTCCTCAGAAAAAAAAAATAATTAGAAAAAAACTAAACTCCAAAAATCCACTCACTTTGTAATGAAGAAAAAAAATACAAATTGCCTATTTATCTTTGACAATACAAACAGGCAGCGGTGAGCGTGGGTGGCGATGGTACGTTCGCAGAGCTGTTTAACGGCATGATCATGCGAACCGCCCGAGATCAGCGTATCGAGTTGAACGATATAAATGTGAAACTGCCGAGACCAGCTCTTCCCTTGGGTGTCATTCCAAGTGGTAGCACTGACACGCTGGCCTACAGTCTTCATGGGACGACGGACGTCGGAACTGCGGTTATGCACATCATATTTGGCGACATGACGGGCCTGGACGTCTCCTCGGTGCACAATGATCAAAGTTTGCTTCGGATTTACGCTAGTATTTTAAGCTACGGTTACTTGGGGGACGTTGTCAGGGATAGCGAGAAGTTCAGGTGGATGGGACCACAGCGATACGACTATTCTGGTAAGATTTTTTTTCTTTTATATACTTGCTGTACTTACTTTTTCGACAACTAAAATTAAAAAAAGAAACTATAGAAAAACAAAGTATATTAATCCATCCAATAATCAATAAATTTGGCATTCATTTAATGATAATCTACGATTTAATTTAGATAATGAATAAAACGATACGTTTCATGTCATAACTTTCACGTATTCTTATGATATTAGTCTTCGTTAAAGCTGTTGTAGTTTACACTGCAATACCTTCTTTATCCATGTCAATTTGTATATATTTATATTGATGACACTTACAAGGAGAGAACTTACTATTCATTTTGTCCTCAGTGCATGTGTCCTATTCGTCTATAAAAAGTACAGTGTATCGAAACAGCTGCATGTAACAAAGTCTAATGCATTAGAATTTATGAAAATTACATCAAACTAATAGTTTTTAGTTATCAAAAGATACATTTTGATTGCACCGTTTAACCTGACACGAAAAATTAAAAAAGAAAAATTTAATAAATGAAAAATCTTAAAAAGAGCTGTAGAACATAAGAAAATAGTCATTTAAAAGCTTAAACAAACATACAGCATGTGAGTTTACTTTGTACTCTTGACAAGGGTCATTTCCATATCAAATATATATATAGAGCACTAGACATCTAGAATCGTAATTGGCACGAAATTCTAAGTATGATTTGTGAGAAAATTTAACTCAATTAAAACAATTAAAACCTGAATACGGTTAAGCAAACGCATAATGATTATGCTCGAGCATTCTAAAATTAAGCAAGCAATCATCTTTCTATTCAGTCGTGTGAAGATAAAATGAACAATTGTTTGTTCATTTAAATAAGTACGAATTCGGTTTAAGAAGCCCAGAAATGTGGAAAAAATTTTTCTTGTCAGTATTCTTGATTTTGTTAATTGCTTAGGTGATACATCATTTATGCATATCGAAAGAGATTACGTATTACTCATGACGCATTTTATCGTGACGTGAAAGATTTGCTGACGTAGGTTTAGTTAGATTCTACGTTGCGACTGGCTGAGATCTGCTGGTGGCTTTGATTTCTCACTTTCAGCAGTCCGCAGAAAAATAACGCAAAGTATATGTATTTTTCGTAACAACGTGAACTGCAACGAAAAGCCTGCTCTACTCATTTGGTATTGTCTTAAACGTTATCATTGCTGCTCATCTCTAACTATTTTGAACTCCGAAATTTTATCTTACTTTGAGCCATCACATGTCGTTACGAGTCGCGTCTTATCTCTAATGAAAACATTTGTTGTGTCGAGATATGAGTTGTGATTGTTTTGACACGACGTAAATATAACAATATTTTCGAAATTCTCAGAACTGATTGGATAAAAATTATTATATTTTGAAGTATCTTTTTTTTTTTAAACGCCGAATCATCGTAAAAGTCTTTCAAATTTATTCATAAAAAATTTGGGTAGCTAATTAAACATGGTTGACAAGTAAAAAACGCACCTTCTTCTTATATCAAAACGTTATACTATGCTAATACGGTCTCCAAAGATTCTGAGCTTCATGTATCTCTCGTCTAATGTATAGAATTAGAACATCTACATGTATTTATGTGATGCTTTATTCATATGATAGCATTAACATTTGACTCCAGAAACGAGACAGGATGAGATAAGCACTTACTACTGATAGAGCAATTAGTAACTTATCTTCTCCATAACATAAAAGTTCCCGGCCGAAGGTGTTTTTGTCTGTTTGTTAATAATTTTAAATTAACTACTCTAATTTCTTATGTGGGAATTAAAAAAATTTTTACAACAGTTAAGTATTTTTTGAAAAAGAGTTATTTAAAAAATATAGCAATTTCCGTTACATATAAAGGCTATGGGATATGCGTTGATTGCAATATACGATATGTATTGTTATAAAACTCAAATTATGTATACATATCCTATAAGCAGCAAACAAAGTAAGGATCTGATCAGTCTATCAAGCTATTCTTTTTCATCCCCAGAGACCAGTCCTTGACCGTGCGTTCTTATTTCATTCTTATACTTCTAGCATTTTGTACTTATGCACATTTGCTTTACTTAGCATCTGTAGCAGCTCGCAACACAGTATATCCATACATATGTAAAGCCAGGGTTAAACTAACGCCGATGGCTCAGTTCTTCACGCAGTATGATACTCCATGAAATTAATCATCCCATCACGTAATAATAAGCAATTTGTTTAAATGATTTTATAAAAGGTTCATTTATTAAAAAAAGTTATCTGTCTAATACCACTCCTACGGTCGAGATTAATCTAACGGTAAATACGTGCACCCAACAATAAATAATTAATTATTTCCTGGATAGTGCCTTAAGGGGGCTCCTTCACGAAAGTCCCCAAACAGAGATATATTATTTCTTGTAAATAAAAGTCTACTGAATTTAATGGTGTTCTAAATTATATTTCGAATGGGTCAAAATTTTGAGAAATCCGAGCTCAAAGTTGTAACTATTAGCACGTGTTCCTATGGGGCACAATTTGTTTTCGTTTATAATAAACCTCAATTAAATGTCCCAGCAGACTGAATATACACGTTTTGTAGATAAAGTCTTCCTCTGTAATATGCTGTATTAAAAATTGTGGATAAAGGACCATTTTAGCGAGATATTTGTGATGGAAATAAATAAATAGTGTCCGGGAGGTCAGGAGGTCACGTGGGTAGCAGACGTACTTGTTCACGACATATATATACCATATACCTATATATTACATCGCTATACTACACCAACACAGGTGGTCTGGTCTGGTGGTGTACCCTCGTATGCACTAGACTGGTCAAAACAATAGTTCATTTTTCGTACAAAGTTAAACTGCACACATAAATATCATTTTTCCCACTTCATACGTTATTAAAAATATCATAATGATTTTCAGACACATTTGTTTATTGAAAAACAAAACTTTATTATTTGTTTGTCTTTGACCTCAGCAGTAGTCATAGGAGCCCCCTCAAATGGCCACATTAGATAGTTCCAGTGAGTATTGCTTCTTGATTGTCGCAATGAGACGAGCTTATTTATGCCGCTAAACGGATTATGCTATCTACCCAATTAATCCAGAGTTGTTTTGTTGACTGTTTAGCAGCGGTTGGTCGGTCGAACATGGGATAATTCTGGACAGCTGCCAGGTGCAAAAATGACCTAAATGCGTAAAGCTGGTGTTTCTCGTTTTTATTAAAAGCGAACCAACGCTTAAAAGAGTGACAGGTTCTTGAAGAAGTTGTTGTGCAAGAGCTAAGAATAATTTATGAAGCAGGGTGCGCTTAGCACTGTTTATAGCACTCACGTACAAGTATTGATTTTTAATAGAAATATGTGATTTTTTTTCTCATTACTTGATTTTCATTGTTTTACTTATTAAGGCAGTAAAATTAATTGTCATTGGAAACTAAAATAGCTATAAAGAGAAATATGAATTGTTGCTAATGATTTTTAATTACTTGTCACACACAAGTTTCACTTCTCCATTCACAGTTTAACAAATACTTTTAATATCAAAAATATTTGAAGGTAATACTGATCGTGCTGATGCTGGAAAAAAGTACTAAAATGATGAATGAATGAATAAAACATATAAAATAAGAGGAATAAACTTTAAACGGAAGAAACCATCACCTTTTTCTCTTGGATTTCCTTCTCTGTGAACTACCTACTTCTCTGGAAAAACTATTAGCTTGTGCTTCTCTATGGTCACGTATGCACACTGTGTATTGTAGAGTTTCACCAACTTTTAGTCTCTGTAATGTTCCTTCTAAGGCTCATATTGTCGGGTGAAGTTAGTTAATTCGTGGTCTCGAAAAACATAAAATTGCAAACTCCAACTTAAAATATTTTTTTGTTAGATAATAACAATACAAATAAGAAATTAAGTTTAAACACAGATCCCAATAGGGCAAGATGGTTAAAAAAATGGCAAAAATCGTCAAAGTCACTTTTTTGCGGTTTATGGAAAAACCATGCATTTGAAAAATAAAGTGTAATAAAATAAAAAGTGCGCAATAGAAATACGAATCGAACGAGGTTTTTTGAGCTCTGATCGGTCCAGTAGTTTTTTAATAAATTGCAAAAAAACACTTTATTGGCCGTTTTTTCGAAATTCCGCAACTTTCGTAATATTGGATATGAAGACTTGAAACATTGACGGAATATATGTTTTATAAGTCCCAAAAAAATGATTTTTTGGTATCCCAATAATAATTCATTCAGTTTTTAAAAACTTTATATTAAGATATAAAAAAAAAAGATCGATAATTGGGACATACCATATTCTGTGTTTGTTGCTTGATTGGCATATCAAAATAAAACATTCAGCTGCGAATTTGCCACACATGCTCAGCAAGAAAATGCTTGTACAAGATGCTAAAAATAGGATGAATTAATAGCGCATGATCAGTGAATAATTATTGGAAGCTTTTACATACCATTTCGTAAAACATATCAATTCTGTAATATATTTGTGACCTATTTTAATGTTGCTGGGTTACGCAGGGCTCAAAAAGATAATCGCTAATAAAGGATACGAGGCGGAAGTCGAGCTACTACCAGAATCCGTCAATCCGGCTGCTTGCACAAGGTGCGAAAAAAACTGTGAACGCTGCACTCAGCGTTCGGTGCATTGCAGCAGTTCCGAGAACAACGACGATAACGACGACGAATCAAGTGAGTTGTTCTGTTTCGTTTAAACATATCATGCAGCATAAGTACATAATACACAAAATACATTTCACTTTTTTTTTTTACGACATGCATATAAATGCACGTAGACTTTTTTTGGCAAATCGAAATTATAGTACGTATTTACATATAAAAAAAAAACTGCTTCAGGGTTATAATACTTGCGTTCTAAAGAGGGCTATTAAGTCGTTTATCTTTTCTTATTATATGCTACTTGCTGATTCGCCAAAAGCTCGACTAACTCACTTACTATATCTTCTTAAGCCTGTTACTTACGTATATTGTTTGTTGGTAGCAATATTATCATATTATTAAGCCAATATTAAAAATATCTTGTACTTATAATGATCTTGACGATCTCATAAGGTACTAAAAAAAGACTCTGTAGCTGACAAAACTAATGCTTCAGGTTTCAAAATGGTTTTTTAAAGAGTATGGTTTTTATAGAAAGTTTCATATTTTACGACCACTTTATTACTTGCCTTTCTAAACATCTGTATTTCTTAAGAACTATATTTATTGAAGGTTGTGATACGAGGAACTACGTATATATTAACAGCAAAAATCTATCCCGAGTATGCTGAGTTCAGGTGTAAGTGGAATTGTATCTAAGTCTCTGTACAGAATCTTTTCAGGTGTATATACAGCATACTGTAGTTCTAATAACTTAAAAAGATTCCATGTTACCCTCAACTGACTTCTAGGTGTATGTATGACTCAGCGGTAAAGAGTGGATATTATTACTAGAAAGTCAAAAACTACACAAAAACCTAAAACCCCAAGTAGCACACTTTGTTTATGGAACGTTTCAGCATTATATAATTTAAAATTTAGAGACATCACCTATAAACAAAATTTTGTATTTTAAACATTGTTAAAATGTCAATATTACCGCTCTTCGTGATTGAGTCAATATTTTCTCAATGATTAAGAAACGGAAACAACTATCTTGAATCTTTTTGTTGATGGTTTCTTGCGATACGGTAACACTTTACATTTGTTAGTTTCTAAAGAGTTACGTTGGAAGAAAGCAATCTTATTACAGTAAGTTTTAGACACTATGTTGGTTGAGCTACAAAAACAATCACAAAAAATTTACGTTACTTTGCTTGCTTCTGGAACGTTTAGGGAACTTTTACGATACTAAGAAAAGCGGTAAATTTGACGTTTTAATACCGTTTTAGAAACGTACCTCACTCGGTTATGAATAGTTTTTGAATCGAAAGAAAAAGTAAACTCAATTTTTTTACTACATTAGATATAATATTTTTTGATCATCAGTCAATTCCAGATTTGTTTCAATTGATGTTTCTCTTATCTTGTAAGTCAAAACATATATTGTTATGTGTATTTCAGAGTACTTGAAAGTAAAAGGCAAGTTTTTCATGATAAACGGTGCTAACATATCGTGCGCATGCTCTAAGAGCCCGATGGGCTTTAGCCCACACTGTCACATTGGAGACGGCTGCGTCGACGTAATCCTTGTCCGGCACACGTCTCTGTTAAATAACGTGCGAATGATGCTCAGGCTCGCCAGTAAGGATAAGACTCTGGTAATGACACTTATTTAAGATTACGATACATGAGTGGTACTTTATGGGTTCTACAATGTGAGTTTTATCTCATTTACAGTATGATCTGCCGTTCGTGGAAGTCTACCGTGCAAAAGAATTCACGTTTAGGGCGGCAAATCCTACGGACATGCACTCGTCACAGCCTTCAGGTCTTGGTGGTTCGGCCTCAAGTGTTTGGAACTGCGATGGCGAGGTCATCAACGCTTCGAGCGTCACGATAAGGTGACCATAAGACATCACTGTACCATAAAACATCTCTTTCATCTTTTTTTCATAAAAGTAAAAGAAATTTTTTTTTGTTGAGTACACATTATAGACTCAATGAACTCATATTTTATTATGTGGACAGTTTTATTATAAGTATATTAGGGATCTGATCGCGATAGCGGCTTAAAGTCTAAATATGCAAAGACGAAAAAACCTACTATTGTACGGGTTCCTTAGCCAACCGTGCCTTCGTGCCCTTTGTCGTCGTAAGTGTGTTTGTTAGTTGTACCAAGATATCATAATTTTTTTTCTTGATTAGACCCCCAGAGTGCACATGAATTTTTCAGATTATTCAAGGAAAATTTTTGAGAAAAAATGATTGAATAATGAAAGTTTAATACGGTCCCTTATGAGGAAATAAGGTTAGGTTGCCTCTTAATTGAAATTAGGGTATATTACAATTGTGTAAGTATAAAAGAAAAAACATTTTTAGAGATACCTGAGTACAAAAGAAAGATACTCACCACAAACAATCAAGCCTCACCACCAGGCATTTCTCAAAAATGTAATCAATTACAGTCGTACAGTTTTAAGTTTGTAGAGTTCAAGAGCAAGTACGCGGTAAAGGGGGTACATTTGCGCGGGCCGGGGGGCTCTCTGTTCCTCGTCTCTCTGAATGGTACACTCCAACCTTCAGTGATAATAAGGTACTTTGCGCACCGATATTTACACACTTATGAACTAGGAAATACTTAAAACTTATGCACTCAGGGATTATCCTAACTTGTGTAATTTTTTAACAATAGTGTATGACCTTTAATAACCAAAGAACACAATCACAAAGAAGGGGTTGTCTTAAAATAATCGTGGTCTCAAAATCTGTTGCTATCCATGGTGGGGAGAGGTGATTGTAACAAAATTCTACTCGAAGCTACATACATATATATATTGTAGGGGAATAGGAGTGGGGTTAAGCCCAAATCACGTAGCTTTATTTATGATACAAAAAATGAAACTATCCTATAAAAACTGAACGTATAACTACATTTTTTTTAATATAGCGCAAAATTTAAAGTTAAACTGATATATTTGTTTAACTTTAATTCGAATTCCTACGTGAAAGACTTCCAATAATAGGTTAAATTAAATACAAAATAGTTTTTAATAAACATAGGATATAAAATCGCATTAAAATAGGATTTTAATAGTTTTACCTCTACAATATCACACATGCAATGCGGAATTATTAAATTCGCAAGGCAGCTACCTTAAAATATATTAGACGCTGAATAACGACGTCATGCGTCACTGAGGATTGCGAAATTAAGTTTCTCCATCGAATTGCTAATAAACATTCCTACACATTTTAATATCATGTCTAACGTATGTGCAGGGTACACCGACAGTTGTTGAGGGTTTTCTCACGGCGCATGCATCCGGCAGCACCGAAAGGCACGTCCTGTTTCTGCTTAATGTGACAATCATGCGTAGGCGATCTATTGTGAGGGGCCTTCATCCGTCCACTATACAGTGTAAAAAAATCATAGAACCAAGAAGAAACAATCCAATGAGTATTACGACAAAAAATGGAGGCGTATTAACGATTTCAATATAAGTGTTAAAGATTTTTTTAAAAGTGCCTAAGTACAGCAGAAGCGTCCGAGACTGAAGAAAAAAGTGTGAAACCAGTTACACTTGATGAAATACATATTAACGTATGTTTTGTACACACACACACATACACACACACACACACACAAATAAACAGGGCTCGAGCAACAGAGCTTTGTCGGCTGACTTATGTTGCTTGCAAGCTCTCTCGAAACGTCTGCAACTGAATGGGAAGCGGCATCATTAGTTGTGCATTTGTTTTTCAAATTTTACAATTCAGCACGAGTCTCATAAACGATCTTCTGGAAAATGTACAAGTTGTAGGTCGTAAAGAATCGAGCTTTTTCTGCATTTATAATAGTTTTTTTTTTTTTTTACTTTCAAACGGTTGTTTGACGAGCGCATTTAAACAAAGAGCTCGCCTGGCTTTGGTTTTAAGAAGTTTGTATACTGAACTTGATCAGTTCTTAATTTCAGATTAATTTAGGAGTCTATCTTTTCCTCGTCAGGAGTAAAGATCAATTTTCGGAGGGCTCTTCTTTCGGTGATTTTTACCATCGTAAAAAAAAGAGTGTGTTTTTAGGAAACAAAATTCATAGGAAAATATAATTTTGTTTATTTATTGGAAGTAGATCTTTTGATCCAACATTTTAAAAACTATTCATACGCGTAAGAACATTTCTTATTATTTGATACATACTTTTTGTAAAATAAGTATTCAAGTATTGGTGGTTGCAAAAGTCATAAATATCTCTGAATCATAAAGAATATACAATATTTTATTATATAGATTAAAATAAAAGAAAACAATGTTCCTTGGAGTATAGCATGATAAATATAAATTTAAAGATGTATAGTACAATACTTGCATAATGAACAAATAAATACAAAATCCAGACGAGCTTGTATACAATATAAAGTGATTAGATTACAAGATCACCCCAAAACAATAATATAATGGAACCAGAACTTAGGGTATTATTTTTATACATAAACTTTTATTTTTCATTCATTACTTGACGGTGCTAGTATTTAAAATAGGGAGTTATAATAATATTTTTGTTAAGCTAAAATTTTTTTTGCAAAATCCTCTACTACCTTTTAGTTTATGATACCCAGTATTTCGTGTGGGTTGACCAAGAATATTATAACGTAGGGCTGAGTTATCGTTTTAGTGAATTTTAAATCAATCATGAAGTTATTATAATTATTTTTTAACGAAACTGTGCTCACGTCAGGGTAGTTGAGATTACTGCGTAACTAATTTATTTAATAAAATACACACTGCAGTAAACATGTCTATCATTTAAGATCTGACACTTTGAAATATTTTTATTCAACGTAAGAACTAAAAACCATCATGTAAATATCTTGTATTATTGATTATGAAAAAAATGTATCTATGCATATATTTATTCTTATAGTGTTAAAATATACAATATTACATAGTACGCAAAGTTATAAATGTTACTGAGGTAGAAGGAAGTAGTGCAAGATCGGTCTATTTAATTTTTATTCGAAGAAAAGTGAAATGCATGTAATATCTTTTGATCGTGCAATCAATGTGCTATTAACGATCCCATTAAAGATTTTCTATTGAGAAAAAATTTTTTTTATGTTGAAGTAGAAAAGAAAAGAGAAAAAGAGATACTATAGATATAAGCTTTTTTACCAGCAAAGAGAAAAAAAGTATTTTAAATACGAAATGTGTTCAGGACTTCAGCCTATTAAGAGCTAGCTTAAACTGATGTCTGTTATGAAAAAAAAATCAACGATATTGTAATAATCTGCTTGTTAATAATGTAAGCCAAGATTTTTTTATAAATCACACTCAGAAATATTATGGAAAAATAAGGAAAAAAATTTGGCACTCTTGTTATGTAGTTAAAAAAACCTATTATTATTTCAACAGACAATACACTCAAGAATTTTCAACGGCCAAAGTACTTGTTAGATAGATACATACACATAATACTAAACAATATAATTTTATGTTTAAAAATATCCATAAATGTACGCAATTAATGATGAAATTTTTGCTGTTTGAGGTAATGTATATTTTATTTGTCAGTCTACGTTTTTTTTGGTGAAACAAAAAAATTTTTGGAATTACTTTTTACGGCTAGCTTTTTTCTAGGAAGACTGATCAAAATTAAAAAATACATTAGACAACGTTCTCTATAAGACTTATCAAGGAGATGTGCTTAAGTCAAAAAATAATATGCGAATCAAAATTTTCCAATAATCGAATTTATTTATAAAACTCACTAATATGCTCAATAGTTGATCAAATATAATGAAAATCAATTAATTACCAGCAATTTTTTATTTTGACATTATTATATCACTTTACCAGTATCATTTAGATGCTCGTTTTAAGTCAAGTATGTGTTTTTTTTTTTTTGCTAAAGTCTAAGTGGAAAACATTACAGTATAAGATGTGCATCTCCTTTTAATTTTGAAAAACGTATTCTTAAAGTTTTAGACAGTCCATTAATAGATTAATAACATTAACTACAATTATTCTCATTACAAACTAAAATTAAAATAGAATTTATAACAAAATTATACACAGATTTTTCTTTTTATTTTTTCTGAGCTACACATATATATTAAAACTATACAAAGGAACACAACATGGCTTTTTTAAAATTACAAATAAATAAACAAATACGAATTTGATAATTATTGCGTTCTTCAGTGATTTTTTCATGGCAGCGTATTAATATTCACATTTAAACATGCGTAATTTAATAATTATATTTTTCTAAATCGTTAATCCATTACTTTTTAACTCTTTGAGTGATATTTATTGACATTTCAACATTTATAGTCATTGTAAGTCAGTGATAGTGCATTTATGTGTTCTTTATAATACCATAAAATTTTGTCTTATTAGGTATAAATATAAAAAAAAAAAAAAAGATAAAAATATAGTCTTGGACGAGAAAAAAAATTTTAAGTAGAGGAACACGAAGAAAGGTTTTGATTGGTCAAAAAGCTAAGATAGCAATCGATCCTGTGTACAACAAAAATTTAGTGTGATAATTTTAGTACCAAGAAAATTTATACTAGAAGATAACACAAAAGATGTATTGTATTATTATTTATTAATTTATACAAATGATTCATACAATAAACAATGTTTTATTTGGACTGAAATGGTTCAGTGACTTTGATAACTTTAAACCTTCCTGTCTGATGTGTATTCCTCAATGTATTTTTTCATTCATCTCGTAGACAAAGCAAGCAAACTTTTTCACTATTCTTAAACTATTTAAATTTATATCATTAGAAAATGATATCTGTACGAACGTAGTTTCCAGTTCCATAATTTATATAAGTATAATAGTAGCTACGATAATTTCAGTTCCATTGTGTGGATAAAAAATTTTATTTAAAATTTTTTTGATTTATAGGAATCATTCTGTACTTTCTATCGGGTGTTTTATTTAACGACTTCAATTACGATTGTGATCTTGTTTGTATTTTAATGTCAATGAATCATCAACATAAAGAAGAAAATCTGATAGTTCTATAATACTGTCCACAAACTTTTTATTAACAGTTATGTATGATTCTTTTCAAGTCTCTGTATTTAATTGAGTATTTATAATTATAACGAGTTAACGCCATCACTAACTACTTTTCTTGATAAAAATATATTACTATTATTATTATTATTATTATTATTAACGTTTGTCTTCAAAATGATTGACTCCCGAACAATAAACCACAAGGGAAGGAAGGAGTGATACAATAAATCAAGCGATTTATTGTATGAGCGGCTAGGTTGTGGATTGGCAAGCGGGAGACCATGGTTCGATTCCCGGCCAGCGCGACTTTTCGGGCAAGTACCTCTGGGATTTTTCTCATGTGCTTTTTCACCACGCAATGCTCCTCGAGGAGGGTTTAAAGGCAGCCTTCTCGCAGCAAAAATTGCCTAATTTCCCCCTACCCCCCTTCCAGTAATGGGAGGCCTCCCATCCCTTTTCTTGTCCCTCTCCCAAGAGCTAAGTGCCCTTATTAAAGAAGCCGAACGTGTAGAGCACTATAATATAAAAAAAAAGATATATTGGTATAATAATTTAAGCAGCATGGATAAAGAGGCGTGTCTTTCTCGACGCTCGCAATATATACATAAATAATAAGAGGCAAGAAATTAAATTCTAACACTACTTATTATTATTATCATAAGTTTGAATATTTAATGATCTTATACTTTTTCTTTTAAATAGACGGACGTACTTGTTTTTACTCATGATTCTACTTATGATTCTTTTTAATATTTATGATCAATAATACGTGATCTTTGTGATCAAAATAATGAAAGAAATGAATATGCTGCAAAGTAAACTTGAAAATTTTAATTTTAACGGATATTTCTATTGAAAGAGACTACGTCAATTTTATCATTTTTTATTTGGTAACTGCCGTAAATTAAATTGTTTTACCAGTACTAGAACACTTCATAAATTTGTATCAGTCAATAACTTGCTTTGAACAGCTTGAAAAAACTATTGTCTTTGTAAATACGGTACAGTTATTGACACCTTAAGGTAGTGATTGACCCCTGTATAATTTGTATATCTATATATAAAGGCTCCATTTAAAAATGCATGTGACGGTCAATTACTATCAGGGGGTCATTAACTGTACCGTTTACCCCTACATCTTTTTCATGATAACATTAGACCTTCAAATAAAAAAAAATTCAATTTTAATAAGATATCATAGTTAGTGAGAAAAATTACTTATCAGAGTGAATTGTGCGAAGTGGCTTGTGAGTGACTGCGTTTAGATTTAGGCACCATTCAGTTTCAACTAGGCTCTGTACTTGTAAAATTACTACGAATAAATAAAGAATCAATGAGTTTAAAGCCAGTCGTGAAAGCTTTGGTGTTGCGCGAAAAATTTCAAAGGAAAGTTTCGAGCTGCAAAAGACTAATTGAGTTGGGAAAAAATAGCTAAGGTATTCGTGGTGTAAACCGACTCGTAGCGCCCCTAACGTATTTAATCTGAACTCAAGTTGGGCTCAGCCACCAATGATTAAAATTTATCGTCTTAGTAAGTAATTTGATGCCAAAAAGTGTGCACTGCGTACAGCAGACTTTGATCCAATCTGCTTTATTATATTACACCTTCGTATCCACTAATTTTTACGTTCAACAGATTTTGAAATTTCAATTTATAAACAATCGTCATTATTAAATTAGTCTTATAACATTACTTGATCGAAGAATAATAAATACCAAACATTAAATTTAACTTAGACAGTTTTCATATGTTCAAATCATTTGCGGCTGGACCCAACTCGAGTTCAGATAAAATACGCTAGGAGCGCTAGGAGTTGGTTTACACCTCGAATTGTTATCTCCTCAAAAACGTGTTATTGAAAGGCTTTTATCTTATTGTAATCGTTGAACGTGTGAAAAAAAAATAAAAATAGAATTTCACTCATAAGGCCTGTCTTATTTTTTCACCCTATTGGCTACATAATATATATCGTGAGAGTCACGTCATCTTTTGTGTTATTGGGTTATTGCCTTCCCAATACTTATTGCCCACGTCCTACAGTAAATTTTTGTGAAAATTTTGTGTCATTACGTGCCAGGTGTCGCATAGAGAAACGAGGACCGAGCTCGGTGCATCTCGAGCCATTAAACACTGAAAGGGATAAATAAAAATAATGAATGTAATTGTAAAATTGTATTAAAATTTGTATTGATTGATTTATGAATAAATTAATTAAAATGAGTAAAAAAATTTGTGTATAAGACTGTAACAGTGGCTCAACATTATCAAGAGCACCAAAAAATGACGAGAGTCAGTAAACAAAGCGAGATTATTCAAGTGGCTTGTCATGTAAATAAATTTTCTTTTAAGCAAACGACACACTATTACTTTCGCTAGTATTATAATAGTGTTTGCCAACACTAATAAATTCTAAGATTCTAAGACTCACGGATAAACTCTAATCTTACCGCATATGGCATATGATAGTTAAACAATTTATTATTGTCCAATCATTGGTCTAAGTTGCGGCTGGTTTATAAAATTGACTATTTGACACTACTATAACCTCTTCACCAGATTAAATTATGGCAAATATGTTTCGAATTTCTACGCAATATGAAAGGTTTTCTGATTAGAGCCGCGGCTGGTTTAGATTTTCGACTACTCTTGGCCCCCAGCCCTCAGGTTTTAGTCTATAATACGCCAGGGGCAAATAATGGAACAGCACATCTATATATGCTTATCTTATGCTCATCTCTATCACACTTGCCATGGTTTGAATAAAAACAAAAGTCAGTGATTACGACTTTTGTTTCCTGAGTTGAAATTGTGAATAGAGCCTGATATTAATAGTCAAGCTTGTTTCAATTTTGTAAGTATTATACATGCGTAATATTTTTTATTTTATTGTCAATGAACCGAGAATATTTAGGACTTCAACTGCACTACGAATTCGAATTCAAGAGATCATGAGTTACTATGCAGTAGCAAAAGGCAGAAGTCCCGGTATTTATAGGCAATGGTAACATTGACGTAACATAAATTTAGTTAAGCTCTAAACATAATGAAAACTAAAATCTTGTTTTATTGTATCAGGGATGAATGCAAAGACCAAGTTGATAAATTTTCTGGTGCAGTCTTCAAAAAGTTCAATACTCGAGAAGATGCTGAAGAATTTATCCAACAACGTAGTGGTGTATCTTCGTCGTACCCCGGAACGTCAACGTCTGGATATAAAAGTTCTATGCAATGTTTTCCTCAAAAAACCAGAAAGTTTGACAAAAGTTATGGATTGCTTGCCAGCACTTCATCTAAAAGGCTAATGTCCAGTTCCAGCGACTCTGACAATGCATCAGAAAATGTGTACCAGAGGAAAAAAAAATTCAGATCAGAAAGCCTTTC
This sequence comes from Copidosoma floridanum, assembly GCF_000648655.2. The sequence goes on from NW_019379569.1 coordinate 113,307, forward strand.
CACAACATCTGTATGTTGACTTTGGATCAAATATCATCCAAATCATGTACTCGTTTGACCATCAATTTTTACAAAAATTTTGTAGAATGCAAAGCAGTTCACTGTCGATGAGAACGGTTACACAGAAGTATATACTGATGGAGCATGCTCATCCAATGGAAGAGGAAACGCAAAGGCAGGAATTGGAGTGTGGTTTTCTGATAACAATTCATAGTTAGTATTTACCTCTTCGATTGAACTTTTAATTACGAACCATATATAAGAGTTGATAAACATGTTTGGCCTCAAATAGTAATATTTCTTTCTATTAACTCATAAATAATTGAGACAAAACTTTTCACTACATTAAAATAGCCGTTAAAATAGCTAAATGGTTCTTGTTTTTTAACTGTCAAACAAAACTAGTTTGATTTCAACATTATCTGAATGGATTTCAAACTAATACCACAATTTCCGAAAATTCTTAAAACTTTGTCAAGTGACTAAATCACAACTTTGCTTTTTCAGTAATGTATCCCAAGCTGTAACTGGTAGACCAACCAACAACATGGCAGAAATACAAGCTGTAACAATCGCTGCCCAGCAAGCACAAAGAGCTGGCATTAAAAAACTGAAAATTAATACGGACTCCCAATTTCTGATATCTTGTATAACCAAGTGGATGCCTAAATGGAAAAAAACTGGGTGGCAAACTTCTAGTAATAAACCAGTCATCAATAAACAAGAGCTGATAGAAATGGAGAAAGCCCTTGCCCCTTTGAAAGTTTCTTGGGTATGTTTATTAGTTGTTAAAATAATTTTTGTCCAAATAAAAAAAAAAAAAATCAACTTTCAGAATCACGTTCGTGGTCACGTTGGAATCCACGGAAATGAAATGGCTGATAAGCTTGCAAGGGATGGGAGCGAACATTACAGAAAGACATAACATGTTTATAAAGAAGACAATCGAATGATTATTTATTAAAGATAGATGTTAATGTTGAAATAACGATACTGAAAGTTGAATTTTGCATGATCAAACCTTTCTAATAAAGCAAATATTTTTATAATTTAGTGTTTGTAATAAGGATCTGTTAAGGGTGTTTAAAACCATGCCTGCATACATAATAATCACAAACTGTGCCTTCAGTGGTGTATGGTGTTGTGAGTACTTATTGAGACACAATCGCAAGTTGGCTCAAGTTATCTCATAAGGAAGATAGCCTGCATGGGCCTTGACCTGAGCATTGGTAGCATTCAAAAATAAAACACCGAGCATGGCTCAGGCAATACATGTAATGCCTATGGTGCAGCTACTTGCTTTTTTTGGTTACTTTTATCCTCAATTTTGGGTTTTCTTTTTTTGTTGAAATACAGGAGATATTTGCTTCAGTAAGACGTATATATCCTCCGGAGATACTTGGAGAGACAGCAGTTGGATTAAAATTCTGAAAAAAAAAAAAACGATTTAAAGCTAGCGTTATGAATCAACTAAATAATTTTGACTTAGGTTGAACAAAAAATTACCCCAAAATACCAGGACCTGCTTGAATCCCTGCTAGTTCAGCTAAGCTAGTAAAATCAGTTAAATCCTTTGGAGAGTATGACATTTTTAACAAGTTATCTCACTATTTTATAGTGAGCTAAATTTTATGTTACGTTTTTATTAACTATGGCTTGTTCGTTCGTACTACCAATGATTGATTGATGTTTGTAAGTTTGTTTACATTTGTGTTCGTCTTATACACTTTAATAACCGACCAGAACCGACACTAACGTAGAGACATTGACTAAAAATAGTATAGAGAGACTTGCTCGCTCGCGAATACGTAATTCGCATTCGCACCCTCTAGCAACAGGTACCGCTGTCTTGCGGGATGTAGCATGAACTATATGATAGGTGAAACAAATCTGCTAATCTATAGATTTATTATCTATAAAAAAACAGTGTGAATAATGCGTAAATTAAAGCTTAATGTAACTTTTACTTTTTTAATTATATTATTAACTATAAAAAAACAGTGTGAATAATGCGTAAATTAAAGCTTAATGTAACTTTTACTTTTTTAATTATATTATTAACTATAAAAAAACAGTGTGAATAATGCGTAAATTAAAGCTTAATGTAACTTTTACTTTTTTAATTATATTATTAACTATAAAAAAACAGTGTGAATAATGCGTAAATTAAAGCTTAATGTAACTTTTACTTTTTTAATTATATTATTAACTATAAAAAAACAGTGTGAATAATGCGTAAATTAAAGCTTAATGTAACTTTTACTTTTTTAATTATATTATTAACTATAAAAAAACAGTGTGAATAATGCGTAAATTAAAGCTTAATGTAACTTTTACTTTTTTAATTATATTATTAACTATAAAAAAACAGTGTGAATAATGCGTAAATTAAAGCTTAATGTAACTTTTACTTTTTTAATTATATTATTAACNTATATATAATTTAAAAATATAATTAAACCATTCCCAGCGGAAATTGGAAAACGTAACAAAATGTAAGAAAATGTAAACATGTGTAATAATATGCCGTAACCGGCAAGAAAATGTAAGGAACTCTAATAGTCTCATGGATTTCGGACGTTTCTTACATTTAATTATGTTCTGTTACGTTTTCTTATATTTTCTTTACGTTTTGATATGATCTACCAAATACTGTTACACTAATAATTACTCAATTTTTTTTCATTTAAGACAAATTTTATTCGAAAATGTAAGAAAATGTGTCTGAAAGTTATGAATGATACCAAAATATAAAAAAGTGTAATAAACTGCAAAAAACTGTAGGCTGTTATGAAATATTACAGATGACAACACTTCCTATCTAATTTATTAGAGTTTACTACAGTTGCTTTTTCACGAGATTCAAGTGTCTTTTTAGAATTATAATACAATATAACTAGTCGTAAGATATAATGTGTTGGATTATAGTAGACTATAATTAAACATAACAAAGCGTAACAAACTAACTATATGGTCCGAAATTCAACCAAACTGTACATTACATCACAGAAAGTTACGGTTTCCTATGTTTTTTTACATTAATTTTTTCCGTTGAGGATAAGTAGTCCGTAACTTAAGGCACTATTAGGATTCCAAAAGGTCATCTGACTCTCGTGATACATATAGTCACTTGGGGGAAAAGTAAGACAGGCCCTAATTGGTGCAATTCTGTTTTTTTACACGTTCAACGATTGTAATAAGGTAAAAGCCTTTCAATAACATGTTTTTGAGGAAATAACAATACCTTAGCTATTTTTTTCCAACTTAATTAGTTTTTTGCAGCTTAAACCTTTCCTTTGAAAGTGCGAAAACGCATATTTAACTTTACCAAAATCCCGCTTATTTTCTTATATATAGTCGGGAACGGGAGAACTTTTTGCAGGTTAAATGTTCGTTTTCGAACTTTCAAAGGAAAGTTTGAAGCTGCAAAAAACTAATTTAAATTGAGAAAAAATAGCTAAGGTATTGTCATCTCCTCAAAAACATTGTAATAAAAGGCTTTTATCGTATTACAATCGTTGAACGTGTAAAAAAAGTAAAAACAGAATTGCACCAATTAGGGCCAGGGTGACCAGATGATCTGCCGCTGATGTCGCCACGAGCGTCGAGCACCCTAAAAGTCGCCGAAAGTCGCCAGCAGGTACCGCTAAAATCGCCCGAAAAATCGCCAATTATACGCGCGCTTTCAAATAAGTACCTGATAACTCAATAAGCTATGAATAAAAGCATTTTAAAAACGCAAACTCTCCAAAACTTCATGATCCAAGGGGTTCGACTTTTTTTATAGTTCGTGAAAGTTAGTAAAAAATGAAGTGAAAAAGAAAATTTTCTTTGTTCCAATGATTATTTTTTTAATATATCAAAGATAACCACTCAAAATGACGAGTTACAGATTTATATATGTATAATGCGAAAATAAAAGTAAATTTTGTTTTAGCTAAATATTTTATCGTCAACATATCTATAGACGCTTACGAAAAAAAATGAATATGTATTAAATAAATACGTTTTGCAAAACTTCGTTTTTTGACAATTAATAACATCATATATATTATCAATCTTTTTCTTTGGAACAATCTATGCATTTATATTAATTTAAGTTATGAGTAGTAGTGTTTTTCTTATATGATTATTGTTATTTTTAATAATTAAATTCCGCAATAATTATGGCTAAACTCTGGAAAATCTTATATCCAACTTTGGTATACGGACATACTGTACGAATGTAGCTTGTAGACAAGAAGTAACAAGTACAGTCGCCTCTATTTTACAATAGATAGTCATAGTCAGAGATTAGTAGAGAGATTGCTGACTGCAATGCTACGGCGCGAGTTCACTTTTCGTCACTGTTTCGAGCGCCCCGTCGCGGCCAAGCGGTCGAACCAGGCACACATATTTTTTTTTTTTTTGAGAAGCGTGGAGGGGGTATTCCGAGTGTGTGCCTACAGATTCGCGTGGAAATGGGCATGTAGGCACATACTTCGGAGACGCGTGGAAGGGGTATACTGAATATGTGCACACGAAGAGAGGAGTGGTGTGCATGGAAATGCCGACTACAGCTATATAACTATATATACCCGCGTATATCATAGCGAAAGAAAGCAACGAGTCTTTCTCGCTATATACTTATACTTACTAACTTCTTAAATAAGGTCTTAGAAATTAAGGGGAAATAGAGAAGAAAAAAAGATTTCACATCTAATATTTGTAAAATAAAAAAACCTATTTTAATTTACAATTCTCTATAACATATGAAAGTTTAAGAGAGGCTAGCCATATTATTTTTCGAAAATTAAATCATACAAATAAATGTTTACGCAATTGGAACCTCAGACTTTCAAGGCATTTATTTTTTAGTTCTTCTTATACTTTGGATTTTCGTTTAGTACTGCGTATCAAAGTACGTTGAAAAAATATTTAGCTTGAAATATTTTTTGAGGTTGATAGTATGGCTATAAGCACCTTAAATATAAATTATTATTTTTACTTATCATAATCGCTATGAACTGTAGGCCAAGCTCCGGAGGGTATCAATGAACATATGTGACTTTAGGTTCTAT
>NW_019379569.1:124339-168538 GCF_000648655.2 Copidosoma floridanum
TTTTAAGATTTATCAAAAACTAATAGCTATTAATAATTGTTAATAATAGATTATTTTTATTGTTTTATATTTCACATCAGATTAGAAAAAAAATTAAAAAAATATAACAATTTTTATGGGCATGGTTGTACCGTTCGATCTCGTGTGAACAAAAAAAAATTAATAACTAATAATAAGTATCAAAAAGTTTTAATAATAACTTTTAACAGACAGTTGTAAGTAATAAGCCTTATCATTTGTCTAAAAACTGTTATTATTTTTTCATGTTTTCTACTAATTTTTAAAAATAATTAGTACCAACTTATCAAAAAAAATTATTTCTGTTTCCGGTCCTTACGAAATCGTCCTGTGTAAAATCGTACAGAATTTGCTGCAGGATTTTCTGCCAAATGGTTTAGTAAGGGTATCCTTTATTTGACGTCTGATTTCGTCCGTCTCCTTTAATTTTTAATCAATCTCGTAGAGATTGGCTTGAATCGAAGCATTGCTCAAAACGACCTAGGCTCTGTCGGTAATCGATAGCAAACTACAATACAAGTATTGATTTTTTAACAATTACATCATCAAATTCAATCAAACAAGGATCATTATTTTCATTTTTCAATGTCCCAAATTTGTACATCAATTATTTTACCGTATAGGTCCTCATTTAAAAGTTATACAATTTCGCAACTAATTTTGTTTTTTTTCGTAATTAGGGCCAAAAAAATTTTTCTTACCTTGAACGCTAAGTCTTTACACCTACAGGTTTTACTTTTCCCCTTAAACCACAAGGCGAAGAGAGAGTGCAAAGTGTGTCTACGGGAACAAAGCGAAATTTTGCGCCCTCGGAAAGAAAAAGAATGGTGTAGCACCTTAAGCACAGCATACCAAAACCCCATCGATTCTAGTTTGTAAGACGTCTTCGTCGATATTAGTTGATACAGTAGTACGCAATCTAGTTTAACAACTGCAACTTTGCTACCTTTGAATGTTCCATTATATATGTATGTAAAAATAATCCAATAAAATATTTTTTTTTTAATATATATTTTCAAAATCAAAATTAACAATATATCGATAACCTATAATTAGTTGGAATCCAAAAGTATATTATAAAAGTATTGTTGATTGACCAAAAAAAAAATTATTTTTACTTTTGTTAATTGTAATATTTTTATAGTATAAAAATTGTTTAACAATTATTTACTCATACATTGATTGGACGTTTAGTAATATTTTTGAAGTTCGCGGCACTGGAAGTGTCGGCACTTGAGTGCGCTATAGTCAGTCACGTGATTTCGTTCGGATTTAGGCGGTTTGATTTTTGTATTACGAGCGGATTCGGGTGGGTTAGTAAGCTCTGGTGGCGGACTTCTCTCTTCTTCACTTACTCAAATCCGGCAACCCTGACTCGATCTTTGGTCAGTTAAGTACGCAGTTACGCCAGTTAATGTTGCTATTTTACCACTTAAAAGTAAGTTTCGAAATAGTTTAACTGTAAAATAAAAAAAGTGAATTGTGTGGGTACACTGATTTGAAGGACTAAAATTAAAAGTTGTTGAAGAACCATTCATTCTATTGCTGCAAAGAATATGGAACAGGAGAATAAAAGCAGTAAATGCAATTCCTTGGGAGCGATTACAGAAACGGTAAGAACTATACATTATGTATTGTATAACAATAGAATGGCAAAGAAAAATGTTTTGAGGAATACCTCGGTGCATGTTTTTTTGTGCTTCAACTTATTTATACAGTCAGGGTAACCAGAGGGTCTCCGACTGATATCGCCACGTAAGTATGTGAGCAGAACATGAAACATTTGTTGATTGGTTATCACTACCCGTCAAATTAACACATGTTTTATCCGTTTTTTTTTTTTTTTTTGTTGCAAAGTATTTGTTTGGATTCATACGCCTTACAGATTTTGCAATAAATGCCGGCGTGCATTGTATATCTGCAATTGTACGGCGAAAAATACAACTATGTAAGATTTAATGTTAGAGTTTAACGAGTGTATGTGGTTTTTATAAAAAAGCTCATATACGTGTGAAAAATTCATAACTTTTCACCATTAAGTATATTAATTTATCATTATTATACCCAAAACATGTTGCTTGGGTAAACGTCTTTTTTTGAAAAAGTTGCTATTTCAAATTGAACGCAAGTTACAACTTTTCAGTTAATGAGGTGATAAGAACACAAAAGTCGGTATTTTCGAAGTGAAAGTTTTCATGCATGGATAGCTCACAAGAAGTCAAATTCCGAAATTATCTACATTGATAAACCTAATCTATTATCGATAATATCTGTCGTTTTGAAATTTCACTTACCTTTATTCAGTTTACATACTTTGCGTCCACTTGTTTTTGAGTACATTATTATCAGGAAATTAATTGTGAAACGGTATACATTTTTTTCCTTCCAGTTCTTGTAGTGACGAAACGCATAGTTCAGAATTATTTACTCAAAGAAAACTTGCATGAATAGATAAATAATGATCAACTGGCGTATATGTATGTACGTACACACACACACACACACACACACACACACACACACACACACACACACACACACACACATATATATATATATATATATATATATATATATACAGGGACAATTCTACATCGAAAATTGCGCATTTCATGTCCCAGACATCTCATGTCTACAACTTTTTGTGTATTTTCTCAAGTGAATGAAGTTTTTTGAAAGATGCCAATTTCAGTTTATAACTTTTGCATATACATTTGAATTATGCTGAAACAATGTTTTCTGAGTACATTGTAACTTTCTTTATCTCATGTTATAAAATACTTAAAAGTACCTTAAACTCATTGCTTTTTTATTTCTAAGAATAAACATAGATTAAAAATTATAATAGTAATCAATAAAATTATGTTTTTAAAGTATTTGATTGCAGATTTCACCCCACCTATTAAGTACTGCTGTAATGCGTTGAGTTTTTTTATCTTAAGTTGTCATTGTTGAACGTGAAATTGTTTACGAAAAGTAAAGGACTAAATTTGTTCTTGGTAAAATAATTGTGTCTTTTTTTATAAAAATTTCATACCTATAAACTAAAGAATAAACTTTTTATTTAAAAATTATTTCAAGTAACCTCGATAAATAATTAATAAGAAGAAGTTTTTTTTATATGTTTTTCACAGAAAGTGAGTAGAAAAAAGTGCTAAGTTATTGAAAATAGTATCTTTTCTCGAAATAAGAAAATTGTAACGATAAATGTCCAAATATAAAGCTTGAATCGTTGAACTCATAATTCAAATATGAATAGTTAGAATATCTGAATATTAATATTTAATTTAAGTTTCAAAGTTAAAAAAAAACCTTGTAAAGTTTTTCTAATATTTATGTTTGCAATAAAACTGCCTAATTAATCCTACAGAATCAAAACTTTGACCTCAAGATTTAGTACTAAATTTTGCTTCGATATTGTACTTAAATAATTTTATTATTTCTAAACGTGTACGATTACAAACAACTCCATCTGTACTTAAATTTCTTATTAATATGATAGAGTTATTTCTAATATGTAGTTTTTATGGCGAAAGAAGTTTTCTGCTTAGTATTCATTAAAAATTCTGTGGGAAATTTTATGTAAATAGTATCATCAGTTTAATTAACTCTATAATAAGTAGCGTATTAACGCTGTAGTAAATTACGGTTTTCCCTACAATATGATGTAAAATTTTGTTGTTCAAAAAATATGTATATTCATTGTCGGACATTAATATAAAATTATTGATCGAAGAATCATCAATGTTTTTAAAAATGTTTAAACATACATTATGCGTTTCCCATTTTTTTGGTATTCTAAAAGATCAAATTATTTATTCTATCTTTAACATCTAACAGCAATGACGACTTCTCAATTAACTAACGTAATACGTGAAATGTATACCAAATATTTGAACATTTAATAATTTCTTCTACGATAGAAAATTTGTTTGCATTTTTTCCAACTGGAAGAATTTGGCGTGTGGTTATGAATAAACAAAAAACACTTAATACCCTTCAATCACAGAAATTGATAATTTTTTTATTATAATTCTTATTCTATAATTTAAAATAATTTGAATAATTCATATTATTCGAATTGTGTAAAAATATATGAACTAAAAAAAGTTAAATGAAGAGATTTGGTTGATCAAACAAAATGTGTGATGTAAATATAATTAAATATTGACCAGAAAGCGCAGGATTCTGTTTTAATAAAAGTTAATATTGACCTTAGTCGTTGGTAAAGGTCATAGATAATATAATATGCTGTATTAAAAGTATCACGAAGGGATTATGTATTTTTGGTAGGTATATATTAAGATAAACAAAAAAAAAAAATTTTAATATAAATACTTAAGTATACGTTATTTAAGGAAAACTAATTTTTGTATATTCAATTTTTTAAAATTAACAAAATTTTGACAAAAACGTAAATATCAATATTATTGAAGTAAAAAAACTAATGAAAAACCACGAAGACATAATTAAAATTCCTTAGTCTTAGCAGCATGTCTAAACAGAAGGTGATTAAACTTATAAGAACTCAAGTTATGTTAGTTTAAAGATTGGCGAACTTTTTTAAATAAAAATGAATCAGATAAAATTGAAAAACAGTATGATAAGGATAAACATAACAATGATTTCAATAAATTCTGCACACTTAATTATAAATATTTACAAACGCATAAAGGTGAGCATTAAGCAAAATAATTGAGTGATTAAAAAAAATAAAAATAAAAAAAAATAATAAAAAATAAGTTTTGATAAAAACTAAAAATACAAATCATCTTGGTTTTTAAGGGGGTTGGCACATGAAGTGCGGAAAGGGACGAAGCCCCCTAGTGTATATATATATATATAGGCACCTATGGCTTAGGATTCTGGGGAATGGAATAAGAAGGATGGGATGAGATAAGGGATGACTGACATTTAAAACCATAGAAATTTTAGAATTTAAATATCTCTGTGCTTAAAACAAGTCGGTATTTTGTCTAAGTCTTGACTGGGTATCTATACTTATAAACACTAGGACTAAATCCCACACACTTTTCCTGATAACGTTGACGAAGCGTAAAAGAAACAGTTAATCGACAAATATGCAATCCTGGTCAGTCTCGATGGACTCATAATGAACAACACCATCTTTCCTATCAAAAGCATTTATATACATCTGATGAAAAGTATCAATGACGTTTAATCTGCTTTAATGAAAAATGAACATAAATTAAGAAATCCATTCAATCTGCTTATCACCTGTGGGCCAAACAATCCAATACTATGATGCACTAGAACGATCGAAGCATCTTCAATAATAAATACCTCTTAACAGCTATAATAGATATATGATGTAACTCTACTAATAATCTCAAATTACAGTATGATAAGAAAGTACTGAACAAAAAAACATCGAGGATTTGACATAATGATTAAAATCGGTGCCACTTATAAAACTTCCCAGGATATTTTTCACTCCAAACACAGACTTGAAACTTTAGCCATAACTATTATCATTTTGGCATCGGACTATAGGGCCAAGAACAACTCAATACTTTTCGTTTTCCTACGTGAGTTATATTATGTAATGTCACCTGCACAATGCACGAATAAAACAGGCTCTTTGACTCTACTTCCAGTTCCAAATACGTCTTTATTGGAGAAGACTTTAAACTCCCACCACTAATAATGGGAATCCAACAAGATGCTTCCTTCAGGAAAAAATCCCATTGATTTCCTCGCCGCTTTAATAGCAACCACTTTCCAATTCATTGCAATATTAATTTTAATATCCCAAAGATTTCCACCAGCAGCATTCACAAATTTAACTGCAAAAATATTGACTGCAAAATGTTTTGGCAAACTCTACAAAATTTTATTGAAAACAAGTCTGACCCAACATCTTAAATAAACGTCGTACGTAATACCATCTACTAATCAATTTGCTTATATCCATTATAAATTAAATTAATAAAATCTTTTAAAAATCTAGCCATCCTTAGGCTCCTCTTAAACTTCCAAAATCAGAAGTCAGTAAGGGCTTGGGTACCGAAGTATGAAGTTATACTTCTATAGCAGACAATATATGAGTGTAGATACTCCTTTTATGAAACGATATTTTAAATAATCTACAGCGATATATATGGTAGGTGGTGTAATTATCCTTGGAATAAAGATATTTGGTAATTGAGTGTAATTTTAATAAGTATTTCAATATTTATTAAATGAACAATTGAAATAATATATTACGTCAATAAAAAAGCACAGAGCACAGTTATGGCATGAAGTGCTGTCAGGCTGGACCGTAGTAGACTGCCTACTTTTAATGAATCTTCCGATTATCTCAAAACAATTAATCATCTACGATTATAAAATTTCTAACGTTATGTCCGCACCTGTTTTTTCTTGAAAAAAATTTTTTTTTTTAATGATCAAACCATTATTCATTAGTTGTAAAATTAACAAATAAATAAAAATTATAAAATTGATCAATACATCGAAAAGCTGCCACTAAAAAATATTGTTTCACAGATTTGAAAAAAAACTATTTAATGAAATAAATAATTTACAATGTATTTAATCAATTAAACATGGGAAAAAATTGACTTGTAAATAGTAAATTATTGAATTAAAAATAAGTTGTGAACCACAATATAAGGTAAGAGGAAAAAATATCTCACACTTTGCTCATGGCTGAGTGGATACTGTACTTGGCTGGTATGTACGTGGTCATTGGATCATATATCGCGGGAAGGACTCGAGTCACTTTTTTTCCATCATTATTTCCGGAAGTGAATGTTAAAAATCACTTTCGTCACATATTTTTCAAAAGAGAAAATTTTTAAATCGTTTGCTTACACCCGTGCATAAAACACTCTTATAAAAATATAACTTCAAAAAATGTACACTATTAGATGTGTAAAATAAAATGATTCACTTTTTGTTGTAGATGGATACTCTTCCCATGAAAATATCACACAAGGTGAATATTACTACTGAAAAATCAATTGTTGACGCCAATGACAGCAAGACTCACAAGTCCGCGGCAATGTCAGAGGATCTCAATGATACTACCGTTTGTCCGAGGCATGATAAACTCGGCTGCGTGCATCACGTTACCATCGGCGAAAGTAGCAAGCCTTCAGACAGCGTATATACGAATAATGAATTGTACAAAAAAATTCAATCTTTTTTGTGTGAAGAGGAGGAAAAACGAATTGCTAGGAGTATTGCATTAAACAAAATGAAAAAAGAAGTCAACGAGAACTATAAGTTTGCATGCGAGACAATTCTTAATGATCAGGATCAGATGAGAAAAGAACTTGAAAAAGTCCAAAGCGCACTGAAAACGACGACCAAGAATCTCGAAGATTGTAAGGAAAAACTAAGAATCGCTGAAAATACTTGCTTCGAGGAAACGATGCTCCGCAAGCGTAGCGAAGCCGATTTAAACTGGAAATGCGAACACACGTTAAATCTTGAGAAGATGATCTATTTCAAAGACATGACCATCAAATTGCTGCAGGATCGAGTCACCGAGATAGAAAACGTGAACGAAGATATGTACGATTACCGCAGAAAAATTAAGGATCTCCAGCAGAAGGTGGCAGAAGATCAAAATGAGATTAGAAGGCTGAGCGAGGGCCTTACCAGTCGGGATCAAATCATTCGTAGGCAGGAGGAGGTGGTACGAAGACGCAATGATTCCGGCAGCTCGTCACCCAGTGGAAGAGACCAAGAAATTGCCCACCTTCAAGAGCATCTCAAAATGAAAGATGACACCATCAAGGTAATGATGGATGACTGTAAGAGACTGCATCGTTCTCTAGTAATGATTCACGATAAAATGAAAGAATCTGGCAACATCGTGGAACTCCGCATTATGTTAAAGGAAGAGCGCAGACAAAACGCTGAGCTGTCGGAGATGATTGTGAAGTTGGAGACTGAGTTGGAGATGAAAAACTTGGAGTGATTTTGAAGAGGACAAAACATCTTTGGGCTTCAGCTCATACAGTACAGTACTGTCTGTGAATAAAATATCAGTCCAATGACATACCTACGTATTGTGGTATGCTGGTATGACATCATTATAAATATTCAATTTTATTAAAAACTTCATTTTCATTAACAAAATTTTTTTGCAAAAATTGTGTACCTATGTTGCTACTAATTACTATTCACAAATTTTCAAGTAAATGTATCAGCAATATTAAATAAGATTTCAATTTTTTCAATTAGTTTATATTTCCTAAGTATAATTAATGCAAAGAACTGATATCGCATGTGGTATTAAAGTCCATTTTTTATGTATTATCACTATCAGAATGCGGCTGAGCAACAAAGATACCGTATACCGTATAATGCTATGAAATACTTATCAAGTCAAATATTAGATTCTAGAGCTTGAACTCAGAAAACCTTTTTTCTTTTGTGTCCCATCTTTGGTTTTATGATTTAATTTTTTGATTTGACCGTAGTCTACAAATATAAATAATTCAAAGTCTTAAATATCATTTAACATTTATTATACTTGTTGAAATTGTGACATTGTCTGTATGAAGTTTATAGTTACTAAGTCGCAATAGTAGAGCTTAATGATTTTTTCTAGTACCATTTAAATAATAAGTATAAACTAAAAAAAAAAGGTTTGCAATTAGCCATGTATCTCAAATATATTACATGCGTAGTACAGTGACATAAAGTTTTTAAAAAGGTAGTTATAATTATCATAAGTACCGTAAATAACTATTTTTGTAAGTACTTTGTTAGTACATATTGAAACGTTATAATGTAATATTAGAAATACACGTTTGAATACGTGACTACGATACTAAAAGTAAAAAAAAAGTTTCTCAAATGCTTTCAATTTATTTATCAATAACCTGTCAATTTAAATTATGCTTTGAAAAAAAAAATGTTTAAAGTCTCCAAGTTTCTGGAATACTATAAGTTTTATAGAAAATTAATGAAACATAAAGCTGTTGTTCCATAAAAGTTATAACATATAACATAGATTGTGAGTTTGACTGGGCAGCTTGCAGTCCCTTTCGTGCGTCCTGCCGAAGACCTCTTATTCTGTGACGATGGTTACGTACAGCAGAAAGCTGCTCATTTGTTCTGATTTTGTTAAATCAAACCTATTTTGGAGATCATAATAGTATAAATCTAGAATAATTACATTAATTATTTACATCTGTATGAGTCAAATTGTATTTGCTTTTCAATACTTTCGCTTGTTGGGAAGCGTCTAACACCTTCATATTGAGTTCTGCGTTAATGAGTAGACTTTTCTGACGCAATAATAAAAAATTCCGCTATAAAATCATGAGCTTATGACAGAAGTAATATTTAAATTTATTGCCACACCCACGTACCAATAGTTAAAGTTTTTTCTGAGTCAATTAACTTTACAGGTAATCTCCCAGTTATACGTCCCTGGACTTAACTCACACCGAAAGCTCGTTTTGCCAACTCTCTTTCATTCCAAAGTACTTTAGCAAGTTAAAAAAAGGGGCTTGGTTCTGGGTCAGATAGTAACCTCCGGTACAAAGCTCCTACATGACAACCTTTACCAATATACATTTACAAATTTTTATTTTATGTTGTAGTCATAATATAAAAAGTAAAAAAAATATAACTAAATCTAAATAGCACAAAACGTCTTACGAACATTCAACAACATTTGTTTTTAAAACTCTTAATGCTGTCTCTTGTAACACATAAAATTTTATGAGCTGCTAATGCTTAATCTATACAGATATATTTTTTACTAAGATTATGTGCACCAAACTTTAAACATGATAGTAAAAAGTAGAAATTATTGTTTGGGTACAAATTTTTTGTTACTCAATACATGATTGGATACTTATATATAGTCTTAAATTACTATATTTGAAGTATTGCACTTGATTCGTTACAAAAGCTCAATTAAGAAAGCTTAACATTAAAAATATTATAATCATACATATTTTATTAAAAAACGTTTGACAATTTATAACGGTACTTTCTCTATTGCCAATGAATAAAGCGTAAATTTATTTATGCTTGATTCATGCATATGTGATTTGGCGTTATAATAATATTATACGATTATAAAATTTCTAACGTTATGTCCGCACCTGTTTTTTCTTGAAAAAAATTTTTTTTTTTAATGATCAAACCATTATTCATTAGTTGTAAAATTAACAAATAAATAAAAATTATAAAATTGATCAATACATCGAAANTAAAATAATTTTATTTTTCACTCAATTCTATATATACTTTCTGTATTTTTATTGTATGGTACGACGGGGGGGCTTAAAAAATTGGAGAGCTGTTCGAGGTATTCAAAGAGGTATTAAGATCGGTAGTGGGAAGCTTAACACAATTTTAATTGGGTTATTGTAAAGGGAGGGGTGTGCAGAGGGCTATACAGAGTATTTGGGGCTTTTGTAGGACTGTGGAATACCCCACCCAAATCTCTATGTAATATTGGTGTATCAATATACATGACAATAAGGTAATATTATCTCGCTGAGAATAGAAAGGGTGGGGTAGCAATTTTATTAGTATTATTAAAATTGTACTCTTGATTAAAAAAATATATTGTTATCACTTATTATAATCATTAAATAGCTAGGCCCTCACATTAAGAGTCAATGGGATCTTGTTTGGTCAATGAAAAAAATCAAAATGTATTTTGCCTTTGTTGAGTCCTTAATCGACGTTTTTAGCCGAAGATATTCTCTCTTTTCCACTATAGGGTCACATTAAGTTCAAGTGAAGAAAACCGAGAGTCCAAACAGTCATTTAGGGTACAGGGAGGAAGATCGTATGAGTCGGTTAAAGCCTAGGGTGGACAAATCTTTTTGAGAGATGACGATTTTTTTCACTTAAACAGTTTTTTTGCTTCAGCACATCGTTTGTTGTGTAAAATCAAGTCTTTGTTGTCATATGAGAAGATGAATTGCTTATATGTGGCTTTTTTAAGTCTTTTGATACGATTACACTAGTGATCCCAAGGGGTTGGGTTAAATCTATTAAAATTGGAGACGTTAATTTTTTTAGTAGTGAAATTCGAGATGACATTTGAAATTGAGCCTATAAAGTACAAAAATTTATCAGATGAAGACATGGATTTAAATTCAAGGGAATAAAAGTCTTGCAGCTCGTCTTCCAAAGTTGATTCTACCTAATTCCACTTGGTGCGAATAGAATTAATCTTGAATGATTTTTTTTTGTACAGATGATTAGAAGTATTAATATCGATAAATATAGGGAAATAGTCAGAATCACACTTTTCGCAGACAGAGAAAAACTGGTCGCGTCTTTTATATTGTGTGACGGGAGAATTAAATTTTAATTAGAGTTTCTACGTTGATTTGAAAGGTTCTGGCGTTGAAGTTGTGCAGAACTAGATCATGAGCTTTAAACGCATTTTCAAAGTATATGCGGTTACTACGGTTATTATCAGTAATATCACAGTTCCACATACCATTGTGGGCATTAGAATAACCTATTAATACTAAGTGGTGAGTAGGATCAGCATTTTACATAGTTCATCCCAGTAAACTTGTGGGACATCTTATTAGCAGGAGTGCTATAGCAGAAAAATAGGTCTAAAAGGGGTTGATATTTTTTATATTTATGCCACACAGTTCTATGAAATCGTCACAAGAAGGTGTGATTATTTCCTTATAATTATAAATGTTGCGAATAAACACTACAGTACCCAGGGGTTGTGGTGCGATCTTCTCTGAACGAAGAAAAATCAGGAATATTGAAAGTATTTTCAGGTTTCAGAAACGATTCTATCCAGAAAATAGTGTCAGAGCCAGTAAAAATTTTCTTAAATTCGTACATCTTAGAAAGAATACTTTTAATATTCCAATGTAACAATTTTAAGGGTAAATCAGCAGTTAAGTTATTAGGTGAATTGTACATGGGAAAATCGTAAATAAAAATAGAAAGGCGGTTTACAAAAAATAATTAAACACACCAAAAGAAATGAGAAAGAAATATTTACAAGACTAGCTAGGCTGTGTGTTTAATTTCGTAGTATTCGTAATCTTAAGGTGATGCTTGAAAATCCGACAGGTTTGAGTAATCATTGGTGCCGAATTTCGTTGATAGGAGTTTAACTGGTTCGGCAACGTTCAAATTGATGTAGTTTTGGTGAATACGGTAAAGAGCCCGAGTCGAATCCTGTGGTGATTGAGGGCAGATGGTAAAATTACTAAAAAGCTTTGGCTGTTTATGGTGAGATCTGAAAATATCCTGAGAACAAAATTTGACTAAGGTTAGTGCTTGCTACCTGAGTAATGTGTTTCTTCGATGACTTGACCATTATAAAATGAATCCATTAGAGTTGGTTTATAATGCATAGTCCCGTAGAGAAAAAAAACCGGCGGGAATTCCTAGGAAAACTTAGGATTAAACTGCGAAGTAGGTGTGAACTTATGCAGAAGTAACTGCAGGATTGATTTTATAAATAAATCCAGCTCATACGCCAACAAGAAAAACTACAGTATTTGGAAACTATGACAGTACCGAGACCATGCTGAAAAAAGTCAGAAAATTTCTCATGCCATGGCAAGCCAGTTCGTTTTGTTTCTAATTGAAAATAATCAACTTTATTATCAATAGACATTACGGTATTTATGTAATAAATAAATATCTAAAAAAATTAAATACAACAGATGTTTACTTGAAAAAATGCAAGTACCTCAAGTGCAAAAAATTACAAGTCCTGCAAGCAAAGAAATACCATTTCAATTACAAATTATATGCATTTTGGTATTTAATTAAACATTTGAAATTTTAAAAAATCAATCACTTTTCAGCAGCGTATATAAATAACTTAAGTATTAATGTTCAATAAAATATAATAGAGATATTTATGCGTAGCTATCATGACTAATAAGATCCTTTCAATAATTACGTAAAAGTTTAAAAAGGGTATCTTGTATGGAACTATGTACAATACTAAGCCCTAACACGTAGAATTTTTGGTAGTTACATTTGTGTCCACACGAAACCATCCTGCAAAAAATGCTGCACCGGGGTCTGGTCGGGGCATTCGATATCTCGCAAAAGTAAGCAGTTTTTTCTATAATTTAACGACTGCGCATGCGCTCAGCCATTGTTTTATGGAAATTATAGAAAAAAATGCTCACTTTTGCGAGATATCGAGTCCCCCGATTAGACCCCAGGGGCCAGGGGATCTATCACAGCTTCCGATATCTCGCAAATGTACGTATTTTTCTCGATAATTCATAATTCTTAGACTGCCTATGCGTTCAACCATAATTTTATTTAAATTATCGAAAAAAATACTGACTTTTGCGAGATATCGAAAGCCGTGATAGAGCCCCAGCTGCAGGGGTCTGATCGGGGCATTCGATATCTCGCCTCAAGTAAGCAGGTTTTTCGATAGTCCCTAAACTACGCATGCGCATTATCGTTATTTTTGGTTATTTTATAGGGATTATCGAAAAAACTGCTTATTGAAGCGAGATATCGAATGCCCTGATCAGACCCTAGGTAAGTATGCAGTAATCCCTGCAGAGTTATTGCACCCGATTTCTGCATGTTTATTTTATTAAGTTATTATTATTATTTTTTTTAACACCGTTTTATTAGACTACGTAAATATAATTTTTTCAAAACTATAGCATATTTTGTTTAGGATCCTGTAAGGGCAATAAATTTTCAACATCAGGGAGATCAGTTTTACAAAAAATATCGATAATAGGGAATTTTTTTGGTATTTGAAGCGTAAATATGACCTCAACATAGTGACGTGAAAAAGGCAAATTTAGCTACTTCAGAGCATATTTTGGTTTAAACGGC
Organism: Copidosoma floridanum; assembly: GCF_000648655.2. Next base: position 138,170 of record NW_019379569.1, read on the forward strand.
TATTAAGGGGTGAAGAATGTAAGAAATTTTCTGAGCAGCCTGCTTTTTGGTTGCTGATTATTGGAATAAGAGGATTTATTGTTACAAATTTTACATCAACACAAATGAATTTATTTTTTAAGTATAGTCATTAAAACAGGTGTATCCGTACGTGCTAGTTCAAAGATTTAAAAAAAAAACCCATTCGATCCTAAATTTTTCAGGTTTATTTTTACTCGTTAGCAACTTTAAATTTCAGGATTTGTCAAAGAAAGTAACGCATATATTTTAAATCTTATAAACGAAATCGATGCAGTCTTACGCTTATGTATGTACCATTAAAAATTTTCTACAAAAAATGTATTAACAAATAATTTGGAATATTGGGTATGTGGGTGATAGTTTTATGATTCATTATTAAAAATAAAAAATTTTTACGATTTGATACAAGAAAACAATTCATTACAAATTAAGTTAAAAAAATAAATTAGGAAATATTGTACCAATGAATAAACAGCGATTTTTTAAATTTTATTAGTATGAAGACAAAAATATATAAAAGTTTTATAAACCAGTAGCTATATGACAAGTAGAGGTTTTAATAATTTGTAGAATGAATAATAAGAAAAAAAATCAGTTCAGGTACCATACATCATTATATATTTTAAAAAACACAAAGCAATAATATTTTTTAACAATTTTTCTCTCAGTAAGGCTTGAATCAATAGTATTTTATTTTATAAGTATTCATTTGCTTTTATATATAATACGTTAACATACACAACGTAGATTACATATAATTTTTTTTATATAATGTAAACTTCTTTATTGTATTACATATAAATGTTGCTAACGTGTGATCAAACGATAGATCCATACACGTTACTTTTTTAAAATATGTTCAAACTTTTTTTAATGAATTTGTTTGTTCCCTTTTTTTCTCGTTTTTAGCTTTGTTTACATTTAACATACAAATACATCATGTGTATATATAATTCCGTAGAAATAACTTGTGTCTATTAAAACTGATATTTTGGTATTAAAAAATTTCATCAGTGTTGATATTAGAATTATTTATAATAAACATTTTAATACTAAACATTATTTAAAACATATAGCTCAAAAAACTAGAATGACTTTTGATTGGCAATTTTTAAAGTTCTTTTGGGTGGTAAAGATAAATGTTTTTACATGTAAAATTCCTATTAATGGTAGTAAAAGATGTTAAAAAATTCATTCACAACCCAACCGTATTACCAGATGAAATTTCGATTTTTCGTTACATATTTACTTTATAAAATTATTTTATCCAACAAGTTCATGCGTCGACAAATACGTAAAAGATTATTGTCTTACAAAAATCCTTAATATTATGCATACTGTTCAAAAATAAATTTGTCAAAAAGTAATCTAAAAAGATAATAGTAATCGTATTTTGCATATTCTATTTTACAAACACAGAAAAGATCATGGATCTTTTGCAAAACATATGGTTCCTTTGGGCTGTAAATAGTGGTTTATTTTATTTTTAATTTTTGTAATGAAGGTATACCCATTTTTAATAATCTATAATCGTACTTGAGCCACAGATTCAGTGGTTCATGAGAGATTAAGTTGGGCGCTTTTTTCCAGTTGTACAATTGATTTGATTGTCTAGGTCACATTTTAGCTGTAATGATTTTATGTTAAAACATATAATTTTTTGTTTATCAACTCGTAGAAGTCAACGCAATTACACAATTAGTAAAAAAATTACTTGTAAATCGAACGTTTTTTAAATATTATGTTATATCTGTTCTTAGACATACAGTTAATTATAAAATTCATAAAGTTTTTCTTTTTTTTGGGCTTTGAGAAACGATTTATTTTTGACAGTGAATTAATAATACCATGTTACATGGATCATTCGAGAATATTACTGCAATATGTACTTTTTACAACATGCTTCGATTAATATTTAAATATAAAAATGAATGACAATTGGGTTGGTTGAGCATTATGTGTGCTGTGTACAAGACTACTTGTAACAGCACTTGACTAAGTTTTTTACATAAAGAATAATGCATTATATTCTTAAAAACAATTTAGAAAAAAAATAGTTGAAGAATTTAAAAGAAATGTGTAAATCTTTCTTTAAATACTTTATAGTAAGATTAATTCTCTTGAAACGTGACAACCATACGTGCTGGAACAATTTTAATTAAGTACTGTATTGTTTAACTTGCAATAAAAAAAACTTTTTTGGGAAAGCAATTATATTGTATTTTTGGGAAAATTTTATTCTGAAGTGTTCAGAAATCGTTTAGTAATTACTATTAAATCTGAATTACATGCAAAAATAGATAGAGTAGGCACGTAAAATATTTGATTTGTGTTTAATTACCATTATTTTATGATTTTGATGCATGATTCAGGTCAAAATCAAATATTAATTCAAAATAGTTTATCCATGTATTATACTATTATATGAATAATGTAAAAAAAATATTATTAACTTTCAACATAATTTATATAGAAACTTTTTTGTGCATTTTACAAGATATTTTTTAATTTTTAAGCATGTTTACCCATTATTTTGAAGTGATCATGATTATTTTTCTACCTTACTTATTACTTATTTTGGCATTTGGTACAGCTCACACTATGAAACATAGAATTTCGGTTAGAACAATAAAAAAATTTTAGAGTTTTTCATTTTGGCATAATGAATAACTTTTCAATATTCTGAAAAGAATAATTTTGAACACAGTTCTGAGACACATAAGATACTATATTCGCTGAACAATTAATAGTAGTGTTTAGAAAATACTTTTTTTTTAATAAAAAATAAACAAACTAATCTGTTATTTCCGCAATCATAACTACTTACAACTTAAAACTGTTTTTTATTTTATAATTTGTTTTTACATTTCCAGACTATGTTATAATACAATTTTCAGGATACAAATGTTTGTATTTTAGTTTACATAATTTTGAAAGTACATCTGAATCAGAACCTATGATTAAAGTAAATTGTCTTTGTTGGTAATAATTATTTATCTTAGTTTATAATGTTGCCACTACGAAAAAAACAACAAACACATTCAAAACAACGTCGATAAATTTTAGAGTTATAGATATAATAACATACAGATTAAAAAAGTTTTCGAGTTTCAGTAGGAAAAAGCATTTTACAAAATCGTGTAATTTTTTATTTTTTTTACATAAAAAATTAATACATACTAACATGGACAAAAATAGCAATAATGATAGTGATCAAATAAACAAAACCGTCAAAGTCCTACATTTGTGGTCCAGTATAAAAAAACTTTCCTAATTTGGTAATTGTTTGTGAGAGTATCCCGTGTCTCGTGTGTCATTAATAAAAGCACGAATATGAATTAGGGATTTCACTTTCGCATCCTCAAATATATAAATATATACACACTAACTAATATAATAATACTAATAAAGATAAAAATAAAGAAAACAAATAAAGCTTGAAAATCTCACGCAAACCTCTTTTACAGTTGACATGGAAGAAACAACGGTACTCGTATAAGAAGTAGCAATTTTGAAAAAAAAAAAAATAAATAAAAAAATAAAGAGACGAGCCTTTACAGTACATGCAAGTTTTCGCAGTTACGAAACTTGCGATCTTCTTTACCAAACAGCCAAGTGAGCATCTGTCGAGCTTTCATGCTCGCACGGACGACTCCACGCGATTTATACCAGTGCTCGCTATCGGTGCTACCGCTACTGGCCGCTTGGCTCTGGTGCTGGTTGACTTTTAGTCGGATTTGGCTTAGGATGCCGACAAGGAGGTCGTCGATGTTGTGGTTTATCCCAACGGAGATCTCTTTGAACTTAGCTCGGTATGTGCACGCCAAGCATCTGCCATCTACAAAGAGAATTTTAGATGAGAAACAAATTGTTGTTTGTTAGTTTAGCGAAGGTCAATTTGGGTAAGGTTAGATGGGCAGACAATTTGATGACAAGACTAAAGAAACTCCTTAAAACACTTTATTTATTTAGCCTTCTCAACTTAAATTTACTTTTACTTACTATGTTACAAGTACTCATTTTATAGGCACTAGGTTTCTGTGATTTTTGTTATTTTTTATCCTAACCTTATTTTATTGTTCTCAAACATTGTGTCCAATAACTAAGATTCATATCTATAGCATAAAGTTATGTTGTTCTTTTAGTATAACTTTATGATATTAAATGTAAGAAACGGTACGCTTTTACTACTTTCACATTTTGGCCATCGACGTTTTAATTGTCAAGGATGAAAGTATTTCATATGGTCAAAATTACAGTAACGCATATTTTTTCCAATTATATGGATTTTGTTAGGAACATTTAACTTAGTAAAATTTTTCATTTATTTGAAATCTATGTATGAAGTTATAAGGTAACCAGTATTATAATATTATTTCGTTATTTGGCAAGGGTGGGTGACAAGCCCCCCACAGCTCCCCAAATATTCCCCTTCGCAGTTCCTGCAATCATTTTGAGAGACCTCGCACATTCTCCCCCACACAATTAAGGCGGTTTGAGAGTATCATTCAGAGAGGCGAGGAACAGGGAGTCTCCCCTGCCCTCGCATCTGGGCCCCCTTTACCGCGCACCTCCTCTTGCACTCTACAAACTTGAAACTGAATGACTGTAACTGCTTATATTTTTGAAAAATGCCTGGCAAGGTTTGATTTTTTTTGTCAAGCATCTTCCTTTTTTATCAAGTTATCTACGAAAACGTTTTTTTTTTTTGTATTCCAGCACATTTAGAATATACCTTAATTTCAATTAACAGGCAAACCTAACCTTACTCTCTCATAAGAGACCGTGTTAAACTATCAATATATCATAATTTTTTCTCAAAAACTTTCCCTCGTGAAAAATCTGAAAAAATTCATGTGCATTCCTAACATTCTCAAATATAACATACATTTTTTGGCACATTTCTCCATTTTTAACTTTTCTCCCAAACCTCCTTAAGATGTCTCTTTTATTAGTAAGTACTTCGCTGTCAGATAAAGATGTGATTCCTATTTTTCTAAACTATATGTAGGATAAACAGAACAACTTTATACTTGTAAATAACAAGAAGTGTTATTTAATAATTTACTCCTTCAGTTTTTTGTAAAATCAGATTTGTTTGATTTAATTAATATCAAGTTTTTTTTACGATTCATAGTAAAAATTTTGTAGTGTTTACAGCACACACTTTACGCAAAGGGATTAATCCTGAAAAAGCACGTTCACATAATTCATTATACAAAATTCCCCATACACATTTAAAGTTCAAGTACATCATTTATTAAACATTTTAATTAAAAATGACAAAAAAAAAAAAATAAAATAAAAATAAAAATTTTAAAAAACTGAAACAAAAAGTTTTTAAAGATATAATGTTGAATATACTCTTGTAAATTATTATATTACATTTAATCTCTTGCTTGTTTTCATATTTTTGTTTTACTTTTTTTTTACCTTGATTAAAAATTGATGTTTGAGTAAGATTTACAGGGACTAAAACCTTAATTTCTTGACAAACAAAATGAGCCCTGGGGAACCCAAATTGGCCTTATCGTTTTCCACAACTTTCCAAAAAGTGCCAATTTCACCCTGTTTATTGGTATTTCATAACTAGAGTTCTAATTCATATTTTGACTTCAAATCTTAACACAAATAGGGTTTTATGATTCTTAACAAACCTACAAAATTTCAAGACGATCGGATGCAAACATTTTGCAAACCATCAAATAAACTAAAAAAAGGTCCTTTCGAAAAATGGCTCTAAAAATGTTGTTAGACCACAAAGAACCATTTTTCAAAATGTTTTCTGTTAATACGATGTTAATCTAACACTATTAAATTTTCGTATCTCTAACTTTTTCGTAGGTACCCTAAAAATTTATCGGAAAATAGTGTTTTTTTGCAAAGTACCCGCGGTGGTACTGGAGTGGCATGGCGCTGCGAGGAAGTGGGCGTGGCCTAAATCGGCAGCGCGCTCAATCCAGCGCGACCGCGATACATTTTTAGGATACTTAAAAAAAAGATACGAAATTTAACCAGGGTTAGATTAATATCTTATTAAGAGAGAACATTTTGAAATATGGCTCTATGTGGTCTACCAACTTTTTCAGAGCCATTTTTAGGAACGACCTTTTTTTAGTTTATTTGACAGTTTGCAAAACGTTTGCATCCGATCATCTTAAAATTTTGTAAGTTTGTTAAGAATCATGAAACCCATTTTGTGTTAAGATTTGAAGTCAAAATATTAATTAGAACTCCAGTTATGAAATACCAAAAAACAGGGTGAAATTGGCACTTTTTGGCAAGTTGCGGAAAACGGTAAGGCCGATTTGGGTTCCCTAGGGCTCATTTTGTTCGTCTTGAAATTGCGCATCTTTTTTATGTAGAACGTTTTTTTGGACGAATTACAGCTTTTTCGATAGAATCGAAAAACCTGATTTGGACATTTTTACCATTTTTTTTGGACTTTTTGCTGACATTTTTTTTGTGTCCTAAAGTGGTTATATTTCTTATTGGGCTCGAAATCTATACAAAAAATTTTTTGTTGTCCCAGTCTGGATTTTCATCTAATGGGGTAGTTTTCATCTAGTTTACTCACACTAATCACGCACACTCCTTCAGTGCACTCAACCTATACTGCGCACTCTTTCTGAAGATATATGGAATACACCTCATGGTTGAATTGTGGTCGTTTCAAGAAGATTTCAATTTTATTCCGTATTAAACTTTCTGGCCTAATGAAGCAGATAACTATTACTTGTGGCAAAAACTTTTTTACTAATATTTTTACTGTAATAATCTAATCAACACTATGATAATACATATCATTTTTCTGTAATTACCGTTGACTACACCTTATATAGGTATCTACTAATAATGGGCTGATAACAATAAAAAAAGTAAAAACAAATTTACAAAATTAAACGAATCTCTGTCTAACTGAAGTTCAATTATAAGTATGTTATGAGGACAGTTTATAGTAGCAAAGAAGACGGGATAGCCTTGCAACCACTTTTTTTTCTTATCTTTTAGCTCTGAAAAGTATCATATGTGGTGAATAAAAAGATATCTCTAACGTGTTCTTTTCGAACGTGCCTCTTCATCTAGTTACTATATAGACTTTATGTACTGGCAACTTCGTTTTATATAAGTGCAACTATTTATGGGTCACTGAATATATTGAGAAAATCTTTTGATCCTCTAATACCCTGAAAATTTAGAACGAGCTGTTAGAAGTAGTAGTTGTAAAACTGTCCTTTATGGATCCAATAAGATTTTATAAATTAAGCTAACTAAATCAAACGAGAACTTCATGGTAAGTAAGATCAAGGAAAACACCAATTATATTGTTAGGTTAAAAAGACGAACCTTGTGATGAGACGACGCGCGTGCGCACGAGGTCAATCTTGTTACCTACGACGATGACAGGCCTACCCCTGATGTCTGACTCCATCTGATGTAACTTTGTTAGTAGATCCTCGGCTCGCTGGAACGACGCTTTGTCTATAACTGAGTACATCACAACGTAAGCGCAAGGCTGTGGCACCATCTTGTCGAGTTCCTGCAAACAGCAAAATCATTAACATTCATTATCGTGGCATAGTTGATCATATTTTGCGTTCGAGTGGGTAGTTAGTTAGCTGGCTGTATTTGTTTGACTTCGGGTCTCTTTTAATTGTGACCCAGTATTGCCATTTTTAATCGTAATAAATTTTTTATATTGAGGTGTGGGAGAAATCGGTGAATTGCCTGAGTCTAGATCGAGTATCTACGTATAAATACTAGGGATCTGATTCAGACTGTCAATGTACTGAATACCATTCTAGATTGACTGTCACGTAACAGTATGATTTATACATCTATATAGTTTTTTCCGACTGTCGGTAAAACAGTACATGCTATACATCTATTTTCGTGACTGTCAATTTGGAACAGTATTCGGTATAGTGACGGTTTGAATCAGATCCCAGGACTAATATGTATACACCTACTGCTGACGCTCTCGAGACAGTGGAGGAATACGTGATTGATTAGAAAAGTCAACAGTGAACGCTAACGGCAAGTCCCTGAAAATTCAGTCATCTAAGTATTCATAAAATGGGGAGCTTGTGGTTATACTGGGAAGAAGGCAATGTTTAATGTTTACGTAAGATCTGAATATTGAAATTTAATGTATACGTTCCAAGAATTTATTGACGACCTGTATAATTCCTTTTTTAGAGAGATATGTTACTTAACCATCAAAAAATAAGACTTTTTAAACCAACATACTCTCCTCTTACTGCCTCTAGAAATATGATTTGCAAATTTACAAACGATAGTAAAAAAATTACTAGCACCATAATAGACAAGCAACACTAATTATGAAAATAATGATTTTATGATTCCAACGAACCATTTGAAAAATTCTCGAAGTTAGCAAAAACACACAAAACATTTGAAGTTCTACTTGATCAACAAGATATTGTAAATCAAATTTACGGGCTAAAACAACTATTTTTCGAACTTGTTAATCCAAGAAGTAAAATTAACGCTTCAAAAAATCTTGTAATAATAAGAATATCAAGAGAAAACCTTAAGCAATATCAAAGTATGTTACAATATCCTCATTATCTTGAACAACATTTGTATTAAGAACGATTTTGTATTTGGCTTATTTAGGAACGTCAATTGAAATGGCCCACCCTCTTTTTTAATCGGTTTCAATAATATAAATTAAATAAATAACTTTTTTTTGCAATTTTTTTTAGATCACCTAAAGTTGAAAATCTTTAAACCAAGATATTTAGGTGGTAATTTTTTTATTGTATTGCTATTGAAAGTTAAAGATATTTATATAAAATTTTCCACTGTATTGTGTAATAAACGATAAAATAATCAACTTTGAACTTGGTCATTACTCTAAAGTAATGAGAATAGCACTGACAGCAGTATGGAAGTTGTAATAGTGAGAATACACCTGTATACGTCAATCATGATTTTTCCTACTAGATGAGATGCACATAATATTAAGTACTGAGGATTAGCTAGAAATCTAGTTGTGTATAGATTATTGACCATTTTTGTTTTGTACAGTAGTTTACAAGACAAAAATAGTTTTTGGCTTAAGAAAAGGAAAAAATTCTTACAAATAAATTAATATAAATTTTAATTGCCAGTTTGTAAAAATATTAATCTTTATTAATTACCAAAAATACCATAGATTTTACATATATATTTTCAATTTTATTTATATGTATACTTAAACTATTCGATTAGCTAACTTTAAAGTTTGTAGGAGTTTGTTTCCGTAGGAGATTTATTGAATTTCTCTCTGAATTTAAAGTAGTAAAAATTCACTATTTGCGTAAGTGAACAAGATTTTCACTGTTGAAATAGTAAAAAAATTAGCGTCGTTTACTAGCACCTAGCTATTATAAACTTTAATTCTAAATATTTATCAGTAATCCAATAAGGGGTCGTGGTCCAAATGAAGAGAATTGCCTACACCCAGACAAATTATTTCAAGTGGTATCAACAATAAGTTTACCAACTAATTTAAACAGTGAAACCTTAACTAAATAGAAATAGTAAATACTCACTTTCTTTTGTAAAACTTACTATTTTTCAGTCAATATTCACTAGTTAAAAAAAGTTGTAAGTCTACAACTTTGAAATAGTGAGAGCGCCTGTTCCGCTGTTTAAATAGTGTATATATACTAATTATACGATCGTTGCCACGTATCTTCCAGTTCATTAGGAAATCTGTATCCCATATACGCACCAAAGAAAGCTTAATTATACATAGAGGAAGAAAAAGATAAAAAGAGGAGAAAATGTATCTTTGAATAACTGAAGGAGATTTTTGACGTGCATAACGTACGTGAGTAAAAACACGAGTTTGTACATCTAAAATTAATCAAGCTTGAGCTCGAGTATATGTGAATACATAGTCAGTGGATGGATAGACAGGAAAGCATGTATGGTACATTGCCTTTATGTTTAATTTCGTTTTCGTGATATCAGAGTTCGTGGAAATACGAAAGATACATTTTGTGTAGTCTCCTTTTTTCACTCCACTGTTAAAGAAAATGTAAGAATTTTTATGGTGTGCAATATATTCCGTTTATTTGTGTAAATCATAAGTACAATCGTAAATTTTTTCTCCAAATAATAGATATTTATTAATGATAAGTATTTATATGATTAATTCGAAATTTCCAACGACTACATCGTAATTTTTTTTGTGTCATTCTTAAATTGATTTTGCTCATAATTTTTAGTGTGGTTGTGTATTTTTACGTATCACGAGAAAGAGAAATTCATAGAAAAACTTGGGTACTGCTGTAGTATGGTCATCTATTTTATTGGCCATAGTAATGATTTTTCATCTACATACACAGAAGATTAGCATTTATTTTGTCTACCGAATGGATCTTATTTAATTGAAAATGACATAAAACTACTGAACAAAATCACGGGTACCCCAAAAAGGCGGCGCATTTTCTTGAAAATTGTTTTGAAAAAAAAAAAAAAAAAAAAAATTGATGATTGGGTAATGATTATTACAATAGCCTCAAGATTAGCAAGTCAACGAGACTATAAATTCTTTTCGATGGTATTCTTTATTATCGATAGAAAACAGAAAGTATGGTCAAAAGGTTTCCCTAAAAAACAATGTCCCCATACCATTAACTTTTTGATAAAAATAAAATGTCAAGTAAGTTTGATGTTTTTAATTAATATTTAAGGAATTTCTAAAATGTTTTTTCAGTGGAAATAACTTGTATTCTTTGTAATCAATCATCAGCCTAGCAAGTTTTGCCTAAGAGAGTTTCACTGAATTTATGAGCAATTATTTCTTAAACAAACTCTTATTTAAAAGGATTAAAGAATATATGTAAATTATTCTGTGTTAAAAACTGTAAATATATCGATTACCTCAATGTTTTTTTTTTTTCCAATTTTTTCGTGAAAGGAGGATATAAAAAAGTAAAAATTTTATTTTTTAACCATGAACTGATGACAGTATTGTGACTATAAAAAACTTAAAATCCAAGTACAAAGTGTTTGCAACAATATTTTTTTGACCACTTGATTATTGGTTAAATTCTCTGTATGTACAACTATCTCTAAAACTGACATACCTTGATATTTGTAACGTCGATAAAGCGTAGTTCGCTCTCCTCACCATTCAACATAACAAAAACGGACTGCTCACTTGGCGCATCTGTAACAAATAGTAATATACATATAAAAGTTGAAAACTGGATGCATACGGAAAAATCTGATATTTTCAATCAAAAGCTAATCGTTTACATTTGTATATTTATGTAAGCATATGTATGTCACATCAATGCACCGAAGTAAGAAATTTCATGAAAAACACGAATTACTTTGGGACAGAGATTATTAAAAGGAACGCCTAGGGAAAATAAAATGAGTGCAAGTAAGTTGACATAAAATTTGGGAAGACATCAAAAAGGTAGAACAATATATTATCTACCAAGAGATTTTGTAAAGAGATTTTGTTAAAAATATTACAGGTTGAATACAAAATTAAGATCATTTCAGCAATAGAAGAATCGATTGCAAGAATGGAATCAATGTAAAATAAAGCAATGATAGTAAATAAAAAAAAATAACTGAAGGGAATCGACGTACAGCTTGACGCTGGAAAAAAAAATACTTACAGAATGGATTAAAGATACTTTAAAAAAGTCAGTAAATAATGCGTAGGAATAAAATATACTTTGTTGAATATTCAATGCTTATGATATAAATGGAGTGAAATTATAAGTTGCCTCATTCGTTCTGGAGGTCCTACTTAGGCAGCCTAATAAAGACACAAGTAAGCGCATCAGGAGGTACTCAGTAGGCAGCCTATACACAATCTAATAATACTTTTTTTTTCAACAGTGGTTGATATCAGTGGGAAAATGTGCTAAAATGATCAGGGAAACATATTGTGAAAAGAATAAGACAATGGTGAGCCAAAAAGATAATAAAACTATAACACACAGGAGGGGAGAAAAACTAGAAAAGAAAATAAGAAGTAGTAGTTTTCCTACGAGTTTGAAAAGTCTTTGTTTTCGAACCGAGAGGTTTGCGGCCCGAGCCGAAGGCGAGGTCCGTAACGAGGTTCGTAAAGGAGACTTTTCGAACGAGTTCCGGAAAACTGCTTTTTCGCCCGAGGAAGTACCAGCCTCCCAAAACCACCCGAAGGCGGAAAATTAAATAGTTGCCTGGTAACTTCATAACAATTCGGAGCAACAAAAAAAATAAGGAAAGAGGATGTTTGATCCTCACATGGAAAATGTCTTAAACTAAAAATATTCTTCTCATTTGCCTTGTGCATATGCGTAATATTATATACTAAAATCATTTTGCCGATGCCACCGCAACCACCACTGTTCTCATATACTAGAGCAAGACCAATAATCCAATAATCTAATAATCCAGAGCAAACTTGATTAATACACGAACACTGTAAATTCAAGTTTGTTAAAGGACACGTTCAAAGTGTGTCGTTGAAATTTGTATATTATATAAAATAGATTACTGGTGCGTCGGTAAAAATGTTTTAGACCAATTAAATATGATGTGCACCAAGTATTTCATCAGTTTTACTTAACCCAACGCGTTTGACCAGGAAAATCAGTAGAGGAAGGCTTTAGAGTAAAAAAACTTGGCTACTACAGATTTAATGCGCTTACAGCTATGTAAAATCTGTGACAGAAATGTTTTTCCTCTATACAGCCTTCTTATGTCAATCGTTGAAGAAAAAAATTGCTTTGTACAATAGATTTGGTGAAATTAGTTCTTAGAATGTTTATTTTATTATTAAAACTTCTGTAATGTATTTAATAAAAGAACAGCAATTTTAACTGCAGAAAATTTACTACTTAAACGTGTACTTTACCATAGTTGGATTTACATTGAACCTAATAACTTTCTTTATTAATAATAATATCAATAAATTTATTTATCTATTTAAGCCAGAGCATATAGTTGATATGTACAATAATAGCAACCAATACTGTAATTGTAACTGTAGTCCTGCAAAATTTAATTAACTGTTCGTTGGCTGGTACAAGAATAATATTTAAAATCCATAAATGAGAAATTAATATCCTTACGAACTGCTTTGGAAAATTTTCGGGAATCGCAAAAGGTATTTGTAGTGTATATATAAAGATTTATGTAAGCTAAACATTGTTTTATGCTTATAGAATTTTCAATGATAAACTTAGTTTACTGATAATTTTTAATATTTTTTAATTTTTTGCCATGCTTTTAGTGTACCATTATGTGCATGATTGAACTTCATGATTCAGTATACTGTGAAAGAAGGCATGGTAAAAATAGTTTTAATTATTATTAAAATTAATCAGTCGTGATGAAGCATATGTTGAAATAAAAAAGATGAGTTCTTAAAATAAATAAGTGTTTATAAAAATAGCGTTGATACCCATCAGTAAGTTTAGTAGAAGTAGCTTGAATAAAGCGAGAATTGCCTATTTTAGGTAGTTCACATTCCGTAATTTCATGAGTCATCCTTTGGCAATCGTTCATTAAATATGTAAAAATCCAACTAAGAATCAAAGTATACCTTTAGGTCTTTGTAACGGGCGGTTGTATATTTGTGCCCGAGTCACATATATGACTTTTCTTATCGTACAATTTTGTTCCTGTGGGCACACTGCCCGTGGTATCGATTTTCTGTCTCACAAAATCAAAATTTCATCTCTTCCAATTATTAATAATTACTACATGTAAAAAAATCCTATTTATGGGAAATAAACCAACAACTATATGATACGCGAGGTAAAAACATCCCTATTTTGCTGTAAGGATTGTGATAACCTTTTTAACAAAATGTTGCATTCGTTCAAGAACTTTCTTACATTCTGTGATCATTTATTTACACTTTTACAGATACTCCGGTTTGTCTAAGCAATTTTTTTTACTAACTCAATAATTTTTTCCATATTTACTTAAAAAAGTTATTATTTATCTACATATGTTGGAGCAATACGTCTATGACTTTTATATTGTGAGCAAACGGCCTTAATGTCGATTAAACAATAAACAAACATAACAATCACCATACACGTCTGTCTATGGTAAATGTTGGAAACTTGTTGCCTTTACTAAAAAGTGGACCCACCATGAGAGTTCTATCTCCATGATCTTTGATGTATATTCTACCGTGTACACGGGTACGTGCAGAGGATATACGGGGAAGAATGGGAGAGAGAGCAAGAGATAGAGAGAGAAAGGGAGAGGAGCTTTATTAGGCGTGGAATTTAATTTTCACCATCACCGGTCGTCTATAGTGTCAACGTGATAGCTCTACAACACTTTCTTTCTCTTTTTTTTCTAAGCTGTGAATTTTGCGTGCTCAACAAAACTAGAAATACTTTATTGTTTATGACGTACGTGTTACTACACAGGCCAGATGCGGTTCGTGATCTGATTAATGATATTTTCTTATCTCATCTCACTAGTATATGAAGCAAAGTCCCCAAAAACCGTTGTAATCGCTAACCGCGAAAACTATTCAACCAATTTTTAAGAAATTTTACATACAGATTCTTTATACTTCCTAGATGATTTTCGTATGGTTTTTTTTCTTAAAAAAAAAAAAAAAAAAAAAAAAAAAAAAAAAAAAAAAAAAAAAATTGATGATTGGGTAATGATTATTACAATAGCCTCAAGATTAGCAAGTCAACGAGACTATAAATTCTTTTCGATGGTATTCTTTATTATCGATAGAAAACAGAAAGTATGGTCAAAAGGTTTCCCTAAAAAACAATGTNTGGGCAAATAATTATGGTTATAATAATTATATGTAAATATTTATTGCCTATATACCATCATGGGGCTTTGATTCTAAAACTGAAGTACGTCAATCATATTTTACTGCTTCAATAGATTGTTCCCAGACCCTGTCTGCATCAATAAAGGACTCCACTATACTTGATCACTTTCCCTGAAGTTCACTCAACACTACAAGTAAAAAAACTCCTGGGAAGTAAAGTAGTATGACAGTATGAAACAGCCAATCTGAACTTCCATCAAGTACTGGCATGTGTCTGTTGTAAATCAAGTTTTAATTGTTGCTAGTGTCCTGCAACTTTTTAAAGTTCGTGCGAAGGCTGAGGTAAGCACTTACAATCATGGCTAGTTGATTTTTTGTATGTGAGATGAATGTCATGACTTACTCAACCAAAGTGAAGGGGGGAGGGGGAGGGGTTGAAATACATTTTTGAATTTCCTGCTGGATTGGATGCTACTTTTAGATACACTGCTGGTAAGTACACTGTTAAAAATTTCGGAGGCATATTTAAAAAAATGTATTTGAAGTATTCTTACAAATTCGTGATTGAATTTTACAATCGCATTTTAATAAAATTTTAATGTGAAAATTTAATTTTCTCAAAATAATAGTGATAGCTTGGAGCTTTAGTTTAAAAGAATTCGTTACGTGGCGTCAAAGTAAAATTGAAGCTATATAACTGTAATCAAAGTCAGTCAGTTTGGTAATAAGTCAGTTTGGTAATAATTATCTCAAACAGAATATCTATTACCATTATCATTCGCTGGTAGTGCGTCAAGAGCAGAGCTTTTAGCCATGTAGCTAGGATAAGTCAAGAAACAACGCAATTATTACTTTATACTTAACAAATTCTCATCCAAACCGCTCAATTGCATCGATTATTGGGTAGGACATAACGAGTCATACAAATCATATTGTAAGATTACTTTATTTGGTTACTACGTTACTTCATAATGGGCCATGGAGTTATGTTGTTTTTGAAAAGAACACTTAGATTTCGAAAGCTCTTGCTGATACGAATATTTTTAGCACAAAGACTCTTGACGAACATTGATTCGTTACGCGCAAAATTTGAAAGGTTTAATAAAATCTTTGAGCACCACTGCCTTGTAGATATAAACGCAGAACATTTAGATCGCGAAATATGGCGATATTTTTATTGCTCAGCTGAGTGTGTAAGGAAATGGAGAAGGCGTTTTGTCAAGGAACAGAACGGTGGTGAACAGACAACAGACAGACGAAAATATCACCACGTCTTATTGAAAATATCTGATAACGATTTACAACAGATAGTTGGTTACATTGCGGAAAATTCGTTTCGTCCCGTTACTCAAGTTGTGATAGATCTTGAACTTGACGTCAATGAAAAAACACTACGGACATCGTCAAAAAAAAGAGGGGGCATACAGCTTCGTCGGTCCGCCTCGAAAAGTGCTTTAGATGAGCGCAATAAGAATTTGAGATTGCAGTATGCACAATGATTTCAAAACAGAACTGTTGAGAAGTGAAGATGCACGGTTTTTTTGGACGAAAAAGTATTCTCAGCATCTGAAGATGGTAATGTTTGCAATATTTTATTTTTTGAAATTGACGATTTTCAGCGCATTTTTGTCAGTTATGTAAAACGAATTTAAATTTTTTATCGTTTAGGAAGACTAAGAGTCTGAAAATCTAGCAACACTCGGTTTCATGAGTTATATGCAAAACCCAACGAAACAAGTGGACGTTGAACGAAAGCTTTCTGGGGATGGGTGTCTGGTGATGGAACTGGATATCTAGTTGACGTTGTCCGATGCTTAAATGCAGAGCAGTATCTCGATACTCTAGACACATAGTTTCTACCATTAGTGACAGCGAGATACCCTCATCAGCCAATATACGTGGTAGAAGATAACAGTCCCAGCCATACTGCTGCAGTTGTCAGGGAATGATATGGCAATCACTCCCAGATTTTAAAAATTTTCCATCCAACAAGGTCACCAGTTTTTCTCGTGTATCACAACATCTTTTGTACTGGGGATCAAGTAAATTCTATACGAAGTTCTCCGTTTTTCAAATCCCTAAAATTACAGTACTTAGCATGTTTAAGTAATTATCGTTTTTTTGTTTTATTTTTTTACTAATGTGTGGAGAAGAAAATTTCAGTTTCAATATAAACAAACAAAATAAGTCTTTTATCATTGGAACATCGAGCATATATTCGAAATAGCAAAAAATATACCCACAAAACTGCTGCTGATTTTACTGTACCCTTTTTTTTTTATATGTTTACTTTTAAAAAATCTCAATTTTACATTTAGAAGTAGCTTGAATAAAGCGAGAATTGCCTATTTTAGGTAGTTCACATTCCGTAATTTCATGAGTCATCCTTTGGCAATCGTTCATTATGGTCAAAAGGTTTCCCTAAAAAACAATGTCCCCATACCATTAACTTTTTGATAAAAATAAAATGTCAAGTAAGTTTGATGTTTTTAATTAATATTTAAGGAATTTCTAAAATGTTTTTTCAGTGGAAATAACTTGTATTCTTTGTAATCAATCATCAGCCTAGCAAGTTTTGCCTAAGAGAGTTTCACTGAATTTATGAGCAATTATTTCTTAAACAAACTCTTATTTAAAAGGATTAAAGAATATATGTAAATTATTCTGTGTTAAAAACTGTAAATATATCGATTACCTCAATGTTTTTTTTTTTTCCAATTTTTTCGTGAAAGGAGGATATAAAAAAGTAAAAATTTTATTTTTTAACCATGAACTGATGACAGTATTGTGACTATAAAAAACTTAAAATCCAAGTACAAAGTGTTTGCAACAATATTTTTTTGACCACTTGATTATTGGTTAAATTCTCTGTATGTACAACTATCTCTAAAACTGACATACCTTGATATTTGTAACGTCGATAAAGCGTAGTTCGCTCTCCTCACCATTCAACATAACAAAAACGGACTGCTCACTTGGCGCATCTGTAACAAATAGTAATATACATATAAAAGTTGAAAACTGGATGCATACGGAAAAATCTGATATTTTCAATCAAAAGCTAATCGTTTACATTTGTATATTTATGTAAGCATATGTATGTCACATCAATGCACCGAAGTAAGAAATTTCATGAAAAACACGAATTACTTTGGGACAGAGATTATTAAAAGGAACGCCTAGGGAAAATAAAATGAGTGCAAGTAAGTTGACATAAAATTTGGGAAGACATCAAAAAGGTAGAACAATATATTATCTACCAAGAGATTTTGTAAAGAGATTTTGTTAAAAATATTACAGGTTGAATACAAAATTAAGATCATTTCAGCAATAGAAGAATCGATTGCAAGAATGGAATCAATGTAAAATAAAGCAATGATAGTAAATAAAAAAAAATAACTGAAGGGAATCGACGTACAGCTTGACGCTGGAAAAAAAAATACTTACAGAATGGATTAAAGATACTTTAAAAAAGTCAGTAAATAATGCGTAGGAATAAAATATACTTTGTTGAATATTCAATGCTTATGATATAAATGGAGTGAAATTATAAGTTG
This sequence comes from Copidosoma floridanum, assembly GCF_000648655.2. The sequence continues at coordinate 156,530 of NW_019379569.1, forward strand.
CCTCATTCGTTCTGGAGGTCCTACTTAGGCAGCCTAATAAAGACACAAGTAAGCGCATCAGGAGGTACTCAGTAGGCAGCCTATACACAATCTAATAATACTTTTNAATATATCTACAAGTTGTTTTTTTTTTAATAAAACAAGAAAGAAGGGGTCGAGTATGCATGTTTCTCTCACCTCTATCAACTTTCACTTTATTACCTGTGATCGATGTTCTTAAGTTTAAAAATCACCTTAGTCACGAAAAAAAAACAGTGCAAGAATAAAGCGCAATAAAGGAAGCCGAGTCATACCAGAAAAGAAATTCGTATTTCAATCAATAAAAGAATATCCCCAGCCCATCAGTTACTTACGGAAGTGCCTATATGCCATCTGTAGGCACTGGGCATGCGTGCGTTTTTAATTAAATAAGCTAAAAAATAATGCAGGATGCCAATAATACAGGAGAGCAGCTATTATAGAAGGTACTTATAATTATTAAAAATAGTTAATTGGGCAAATAATTATGGTTATAATAATTATATGTAAATATTTATTGCCTATATACCATCATGGGGCTTTGATTCTAAAACTGAAGTACGTCAATCATATTTTACTGCTTCAATAGATTGTTCCCAGACCCTGTCTGCATCAATAAAGGACTCCACTATACTTGATCACTTTCCCTGAAGTTCACTCAACACTACAAGTAAAAAAACTCCTGGGAAGTAAAGTAGTATGACAGTATGAAACAGCCAATCTGAACTTCCATCAAGTACTGGCATGTGTCTGTTGTAAATCAAGTTTTAATTGTTGCTAGTGTCCTGCAACTTTTTAAAGTTCGTGCGAAGGCTGAGGTAAGCACTTACAATCATGGCTAGTTGATTTTTTGTATGTGAGATGAATGTCATGACTTACTCAACCAAAGTGAAGGGGGGAGGGGGAGGGGTTGAAATACATTTTTGAATTTCCTGCTGGATTGGATGCTACTTTTAGATACACTGCTGGTAAGTACACTGTTAAAAATTTCGGAGGCATATTTAAAAAAATGTATTTGAAGTATTCTTACAAATTCGTGATTGAATTTTACAATCGCATTTTAATAAAATTTTAATGTGAAAATTTAATTTTCTCAAAATAATAGCATTTTTCAGTAGTCCATTGAAAAAAATTAAGAAAAATATTGAAGTTCTTAATTCAAACAAATATTAATTTTTTACTCCTTTAAAAATTTTACATCTCAGCAAAAAAATTTCAAATAATTACTGAATTTCTCTTTAAATTATAAACTCAATCTATAATTAATGATATGCTTTTAATAACTATTTCAAAACAAATTGTGAATTATTGGTGGTTTCATAATGTTATTTTTTCAATAACTAAGTGTAAATCTGTAATCTTTAAAATTTTTAGTAGTTCGATAAATATTTTGAATTTTACTTATTGTTGGCATGTACGACTTTTAAATAGGCAGTATATATAGTGTGAAAGACAGCGCCACAGGCAAGGTGATACTTGCGGGCCCTGTAGTCAGTACAGTGCAAGCAACCGTGCCTTCTACACCTTTCGTCGGTTCTAGCTTTATTGTCTTTGTCTGATAAGTCGGTTGTAAGTCCGTAAAGTCTGTAAATTGTATCTGGTGTGTTCTACGTCAGTCGGCAGTTTTATTAAATAAACTTTTGTCTAACTTGTAATACTCGTTTTATTATTTCGCGCACCTCCTTTACTCACACCTCTTCAGGTTACGGGCCCCAGACTCGCATCACCGCGCGTGATCTCTTCTTTATTTTTTTTGTGTGGGTGAGTGTGACAAAAGAGAGGATGGCGGAAAGGGCTGAGGCAGCAAAGGATGGACAAGAGAGTGCGATCGAGGAAGCGGCCGAGAGCGTGACCCCTGGTTACCAGGCCGAGTCCGTTGTCGACCATGCGCTGTCGACGCCGGTCGAGGAAAGGGGAGCAATACCGGACGCCGGAACCGAGATCAGCGGTAGGTCAACACTTTGTTTTTTTGAGTGATGCCTAGGTTGGACGATACGACGTCAGGTAAAAAGGGGTTTTCTTGTGCATTCTGAGAAATGCGCGGGATTCCAAGAAACACGTGGCGTCGGTAGCGCGACACGCACATGCAAGAGCGGGGCGGATCGAGAGGGGGACAACATATTGCGGCTGAGGAGAGAGTTCGGTCTCTCTCTCTCCCTCTCGTGATGACGCGAGGCTTTTTGACTGAAAATATATTACGAGGCCGTTTGTGTTTTGTTTTCGTGCTTTCTCGCGTCTCTTGTTCTTATCACCTCGACTGTTGTGTGCGCGTTACTATATAAATGTCCGAACTGGGAAAGTTTGAACGTGTGTCGGCAGAAAATTATATATGTCCTTTCCCGGTGCTTTTAATTAATTGAACTCTAGGCAATAAATATTCAAGGCGGTTTTCAGATTTAGTCAGAAAAGGCTGATATTTTAAAAGTTTACATTTTCTTTTAGACGAGCAAACTATCGATGCTCTGTCGAGAATATGTCGGGGAATTTCATCCCAAGTCAAGTCAGAAGGACGACAACAAGCTGCTATCTTGTTGGTGGATAAAAGGGGAATAATGGCATGTGTCGGGCAAAGGGATATTCCCGCCAAAGGTGTGTAAACGAAATTATTTTCCGTGTGACTCGCACAGTCACGTTAGACTTGTGTTCGGTCGCGCGCGGCTGTGTGAGTGCCCAGCGTGCAATCGTGCTTTGTGTTCGAGCACGAGAACACGCTTCGGGCCACGTTGACTAGATTCGGCTTGCGTTCGGTCGATTTCTAGTTGACTCCCTGAAAACAATGTCCGTCTTTTGTTTTAGATTACCTGATCGGTGACGATTACAAATACATCGTTAAATTTCTATGTAAAAAGGGAGGCAAAGTGACGTTGCCAGAAAATCTATTCAGGGAAGACGGGGAATGCGAGGAACCTGCTCGTGATAAACCCGGGTTATTTGAAAAGTCGGTCGATGTGTTTAAAATGTCAGATGAGAAAAAGTCCGAAATGTCAGAAGTCCGAAACCTTGATGAGATAAATGTAGACAGTGAAAATCTTTGGCAGAAATTAGGCGGAAATGAGTCTGTACACGAAGCAGCCCCCTCTTCCCCGTCGCGCACACCGGAAAATACCCAACTTAAAATAAAGAAAGTGCAAACCATTGAAAACAAATATAAATGGTTAAACGTCAGCAAAACGAAGTTGCATATGGCAGATAAACAGAAAAATGAAAATTTTTCAGAAAACATCATGCTGGCCAGGTTCGACTCAATAATGGCCGCGATTAGTCAGATGATCGAAAGGCAGGAGAAAGCAAACGAGGAGGCAAGGAAGGCAGAGGAAGAACGGGCAAGGAAGGCAGAGGAAGAAAGGCAGGAAGCTGAGAGAACAAGGGAGGAGATAATTCTGGTCATGCGCAATTTTGACCAGAGGTTGTCCCGGTTGGGCGAGCGGGTGAACAGGGTCGAGTCATCCGAGGCCCAATCGTCAACCGGGGCACCCCTGCAGTCATCAACTCCTCGCAACGACAGAAGACGGGTGAGTCTGCAAGACAAATTGAAAACGTTCTTGAATGACACAAAAAATGAAAATTTGTCAAAAGGCAGCGCGGAACTTCTCGCGACAACCATCAGTCAAATACATAAATTCGGCCGTGATACTCAACACATATACAATTACCATCTGTCTAAAGATATGAAGTTCGAAGTTTTTCTCGATAAATTTAAGTCTGAACTCCGGTCTAAAGGGTTATTATATGTCATTGATTCTTCGATTAAAAATACGGAATTTATTAACGAAGACATGATCAAAGAAGACAAATTAAAAGTCAGAGATATTTTATTAAGTAGAGTAACGGAAAAATATCATTTAAGAACTTTTCGTCTGCAAGATCCGGTTGTAATATTGGAAAGTCTGAAAGAACTTAAGAAGGGGGAGACGCCCCTTACAACGGCCGCGATTCGTAAAAAATTGCATGAAATTAAATTTTACAAAGGGAAAGAATCGGTTGCCAAATTCATAGAAAAATTTGAGGAACTGGTCAGAAATTATGAGACTATAAGTACGTCTGGTCCCTTTTCTGAAGAAGAAAAGCGAGATGCCTTTTATACTGCCGTAATCGGAGCGGTACCTAGCGTGCAGGTGACAGACTTCACGCTTAAAATGCAAAGCAGAGATGGAAAGGGTATGACATATGAAAACCTCATGTCGTACATGTTAAAGGTCGAGTCAGAAGGCCTAGCAGAAGCCACTGGAGGTCGCCCCACGAGGGCAGCTTTGACTGCCTCTTGGCCCCAGGACCGTCTCCGCTGCTTCAACTGTGATGACTGGGACCATATGGCTGACAAGTGTCCGAAGGCAGGTACCGGACTCAAGAAGTGTTACACGTGTGGCACGTTCGTGTATGACATCCCAGCTCACAAGAGATGCAGCCCGAGATGTGGTGAGCAAAATAAGTCTGATTCATGGGATTTTAAAAGGCAGGGCCGTGGAAGTCGAGGGAATCGAGGTGGCCGCGGCGGTGGCCGTGGCAGTGGCCGAGGCCGCTCCAATTCCCGAAACTTTGGGCAGAAAAGGGACTCTAGCAACGTCAGGGACGAAAAAGATCCCAAAAGGCAGAAAGTTTCTGACCAGGGCCGGGAGACAAAGGGAAAACGAGATGTTTCAGGGTCAAATAAAGGTGAGTCTCTGACGTTGATCGAGCCCCCCAATACTCTGTTTTCAAACTCTGCAGGTTGGGTAAATAATTCAGAATCGGATGGAGAAAATAAAATTAAATTTGTCGCTGATTCGGGAGCGACTGATCACTTTGCAAAGTCAGAAAAATTGTTTACAAATATTGACAGAAACAAAATTGGTAAAATAAAATGTGCAAACTCAGACTCATCTGCAGACTTGAAAACGGAGGGAGTGGGAAATTTACTGCTTAAAAATTGCAATAATGACGTTGAGTTGCAGGGAGTGGTGTGTGCTCGCGACTTGATCGGGAATTTACTGTCGCTGCGGAAATTTGCTGATATGGGCTTGTCAATCTATTTAGATGACAAGGAGATTAGTATTTTCGATCCTAATACTGAAAATGTATGGATATCGGGAATATATGAAAAACCCTATTGGATGGTTGAATTTGTTAAGTCGGACAACAAAAGAATGAAAGTCTTGACGGCTGAGTCAAAAGCACACACTATTCCTGAAAATTCAACTACAGATATAAAATTAAATAATAAGTCGGAAAATTCAGAGAGCTCGGTCGGTAAGTTAAATAATGACAGTTTTGAAGATGTATTTTTAATAAATGACAGAAAATTTCATGAAGTCGGAAAAGTCCTGACCGAAGAAATAAAAGACATTCAAAGTCCGTTTAGCGAAAATTATAAAAAATTCAAAGATAACAACGGGGCCATGCTGTGGCATGTCAGACTGGGCCATGCTTCGTTGGGGTATCTAAGGGAACTGCAGAAAAACTATCCGGAAGTAAAAAGTCTGAAAGAAGCCGTATTTGATGATGTGATTAAGACTTGTGATGTGTGTTTAAGAACTAAATCCCAAAAACTGCCTTTCCCTTCGGTACGCGAACGAGCATCCCAACCTCTGCAAATAATTCATTCAGATACAATGGGAATTATTAATCCACCCTCTTACCCAAAAAGATACAGATTTATTTCGGTATTTATTGATGATTATTCCAAATTTGCAATTGCTTACCCGATGAAAAACAAAAGTGATACGGGTGAATGTTTAGATAATTTTGTTAAAGGCTGTAGAAATCTTCTCGGGTTTGAAGCTAAAGTGTGTTATCTGAGGTCTGATCAGGGTACCGAGTACACGGGAGGCTCCGTGCGAAAAATATTAAATGACCTTGGAGCTGAACTCCAACTGAGTTGTCCGGATACCCCTGAACATAATGGCACGTCAGAAAGGCTGAACAAAACAATTCAAATGAAAGTCCGAGCTCTGATATGTGATTCGGGACTCCCGGAAAACATGTGGGACTTGGCACTAAACGCAGCTGTATTTGCGTACAATCGTACTCCGCATCGCTCAAATAACATGGAAATCCCTTTAATGAAGCTGGCTCCGAATAAAAGGACAGACCTAAGTCAGATGAAAAGATTCGGCTGCATCGCGTATTTGAGAGTTCAGAGAAACACTGAAACTAAATTCCATGCAAAAGGGAAACGAGCAGTTATGGTAGGATACACGCCGACAGGGTATCGTCTGCTTTGTCCGGACGAAGGAAAGTTTTATGAAAGTCGGGACGTCAGATTTAACGAGCGTTTTGTGTATGGAGACGTTTTTGGTAAAAATTCAATTAAAAACTGGGAAAATGTGACTGTAAATATTAAATTAGACGAGTGGTTTTTAAAATTCGAAAAGGAAAGAGAAGAGACAGTGTCATCGGAGGAAGCGCCCCCGGTGGTACAACGGAAAAGAGGAAGGCCGAAAAGACTGATAGAAACAATGGAGGCCAACTTGGTCCAAGAAAGTCGTGTAAAGGACGTCAGCTTTGCGGGCTTAGCTCTCGGGGAAGAATTAACAAAAGACCTAATTTTTAAGAACGGTGATACTGAAACGTCAGGAAATAATGCCATTTATGCGGAAGATCTAGTTTACCACTCTTTGCTGGCAGAAATAAATAAAGATCCAGCTTCATATAAAGAAGCAATGAAGGCTGTGGATAAAGAAGGCTGGAATCAAGCCATCCAAGAAGAACTTGACTCAATGGCAAAGAATCAAGTCTGGAAGTTGGTAAACAGACCTGCAGGACTGGTAAATGGTAAACGTCCGAATATCATCGATTCCCGATGGGTTCTTAAGAAAAAGGTTGATGCTCAAGGATGTGAGAAACACAAAGCACGGCTGGTAATACGGGGTTTTAAAGATAAAAATGAGTATGATCTTACAGAGACTTACGCCCCGGTGTCAAGACTGACTTTAATAAGGACTGCTTTGGCTGTAATCAATAAATTAAATTTAGATACATGTCAGCTTGACGTTAAAACGGCATTTTTAAATGGTAACCTTGACGACGAGATATATATGGAGTTACCAGAAGGTTTGGTCTGTTCCGATCTGGAAAAACAAAGCAAGGTATGTAAGCTTCAGAGAGCCCTCTACGGCCTTAAAGTCAGTCCGAAAAAATGGCATGAAAGATTCTCTGAGGCAGCAACGAAAATAGGTCTAAGATCTCACATCTTGGAACCTTGCCTATTTACTTGGCATGAGGCAGATAAAATCCTGATATTGGTTCTCTATGTTGATGACATGCTTATAGCAAGTAATGATTCTGGCAAATTGAAGTCTGTGAAGGAAAGACTGCAAAGTGAGTTTGAAATGACTGACCTAGGAGAAGTTAAATCGTTTTTAGGCATTGAAGTCAGAAGAGACAGAGAAAACCAAGTTCTAACTTTAACTCAGACCAATTACATAAATAAGATACTTAAAAAGTTTGGGTTTGATGATTCTAAGCCAGTGAAAACTCCTATGGTCACAGGTCACGTGTTAAATCAACAAAGAAAACAAAGAGAGCAATCAGAAAGGCAGATTGACTTGAATGAGTCCAGATCGACTGAAAGTGTTCCCTACCGGGAGGCTGTTGGGAGCTTATTATATGCTGCCAATACTGTACGTCCGGATATAAGTTATGCAGTGAATGTGCTGAGCAGGCATCAAATAAGTCCGACTAACGAAGACTGGAATATGGTTAAAAGAGTATTTCGGTATCTGGCAGGGACCAAATCTTATGGTCTAAGATATTGTGGAAGGCAGCAAGGGCTGGAAGCATTCTCCGATGCCAGTTTTGGCGATTGCAAAGGGTCTCTAACCACAAGCGGTTACGTAATTAAAATCTTTGGAGACTCAGTGGCATGGAGAACTCACAAACAAACGTATGTGTCTTTGTCAACATGTCAGGCAGAGTATGTGTCACTGAGTGAAGCATGTAGAGAACTGATGGCAGTTGATAATTCGATTAAAATCATACTGAATAATACTTTGTGTCCAGCAGATCTATGGTGCGACAATAAGGCGGCTGAGCAAAATGCTAAAATTATAGGTAGTGGTAAATTAAGACATATGACAGAAATTCATGAGCATTATGTTAAAGAATGTGTAAATTATGGTAGAGTAAACGTCAGATGGCTGAACACTAAAGAACAGATGGCCGATATATTCACAAAACCTCTACCGATCGAGCTCCATGAAAAATTTGCTAGCAGAATCGCGAACAGCTTTTGCGACTCTGACTGGTAACTAATAAGTTGTCTCTGTTTCAGATAGGCGATAAAGGAGCCATGGACCGACTCATGGACTACTTGGGTGCATTCCCAGAGCCGTGGAGCCGAGTCAAGAACACACATTTATTTATCTATTTATCTATTTTAAATTATAATTTTTGTCAAATATACTTAGCTATCTCAAGTCGGGAGGAAGTGTTGGCATGTACGACTTTTAAATAGGCAGTATATATAGTGTGAAAGACAGCGCCACAGGCAAGGTAATACTTGCGGGCCCTGTAGTCAGTGCAGTGTAAGCAACCGTGCCTTCTACACCTCTCGTCGGTTCTAGCTTTATTGTCTTTGTTTGATAAGTCGGTTGTAAGTCCGTAAAGTCTGTTAATTGTATCTGGTGTGTTCTACGTCGGTCGGCAGTTTTATTAAATAAACTTTTGTCTAACTTGTAATACTCGTTTTATTATTTCGCGCACCTCCTTTACTCACACCTCTTCACTTATTAAGCTAATTAAATTATGTTTTCATTACATTTTTAATCCATCATTTGATTTTTATTAAGCTTCAACAATAAATAATGCATTCTACGGATCCAGTTTGTTATCCTACAATACGAAGATGGAATTATGAAAACTTTGAAAACTTTGTATAGAAACCATACTTGGGCATATCAAATGAGAAGGAAATTTTCCTGAAATTATAGCTCACATTTTTTTTTTTTTTATATATGTGGTGTAGGAAACCTTACATAGGTATACCTTCCAGGAAAGGTAGTGCCAGACTCTTACTGGCTAAAACCTACCACCTCATGGAGGACCAGCCGGGTTGGCTATACGCTTCTAAAGAGAGAAGGAAGTAAGAGAAGCGGAGAAAAAGATTATAAGAAGTGAAGCTTGCATTTCCTATCTAACCCGTCTTAAAACTACGATTTTGTAAGCATGATTTCTTACAATTTTCATCGTCAACCTTAATTTTTTTTTATACGAATAGAAAGATGGGAATTCAAAGAATATAATTCAATTTTATTAACCTTGGTTAGGTTATTTATAATTTTAACATTGAGGCCACTGGAACCACCTTAAAAACATCACAAGGTTCATTATTTATCTCGTTAACTAAGGATACATTTTTCATGCGCCACCTTTTTTTTATCTGTTGGAAGAAATTTCTTATCGCTGAAAAGTTTTTTTTTAACAGTTCATGATTGCTATACTCAGTGGAGTTTTAGAATTAATTGTAGCTGCGAGGAAAGAAAGTTAATTAGGGAAGAGACTCTAAAGTAGGCGATAATTCTTTTTTAATTTCATTTTCGTGAAAGTTTTATTGAGGTTAATTAGGCACAGAAAAAATAGCATTAGAATTATTAAAATTTTTTTTACATTAGATCCTTGTAAGGAATCTAATTCAGGCAACCAAATCGTAGCGACCGTAACATCAAATATCAAACTATACGTCGGGTTATCTTTAAAACTAAGACAGGTATCTCTTCCTTTTACTTAATTAGGAAGGCACTTGTCCTTTCAATATTTTGCAAGGCGGTCTTGTAAGGCTGGTGCTTACATGCAAACATAGACATTTATTGCCTCGTTTATTGCCTGTATACTGCTTGCCTTGACGTTGTGGGATCACGCGTTGCCGATCAATAATAACTTAATTCAACGATTTGACTGCTAGTTTCTGCTTCTTGAACATTTCAGAAGCTCAAAGTTCATGTACATATTTATACAGAAGTATGTAGAGAAAGTTATGGAATTTATCGAACATAATAAAGAGCATAATTGTTAGTATCGTAAAAAACAAAATAGCTTAGCAATACCATGTAACACATGAATTTCCTAAGAATTTCAGAAAAGTCATCCTAACAGAAATTATATTGATTAATTTATTTCCATTTGTAGTGCCAAAAAAAAAGTAAATATAAAAAAATACATCAAGTATATTTGCGATAAAAAACCGCAATAAAGTCAGATTTTTTTTATCACTCTATGACTACACCAACAAACATTGTGATTATTACTCGATGTTTTGTCAATCTGACAAGCATTTTTTTCATAGCAGAACGATGGAATTTACTCAAAACTTGTCATTTATAAATTAACAGATCAGCAAAAAAAGATACTTACTTTAGTTGGGGCTTGAATTTAACTTTATTATTATATTACCTTTTTTCCGAAAAGGAATGTTAGCTATAATTCAGGTTGGCAATAATGATGATGAATCATCAAAAAAAAGCTCACCTTTTTGGCGTACGTGATCGTAAGCGTTGATACCCTCGCTGGACATGAACTGGCTGACGAGGGCGGATTTACCGACGCCACGTGAGCCGAGCAGGGCAACGTTATACGAGGTCACATCCTTGGGTGGTGCGTTCTTGTGGTTCTCATCAGCAACAGAAGTAGCAGCACTACCGCCATGTCCCCCAGTATTGACATTTGCGGTGTGATGATCACCTTCAGCCAACGCCAGGGAATTCGATCTCGAGCGTTTCCGCCGAAACGAGTCGCCTCGGTTTATTACACCTGCGTGTGTTGAATTGGTGTACATTAATGTATAAGAAATTATAACGATTTCACAAAGCTTATGTGGACGTAAAAGAAGATAATAGGTATCGGTCATAGTTATGTTGTAAGCTGTACGGATGTAAATTTTCTCTCTTTTACTGTTTTTGTAGTACACTGAATTTTGAGTTGATTTTTTTTCACACGAATTTGTTGTTACGCATAATTTGGTAAAATTATAACATTTTCTTTCATACTGCTATCTTCCATTAAGTTTTTGCTTTAACGTTCCCGAAATGCTAAATTTATATCAAAATATTGAAAACCATGATAGATTTCTTAGCAGGGATAGTTTATGCAAGAGAAGTTATACGAATGATATTAATGCTTAATAGTTCCACTGGATTTTTTTCCAAATACGCATCGAATGCTTAGCCAAAACAAAAAAGCTACAAAAGTATTTCATCAATAAAAATACTTGTGGTGACTTTGTTTTTATAAGTGTTATCAATTAGGTATTGAATATAACAGACATAAACAAGATAAATACTTACTTATGCACGAAATTATCGCAATTTCCATCTCTAAAGAGAAAACTTATTTTCTTAGTGTTTATCAAGTTCAATGTACCAAAAAAAAAAAACATACATTTTAATTAGAGATTCCTCATAAACAAAGGATACTTTTTTATATTTTAAAAATTGTAATTAATACATAAATTAATGGAAAAGTAAAGTACTGGGGTAGACCGTATACGACGAAATCTACAAAAATATCTGGTTTTTGTCTCTAATTTTCATTAAATTTCTTTTTTGTTGAGTCTTACCTTTCAAATTAAACTTATTTTACTTGCTCTACTTAATATACATTATAAGGGGAAAATCATGAATATGGGTTTCAATAAAGGTAACACCGTTTTTCCGTTATTTACATGTATTCATATATCCATAAATATTATCTGTATCGATAACACTTTATCATGTAAATGGCGGAAAAAGGGTGTCACCTCCACCAAAACCCGTGTTCATAATTTTTGCTTCATAGTGCATAACAATACAAGCCTTATCTCGAGGGTATATCTGAAAAAAATGTTTTAATTGAAAATTGGGGACAAAAAGAAGGTATTATTGTAGATTTTCTCATATGTATTCATAATAGATGGTTATAACTCCAGTATTTAATTTTTACAGTAATTTATGTATCAATTACATTTTTAAAAGTAAAAAAAAGAGATCCTTTGTTCATGAGGAACCTCCAATTAAAATGTTTATTTTTTTTTTTTTTTTTTTT
>NW_019379569.1:175987-187331 GCF_000648655.2 Copidosoma floridanum
CCTAGACACCGTCTGCGGCGAGTCCACATACCTAGACGTCGCACTCGATAGCCCCGATGTGAAAAAAACGCTAACTTTGTAGGGCAAGCTTTTTAGATGCAGCCGCGCCATCTGCAGTTTGTGCGCGCAGGCTCACAGGCTGACATTACCTATTTTTAATACGATTTGAGTTTGGCCCGCTTCAGTTGGCTGCATTGCGTATGCTTTTGTTTGTTCGGCTCAATGTCCGAGTTTTCGGCTGAACGTCCGATTCGGCTCATCGTCCGATTCGGCTCATTGTCCTAGGCTCCAAATATCTCCCAAAGTGATCCTTTCTTACAGAAGAATTTCCATGGTGCTGAGATGTACTCGGATGTGAGCATGAACACGCACACGTCCTGACATCTTGAATTTGCTCTATAGTCAAATTTGTTAAGCTGTGATTATTATAAAAGAGCTTTCAATGATACCGTTCCACAGGTACCTGTAATAACTGGTAAATAGTATAGAAATAATTTCTTCTTATGGAGGTTGAAGAGTAGTATTGATGTGGGATATTGCATTAATAATTCATCCTCTCAGTTGTGACTCAACAGGTACTTCATCTAAAATTTTAGTAATTTCAAGTACATTACTTATAGAGGTTAGACAGTGCTCATAATTCACTCAACAGTTAGCCAAAAAATAGGTCTGCACGTATAGTTGTATTTGTTTAAGTTTTATTAAAAATCTCACCTCTAAATAGTAGTTTACTACTTTGGCTTAGAAAAGTAAGCAAAAGTAGTTAAAAATGTAGTTTAGTACTGTATTATGCTTACAAGAATTTTAGTGTGAAAAGTCATTTTTCTAAAAAAAATCAATGGTGACTTTTATTCCCAGTTTATTAGTTTTAGATTATGAATACAATGAGGTTAAAATCTCAATGCCCTAATAGGCTGAAATAATGCCATCTTTTTTATTACTCTGCAGTTATGAATAGTTACTTACATAAATACTTTGCACAAAATGTGTCGCTGTGGAAGAAAGATATGTGATAGAAATCAATTCTCGATCTTCTATCGGCTATTCAAATCAGTGATGGGTAAATAGTGCGACACTGAATTTACAACACGTCAGGTGTATTAGGATGGCGACCCAGGTCGCGATGGTCTAAAGTTTGTTGTCGTTCGCAACCTTCAGAGCGCTTCGTTATCAGCGCCACCCCCGGCCAAGATATGAACTATCGCTGATGTATACATAATATGATGTATTTTATGTTTTATTTTTGTATTTTTTATTTTATAATTTTTTTTTTTCGCGTTTTTTATGTCAATGTGCACAGTGCCTGTCAGGGGCCTTACCATATAGCTATTTTTCTGTACATCGGCCTTTGTTATAACATAGGCCCGTGAAGAGAAAAAAAGTTATATGGTACATTGGTACCATCCCAGTGCACACCTCAGAATCACCAATTATCCGCATGCATGTATATATACATCATATTATGTATAAGTACTGGTTGCGCCATCTGATATTAGTTTGCTAGCAGTTAAGCAGTGTGTTCCAGTATCATTCTCTAACAACTTACCGGCAACTTTATCTTGTCTTGTGATAACGTATGTCACGTTTAAGTTGCCGGAAAGTTGTTGGAAAACGATACTGAAACACTCCTTAGGTGGCCATCCCCATAATATAACATAAGTTTTGTAAATTGTATAATATGTAATAGATGACACTAATTTCAAAATAAAAATAATAAGCGCGCGAGATTCAAATAAGAGAATGAGTAAATAAGTAGAAGATAATTCTACACTTCTAATAGTTCTACTTTTCTAAGCTATCAAATGAATAACTAATTAATTAAATGAATAATAATACAATAACTTAAGATAAACTGAACAAAAAAACGACCGAACTGTAAGTAGGCAATAATAGTAAAAAATGAGGGTCGCTTATTAGCACTAAATCGATACAAATTTTAATTATAATTATTTATCAGTAATCCAATAAACTATCTTGATCCGAATAAAGGTAATTGCATAACTCGTACACATTTTTTGAAGTAGTACCAACAATAATTTTAANAATTATTTATCAGTAATCCAATAAACTATCTTGATCCGAATAAAGGTAATTGCACAACTCGTACACATTTTTTGAAGTAGTACCAAAAATAATTTAAACAACTAATTAACATAATGAAACGTTAACTTGGTATAATAGTGAATATTAAATATTTCGCAGTAAATATTCACTATTTTAAAAAGTTATAAGTATACAACTTCGAAATAGTGAAATCGACTGTTCCACTGTTGAAATAGTGTATATTCACTATTTTACACTGCATATGCACTATTTTGAAAAAGTTGTATACTTATCCCTATTTCAAATTTAGAGAGCAGTGTAAGCTCGCCCTCGCCAAGCATTAGTTACTTAAATGTCGTAAATACACTTGTGTCGGAAATTAAGGTTCGTCGTAGTGTAATTTATTACAATTTCAAACGCTTCGTAAATTCAACTTATACTTTGGGACCGGAGGAATTAGTTAACTTGGCGAAAAATGTACCCACGGGAGCAGCATTGCACTTGCGCTCTTGGTAAGACAATCGACGTACGCGACTCGAGCACTAACATACAACAACCGAGCGGTCTTCGGGCACTCATATTTGTACTTTGTGCCCTAGTGACGCAATGTGCTATTATATACATCTCACTTTACACTAAGTGCTGAAGAGTTAATTAAATTTGAGCTTTTATAAGTATAACTTACCTGCGTTCATTTGAAATACATTGAAATCATTTCGTCAGTAAGAAATAATACCCGACATTAATAGTCACAATAATGATGATGAATAGTAATTAGTGTAAAAATGGCATTATCATGGAGTAATCAACTTTGCATAAATGAAATGTATTGACGTGATCTACATTGTAATTTACAAACTGAATACAGAATTTCAACCCTCAAAAAATGATTTTTTTTTCCAATGTTTTTAAACACTTATACGCGAAAAAAAATGTNCACAAAAAAAAAAGTTTTTTCTTCAAAGACAAATATAGGATATTGTTTGTCATTTCCTCTTAACATTCCTGATTCAATTCAATGTGGAATTGAGTCTTTTACAACATTCAGTTTTATTATTTTTGGCTACACAATTTGGCAAACTTTTTGCTTGATTAAAAATGAAGAGTGTGATGTAAGGGAAACAAAATCGGTCAAATTTAAATTGAGAAGAAGGATTATACCTATACAGACACAGGTTTTTGTGTAGTGTGTCACTGAAATTGGTTATTTTCTACGTATTACAAAGATTTTCCAAATATTTCATATGTTTGTGCATTCGATGACCATTTTTAGTTAGCATTAGCTATTTTTCGTAAAATTTTAGTTGGTTTTTGAAAAATTAATTTAGCTTGTTTCCTTCGATCGTGAGCGAGTAGCACGTGCCGCGCATAAAAAAGCCCCAAGAGCACTATCCCGCTTTCAATGAACCCGCCTATATATAACAGTGTATTCACTCAAAGTAAAACAAAGAGAGAGAGAGAGAGAGAGAGAGAGAGAGGGAGGGAGATAGTAGTTCTGGCAGTCAGTATTAAGACAATAAAATCGTATTGCGCGTAGTACCAGGCTTTTGTATAATTCTGGCACGTCTCGTTTTTGTTTTCTCTATTTACGTGCATGCCTTTCTATGAATTGGAAAGCATTTTGATTTCGATAGCATTGTAAAAGTTGACGTAGAATTTTTTTGTACGTGGATGTATCAAACGATAATGAGGAAAATTGAGAGGAAAATAACGAAGTCGAATGAACGTAACAGCAGAGGAACGATGGTAAAGTTAAATTGGAAAGCCAGCTTTTGTACTGCAGCTGACATCGACTTTTTTACCCCGTTACCTACGAGATAAAATGGTTGCTATTGAATTATACGATTTGTATTGATTTTTATTAGGATATTATGTGTGTAGTATTTATCTATATGCATTTATTACTTATTTATCATGTATTTATTTAACTAACGGGCCAAAGACCCAATAACATAAGTTTATAATTTGGTGTGTAAGTATATCGCTGGGCGTAAAAAAGAAAAATTTAAATACATAACGTGCGACATAGATTTTTACAAGGACGTGAGATAAAAAGACGAATAAAAACGCTACTACTGTATTACATGAGGTATAAAGTCACACAGTAGGTCAACAACAGCTAGCGTATTACACACTAGCACCACAACACTGAGTCAACAATTTAAAAGATAAGTAGATTGTACGTAAGAGCAAATAAGACCATTAGGCTAATGGCTGGTTCCTGATTAACACAAATTTAATGAATTTGTTTGTATAATAAATCTACGAGTCTGCCCTTCACTTGTAAGAGTTAAAACGTAAGGCTGCGTTCACAGTGAGAAAATTTTCTGCCAGCCAAGAATACTAGTACCCTTAAACGTCGAATGACCCTAGCGCCATCTAGCATGATTTCGTGTTTCGAGAAAATCCCTAGGACTCTAGATTAGCTGAGCATATCCAAGATCAGTGATTATTTGCAGCCTCAACTATCCTTGACTAGCATCGAATCCTATCGTGAAAGTCGCTGCAACGGTATACCTTAGCTTTGCCCGGCGAACCACTGTTAAGTAGACAAAGAACATTGTTAAACTTTCTAGACAATTTAGGATTTTTACTAGCTCGTCATAGAATACAGCACATACGATATCGATCACCCCCTGAACTACACACATACAACCAAGCAGGGCATGCCAACGTAGCTCGCGTAAGCCCCGAACATGGCACGCATATAACATGAAAGTCTTGGGCGATGCCTTACTTAACTTGCGTATGCACATGTAAGCGACCCAATTTCTAGTTAACATAGTATAATCTGACAAAATTAAACTTATGACTACGCCACCGTAGCTTCCTCAAATTTTGATTTTATAATTATGCATATTAAATTGAATAGTTTTTTATTGGCTTTAAACGTTACATTAGGTGTGTTTTGGTGCCATCTAATGTGTCCCTGTGTATTATAGGCTATGCATACCAAAACTACCTATCACGTCTTATCGTCTTGATCTATGACCAGTGATTCCAGCCCCACCTAGCTATATTTGGTAGTTATGCACTTATCAGACATTCTCGAGTGGCATCTAACATGCCCCATGCGTGGCCCCGCGTATCATACGTACCTCAGCACAACCGATAATATTCTCCAGCTATTCCGCACATGTGCAATGTTCGAGGGAGTACCAACTGATCAATTTTTTTTTACATGTGACCGTCTTCACGTTAGACAAGCCCTAGTGCTACCTGACACGTCCGTGCGGCATTGGCATATTACAGCATCACCTTAAATTGTCCCCACACGTCCGTGAGACTTTACTGTGCTCGAGTGCAACCTTGTTTGTCCCTCGCAGAAGGATGCGAGTGTTAGGCAGAACCTAGTGACAGTGTCTTTCACCGTAAGACCTTACCTGCTCTCGCACCAGCCAGACAACTATTGGGTGTCTCTTACACCCCCGCGAATGCGTCCGATAAATACTACTAGTGTACACAAACGGTTATGAGGGTATGCAAGCGTAGGTCAACACGTCCGAGAAGTACTAGTGTGCACGAGCATATCCAAGGAATACTAGCGTATGCAAGAATGTGTGAACACAGCTGTGGAATACCAGCATATGCAAGTGCATGCGAACACATTGCACCCAAGGAATACTAGCTTATACGAGTACTTCCTAGAAATACTAGCGTACACGAGCACATCTCAGGAATACTAAAATATGCGAGCGTACGCTAACGCATCCGAGAAATACTAGCGTACACAAGCCTGCCTGAATGTACTCTAGCGTATCTACGGGGGCCATAGCACAACCGAGAGAGCGCTGGCACCACTAGCATATCCGAGCAAGCGCTGGTGCATCCAAGGATTCCGAGGGCGTGCTAGCACAATCGAGAGAGCGCTGGCGCATCCGAGGATTCCGAGGGCGCTCTAGCATAATAAGTGAGCGCTGGCACATTCAAGTGTGCGCTAGCACAATTGAGCTAGTACTGGCGCACACCACATATCTTAAATATTATGAATTTCATGTTTTTTTGTTTTACTGAATCATCAAAAAAAAAAAAAAAAATTGTNTTATATTTGATCATATGACATAAAAATGAGTTTAATAACAATAAAAAACAAAATTAAAGAAAAATCATAATGTACTAATATAATGTAGTAACAGGATTAAGTTTAAAGAAAAAAAAGAGGGGTAGGATAATGAAGACGTTTAGTTCGAAGGGTTTTGTTGAACAGAAATAAGAGTTCGAAGGTTTGATTTAAAATGTAATAAATGATCTGTTTTAGGTAAATATTGAAAAGTGGAGTTAAAAAGTCTTCTTAGGGGGGTATAGGTGAGTAGTACAGCTATTAGTAGTTGTAAGTAGTTGTGGTCAAAATATGACATCGGGTGATTAATTTCATAAGACGCCAGGTGAAGAGCTTGGTGAGCTACTTTATTGAGTAGAGAAAAACTGGTTTGGGTGTAAGGTGTCCAAATAACTGAAGCATAAGTAAGTTGAGGCAGGACCAGAGATTTGAATAAGTATATGATGGATTCAAGTTTTGTAAAACTGAGAGTAAATCCTAGAGGTTTGAAAGATTTGGCAGCTATTTTGTGAGTATGAATGTTAAAGTACCAGGTAGAATCGATAGTTAATCCTAGATCAGATAATGAGACAAGCCTATTAATAGGGGTGCCGGAGATTGTGTAATTGAAAGATATTGTAGTTTTTGATTTGGTAGCTGATAGTATTTTGCATTTATTCTCGTTAACAGTGAAATCATTATTTCTGCACCAGATGACAGCTTTGGTAAGGTCTGTCTGATGGCTGACAGAATCAGTAAGTGTATTGGTTTTTCTATGTAAATTTATATTGTCAGCATAAATTAAGCAGGATGAAGTGACCGATGTGAGAGCCGTGAGGGACACCAGAAGAGGCGGAAAATTGATCAGATATTAACCCATATAATGCCACCATTAAGATTCTGTCGTAGAGGAAGGAGGCCAACCATTTCAGGAAGTTGATCCCAAGACCGAAATCAGTAGCTCTAGATAGTAAAATATCATGTACACTATCAAATATCTTGGCCATATCCAAAAAGATGATATCAACCTGACATCCTCAAACGCCGATGAAACAAAATGACTAAGAGTAAGTAAATTAGTTACAGTGGAGTGACCCTCCACAAACCCATGCTGTTCGTGGCAGATTGAAGGTGACATGATAGGGGACAGTCTTTGGTGGACTAGATAGTCAAAAAGCTTAGCTATCGAACTGGGTCGAATTATTGACCTGAAATTGGAGATAAGTAAAGGGTCACCTGACTTATAAATCGGGAAAACATATGAGGATTTCCAAGCACTAGGAAAAGTGCCTTCACTGAGCGATTTAGTAAAAAATTAGGCTAAGGGGAGGGATACGGGATAATAGGAACTAAAGATGAATGATGCAGGAATGAGATTGGGGCAAGGAAAATTTGATGATTTATATTTTCTTGTAAAAATAAGCAATTTACTACCGTCCAATTTCAAATATTATGATGGCTCGTCCTTAAATATAGATATTATCCTGAAATAAGTAAAATATTATAAATGCATTGTTAAGACTTAGATGTGTCTTGAATGTTGAACAAGAAATCAGTTTTTTTTTTTTTTTTTTTTAATTTTTACAAGTTTAGATATTATTCACCAGAAAAACTTTTACAGTATAAAATAAAATTTCTATTTGTTTTTGAGTTGAATTCCATGTTTGAAAGTTTGTTTTCTTCCATGAAAAGTTTTTACGTTGGAATCAATAGAAATTTTTAAAAACATTTAATGTCTGAGAAATATGGCACTGTTGTACAGTGTATGAGCACAAAACGGGTTTCTTTGTACGGCAGATTATGTCCAGTGCACACAAGGATCGTGCACATTTTTGTCATGCACAGTTTGTTGATCACAAGATATTGTTCACATATAAGCTAACTATGTACACATAAATTTTCGTACACAATATTTTATGCACAATATTTGTGCCTAATTAGATCATTTTTGTTCACAGTCAAATGTGATCAAAGTATCATGCACGCCATTTTTTTTGGTTTAAACATTAGGCACAAACGATTTCATGCACACTTTTTTGTGCACAGCCTATGGTTATTTATACACATATAGAAAAGTGTAATTATCAAATATTCACAAAATAGTTATGCACAAAAGAGTCATGCACGTAGTAAAATAAAATTGTGCACATTATAACCATTGTGCACAAAAGTTGTGCACATATTCTAAGGTACATCAAGAAGAACTTTTTGTGCACCAAGGTGATAGTATAGTGCATACTTTTTATTAAGTTTTGCACGTATTATTAATACATCCACGTCAAAATACATTTCGTTTATGCAAAGTTGTTCATTACATGATAATACCATTTTTACTCCAATTACTATTTAGCATTATCATTGTGACTATTATTTCTTACTAACAAAGTGATATTTCACTAAGTAAGTTGTACTCATAATTTAATTAACTCTCAAGCACTGAGTGTTAAACGAGTCATATATAATGGCACATTACGTCATTAGGGCAATAAGTACAAATATGATAGCACCGGAAAGGCGCGCGGTTGTATGTTAGTGCCCGAGTCACGTACATCGTTTTTCATAACGAGGGCGCAAAGTGCAATTTTGCGCCTGTGGGGACAATTTGTAAATCACTTCCTCTGGGCCTAAACTACTTTTCTGCACGTGGGCCCAACGTGATTACAATATTGCAAAGTGTGACCCGAGGGAGCAAAGCGGCAGCTGCATTTTGTGACCATAGTAAGAAAATGTATATTTTTGTTTAAAAGTTTTTTATTGTCAATATACAGTTAGTTAATTATGCTCCTGAGTTTTAGCTGATGTACCTCTGTGTACACTTATAATTTCAAACATATTTTACGATTTTGTTTAATAAGATTATATTTTAACAGCCTTCTACGTGATTGAGCTGTCAAAAATCTCTGCTAAAATAAACGAATGAAGGTCTTGTGATACTCGCACTATATTTTCTGAGCTATGACTCTATATATCTATGTACTATACAATTTTATACTTATGTCTTTGTCTTTATATCTCAGTTAGTGTACCTTTGTTTTTGTGTGTATTTCTTTCTGTGTATTCGTGTTTTTCAATTTTTATCTTCCAATCACTAAATTGATACTTCTTTATCTTCCATTTTGTATATGTGCCTCTACAAAAAGCAATATAAATATTTCATTTACTATTTATTTTGTTGTGTTCAATGGTTGACGCGTGTTTGATAGCTCTATCAAATAAGAGTAGTTTTCCTACGAGTTTGAAAAGTCTTTGTTTGCGAACCAAGAGGTTTGCGGCCCGAGCCGAAGGCGAGGTCCATAATAAGATTCGTAAAGGATACTTTTCGAACAAGTATCGGGAAACTGCTTTTTTGCCCGAGGAAGTACCAGCCTCCCAAAACCACCCGAGGGCGGAAAACCTAAAGAACCTCTAGGAAATTGATAAGAATCCCTACAATGATATAGAAAATAATATTAAAAAATGTTTATAATGATAATTAGTATTCAAACTACTTTAATATTAATACAGAAACTTGTATTGTTTTTTAAATATTGAAATAATTATGCTTACTTTTACAAAAAAAATCGTATTAGTATATATATGCATATAGATGCATTCAAAGATAAAGAAAAAATTAGTTGATTATACATATTAAAAAAAGACATGTATTTGATTTACAGTATTAATTTACATCCATCTGATCATCAGAATCATCATCACTATCATTATTATCATCATCGTCATCATAATCATTAAAATCATCATTTTCATACGAATGATTAGATTCTTCATCCGACGAAGGCATTTGTGGTGTTGGCATCTTTTCAGGTGGCAAGTATAATACAATTGTTTGTCTACATAATGCACAAGTAGATTTATTTTGAGCAAGGATGCAGGGAACACACATTCGATGACCACAAGGCCTCAACTAAAGTTGCAGAATACTTGATTTTTGACGAAGTGTGTGAGTTAAAAAAACTCCCATTGAATCTTATTACAGAACATCAATTGAGTGGAGCTGTCATGCTGACTCAATTTTATTTTAACAATAAAGGAATATACTATGATTGTGAGTAATTTTACTTTTTTTTTTACAATAGTACTATTAGTGTGAAGAAAATATTATGTTATATTTATTATGCGTTATGTTATGATTTTCAGATGAAGAAATTACTAACGTTTTTCTTCATGCAGTTGCCTTGCACGATGCAAGATTGATATCGATTGATTATTTGGACGATTACTACATCGTAATGTGAGTCAATTTGTCGTCATATTTAATATGTTTACTTAACTAATTGTAAATATTTTAAAAAGGAATTTTTTGTTTTACAGCGAAAATTTCAATGAAATATAAAAATTTAGTTACATCATGGTAATGAGCTGTAATAGCAGTGTAATGCACTTTTCTGTAGATTTTGTTTAATTTTTTTTTCAAGTAAAATGATTAATTAGTCGTTTTTGTTTTCTTAATCGTAATACATGTGACATAAATTTTTTTTCTTTTATATAATTCATATTCTGTAAAAAAAACTGTGTGATTGGTTGCATCTAATGAAATGATGATGTCCATTATGTAATACTTGATTAATAAGTATGTGTAAAGCTTATGTTCAAATTTCTGTCACAGATTTTGTATATAAATAAAAGACGTTTCTTTGCATGTACATCTGCATGCATTTAATTCAGTCAGTTTGGAATTAAAGGCTTCACAGATTTGGCACTAATGCGGACGTTCTTAAGTGTGGACACGAATGTTCACCTAGAGATTTTATTTATTTGCATATATTTTATCACACAATTGATATTCAAATCGACGTTACACTTGTGTAAGTTTCATCCGAGACCTTTTTCATTTAAATAAACTTTTTCACATTCCACAGGTTGATTACTTATGTGCTCAACTACGTGCACATAGAGATTATCTTTCTTATTGAAAATTTTTCTGCAGTAGTCACATTCAAAATGGGGATGGCCAGTGTGCTCCTGCAAATATCGAGCCTAGGACAATAAGCCGAATCGGACGATGAGCCGAATCGGACGTTCAGCCGAAAACTCGGACATTGAGCCGAACAAACAAAAGCATACGCAATGCAGCCAACTGAAGCGGGCCAAACTCAAATCGTATTAAAAATAGGTAATGTCAGCCTGTGAGCCTGCGCGCACAAACTGCAGATGGCGCGGCTGCATCTAAAAAGCTTGCCCTACAAAGTTAGCGTTTTTTTCACATCGGGGCTATCGAGTGCGACGTCTAGGTATGTGGACTCGCCGCAGACGGTGTCTAGG
>NW_019379569.1:187899-199334 GCF_000648655.2 Copidosoma floridanum
CCCGCCATAAGATGTTTCACATAAAAAAAAGAGATTCAGAAATAAATGCTATAAAGTAAAAAAAAAAACAAAGATTCACAGACTGAGATATAAAGACAAAGAAATTAATATAAAATTTTTTGCGGGAAACGATATTTAGAGCCATCTAATGTGATTTTGCAAAACTTCTGATAGTCATTATAAAGTTATATACACCACAGTTGCGAGAGGTTATGTGACTGACACGCGTGCGTCAATCACTTTCCCCGCGCAATTGTATCGTAAAGGCCTACGCACTCAAATTGACATAAGGTGCACAGTGCACAGTGCACAAGAATAACATTGGTTGGTATACCTATATACATGATGCACAGCGTGGTGTGCTTTACGTTTTTACGGATATAGATATACCAACCAATGTTATTCTTGTGCACTATGCACTGTGCACCTTATGTCAATTTGAGTGCGTAGGCCTATAATACACTATTTTAAGACATAGGGATACAGAATCATAGCTCATAAAATATGGCGTGAATAAAAATGGTTATTTTAAACTATAAAAAACTAGTCCTCAATACTTATAGGTCGCTTTGATGGCCACAAGACCTTCATTCGTTTATTTTAGCAGAGATTTTTGATAGCTCAATCACGTAGAAGGCTATTAAAATTTGATCTTTTCAAACAAAATCGTAAACTATGTTTCAAATTAAAAGTGTACACGGAGGTATATCACAAAATGCAACTGCTGCTTTGCACCCTTGGGCCACACTTTGCGCTTTTGTAATCACTTTGTGCCAAAAGACATAAAAGTACTTTGGGACCGGAGGAATTAGTTAACTTGGCGTAAAATGTACCCATGGGAGCAGCATTGCACTTTGCGCTCTTGGTAAGACAATCGACGTACGCGACTCGAGTACTAACATACAACAACCGAGCGGTCTTCGGGCAATCATATTTGTACTTTGTGCCCTAGTGACGTAATGTGCTATTATATATATCTCACTTTACACTAAGTGCTTAAGAGTTAATTAAATTTAAGCTTTTATAAGCATAAATTACCTGCGTTCATTTGAAATACATTGAAATCATTTCGTCAGTAAGAAATAATACCCGACATTAATAGTCACAATAATGATGATGAATAGTAATTAGTGTAAAAATGGCATTATCATGGAGTAATCAACTTTGCATAAATGAAATGTATTGACGTGATCTACATTGTAATTTACAAACTGAATACAGAATTTCAACCCTCAAAAAATGATTTTTTTTTCCAATGTTTTTAAACACTTATACGCGAAAAAAAATGTGCAAATATCTTCATTTTTTTATTTTCTATTTTAATTGTTGTTCAGGAAATTATAAAATGGTTCACTGACTGTAAAAAATTTGTGCAAAAGATCTTTCACCAACTTGTAGTATATATATTTATTAAGAGTACTTGTATTATTCTTAAATTTTTATCTGACAAAGTTTGTGCTTACGTTTTGAACTTCGATACTTTTATCTCTTCGTTTACGTATATGTCTGCACCAATAGTTTTAAATCTGAATGAAACTGTCACAATAATTTAATAACCTTTCATTTATCTTTGACTTCCTGTTATTTTCAAGAATGTGTCATCGAGCGTTTATCTCTGCTCTAAAAGTTTCTTTTATAAGATCCTTATCTTTATAATTTAAGTATTTTTCATTTTGCTTACGTACTTTCTTCTCTGTTTTTCTGTTAACGCATTTCAATTTTAAACCGTCTATTATGCAGGTACAGATTATAAAAAATGTCAAAATCGATGTATTTAAACTATAGGTCTTACGACGTCATTCCATCACTCAAGTAACGTTTACAGGCTTTATTTCATGCAGTTTTTTGTGAACGTCAAAAAGAAATGTATATTTCTTCATCTAACTCTTCAAATTGCAAGCATTTGTATCAAGTGCCATGGCAGGGGAGCGGCACGTGTCAGTTTGAATAGTAGACGATGTATGGCGTCACGTCTTTAAATACGTTTAATTTTGATTTAAATATTTTCTAATTAAAAAATAAAATATACGTTTATACAGCCATGGTGTTTTTGCGTGTTTTCTGATTGTCTTACGGTGCAGATCGTTTATATTCTTAATCTGTTCTTCTAGTAGTACCAAAAATGATATGTTTGTTTTCAATGTGATAGAATATTTCGTTAAAACACCCAGAACCTCCTTAAAATGGCTTCGTCATTTAAGGAAGGGCCTCTTGGTGCAAATATGTAATGAAATTATTTTGCTACCAATTTTTTAAATAATAATATTACTTAGCTAAGTCTGAGATTAAAAGAAATATAATTGTTTAAAATAAAGCTGTTAATTATTTCTGGAAAGAAAGAAAAGAGTGGCTATTGCTATCTTCACATTCGCAAAAAATACTTCTTTAATAATTTTCACACAATCTAGGTCATCAACGTATTATTATTATTTTTGTGATCTGAATGAAACCAGCAAAGAAGTAGCTATTATAACGTCTCGGATTTACAAAGACTCAGTATTTCTTTCTTTTTTTAAAGTATGAATCGTTATAACATTTATGTTGTATAAGACAGCGTGTTTAAATAAACATTTTTCAAATTTGATTTTCTCGAAAATGGGGTCGTCAACCGTGATTTTTTTGTCATTAAATCTGGGATACTTAAATTACAATATCATTAATTTTTATGTCAGAGGTCATTACTTAGCTAAAAATTAATTAAACCACCTTTATTAGTCAAAGTAAAACATTGGACGCAGCTTTTTTTTCTTTTCTAGAAAATTCCTATTTATTCACCACTGTTCAATAAAAAATTAAACATATTTTAGAATCCCTAATGATTCTGTGAATGGTTCGTTAATTGTATTTAACGTATAAAATTTCTGCCGATACTAGCGTTAGAGTAAGTATATTTTACTTGATTTTCAAAATGCCTCACGCTTGTAAATATTATTTTATAGCACCTGATTCTCTTCGTTTTTGACTCACTTTACTTATTGAATATTCATCACATTTCACCAATAAGTAAGGGATATAGACTAAATACTATATGTATGAAACTTTTCCAACGATTCGCTTAGATATTTAATTAGAGGGGGTATAAAAAACCACAGAAACTTTTAATCAGTACATTAACACTCCATTGTCTGCATGAAAAATTCATCCCATGCTTTTGGCTTTGTACATAAATATTATTGAAGGAACATTTTTGTATCAAATCGATGAATAAAATATAAAAAAAGCTCGATATACCGGATTACCCGCAAAGAAAGTAAAATACGAGTACTGAAATATTCCCCACGGGACATCGATCGATCGTGAGTCGTTTCTAACTTTTTGATCATGATTATGCTTTTTATAACGAAATTAAGACTCGCCTGTTTTATTTTTCAAGCTCCAGTCGTTAACCAAGTGAACGCACGAACCGATTAAAATTCAAATGGAAAAATCCAATCACTCGCCCTCTGCCCCGAAACCCTAACGCAACCCAACCGAAAACAAGAAATTCCCTCGACAACCTCGAAAGAGACACGCACCCCTTCGCTGTTAACGGATTTTTACGCGAGCGAGATGTATTAAGAGGGAGGAGAAAGGAGATAAAAAAATCCGTCAGAAAAGCAAGGTTGGGCGGGAAAAAGGAAGGGCCAGGGGACAACGGGCTTATCTGAAGAGGAAAGTGGGTATTAGGCGGCAGGAGTGAAGCAAAATAGCATCAAAAGCAATGGGGCACGCCGGCCTTGGTCACAGCAACGACGACCAAGACGGAGAAGACGAGGACGTTAAGCTTTTTCCTTTTCTCCTTTGGCTCCCAACTCGATTTTCATGAGCCATTACCGCGTTTCGCTGCGCAACGACGTCGTCGACAATTTCTTGTTTGCCTTAATGCTTTCCCTCTCACGTGCAAAAGCAGTTCTTTGGGCGAATACTGTAGACTAACCTGGGGAAACAGTGTGCCTTCTGAGTGTTTACATAAAAGTTAAGTACCACTGAAGTTTCAGTTGTATAATGCCGTATGCGTTTACTTGACTTAATTAATCGAGGTTCTATTCGGGCAACGTCTTTGTATAAGTTGTGGAAAGTAGGGGGTAAGTGATGACGTAATCGAAGGGAATTAAGGTTTAATGGCACGCTATAGATGCTGACTCGTCTCAAGTTTATTTCCTATTTAATTGAAATTTTTTAAACAATCGTTACCAAAGTATCCAATCAATCAACTCCTATTCTATTTAGACTTTTCATAATATATATTTTTTGGTTGTCCGAAAATAATATGTTGCTATTCGTAGACTTTAAAGGGCTTGTAGAGATATTATGTTGTTGATTGGTTTTTTATGAGCATTAAAAAACAAAATTCTTATAAGTCATAACATTTGATGGAAGAATTCTATTATAACAGTGTTTTATTTATAAGATATCGTATTATTTTCGAAAATCGATAAAATCCAAATTTAAGAGAATGTAGACACTATAGATAATAAAACTGAATTTTTTTTCATAAAGTCAATGAAAACTTTAAAAGAAATAAAATTAAGATTTGATCAAAGGAATCATGGAAATAACTATTTGTATACGTAAACATATACGCACCTACGCATAAAATTTTGTTTTTTGTCTTAATACGTTATTTCGTATGGAATTGGCCAATTTTTTAGATTTTTAACTTGAACGATAAATAGCGAAAAAATTAACTATTTAAAAAAAGCCAATTTCCAAAAATGGATAAAATCAAAATAACAAAAAAATTAGATAACAAAGTCTAATTTTTTCCAGCACTAATTTGAAAAGTAACCTTCCAGCCAAACAGTTTGAAAAGTAACCTTTTTGCTTAATCATTTGTAAAATAGCCTTCATACGTGCTTTGAAAAGTAGCTTTAATAGTTTTAGTCGACGACAACGTTCTGTATTGGCAACTACACTGAAATT
Organism: Copidosoma floridanum; assembly: GCF_000648655.2. The sequence goes on from NW_019379569.1 coordinate 192,802, forward strand.
AGGCAAAAAGTCTCGTACTTTTCTCAAAAAAAGTTTTAAATGTAAATTACCAGTGAATATATTTTATACTTCAGACTTTAAGATAGTATAAAGTAAAAGAATGAAAAAGTCAAAGTCTAGACACCATAAGTCGATGAAAATGGAATTTTTACATGCTCTATACGTTACGACGATGGAATTTTGGCCTGTTTTTTGCACGTAAATTGTAAAATACACTTGACCTCAAAATACCATTTAGGATAAATTTGTTTTCACTTTCTTACTCGAAAAAAACTAGAGAAGTAGAGAGGAGAGATAATAATGACGTCTCTGATTCTAACTGACAATTAAATATTGTACGTAAGTAGACGCTCGTGAATTCAATTATTCAGATTTTAATGCGAGCGAAACTCATCCTCAAAGCTTCAAACGACCCGTAATATCAATTAAGTCGTTTCAAATCGAAATGCCATTTATTGTTGTCACCGCCGTCGTCGTCTTCGTCCAAGTGGCCATGTATATTAATTAGACGCGATCCTAATTTTAGACGAGCATACCTGAAAATACGCATCTCAATTGATACAAGGTGCATGTGTCTCCCTCCCTCCTTTTGCTCTGGTGATCTACCGTTGTCGCCGCTTGTTTTTTCTCACTCTCTCTTATAAACTGTTTTATTTTTGGCAGGACACCGCGTTATAGCATGAAGCTCTGCGTTTGCTTTAAATGAATGAAATTTTTTTTTTTTAATAGCTATTTTGGATTTTACTGCAATGGTCCTTTCCATGGAGAAATCGTTTTTGTTCTACAAAAAGTTATAAGAAGAAAAAAAAGTCTTATCACGAGTTGGGTGAAGATATGTTTTAAGTCTCTAGATTCCATATTTTAGTTTAATCTTTCAGGTCATCTGGATAGTCACTCGGCGTTGTGTTAAAAGTTGGGGGATGGAGCAGCATGAAAAATAAAAGAAAAAAGAGAACAAAAAAAAAGACCCTAGATAACGATGTATAAAATAGATACCTATACTTGTAAGATTTAAAGAGAGATTAGAGCACCTCTTTTTTTCTTTGCCACTCGTTCATTTCGTATACCCTTGACGGGATGTATATTACTAAGCCAAGATTAAAAGGTATTTTGGTCAAGTTTTTTGTTCTACTTGTTGATATCAACAATTTTATTGTGTGATAAATTAAAGTTCTTATTTTATTGCAATTTACAGATAATCGTTTCATTATCACTTTTTGATGTTCATATAACAATTAATATCAATGTTAACAATGTTTAAAGCATCAGCATCGATCGGTAAAACTATTCAGATAAATGTCATGTACACCTCTCCCGTATCGTTGTTATATTGTAAATCAGTGTTAATGTCACTTTACCTCCCTCAGATATTTCTTTTTACATTTGTATGATTAGTGAGACCTTGGGTGGAAAAAGTAGCTTTTCCGCATTTATCGCCACTTTATCGTTTGGTTACCCAATAACTTGTAGTTTTTATTGTATTTTTTCGATATTTTTGACGTTCTTTAATCGATCCTTGAACCAATCACAGCTCAAGTAAATTAGCTTTATTTAAAATCATTTTGTTTTACCGTATAAAATGTCGGTTAATTAATCATACATCAATAAGTTACAGACGACTAACCTGAATTTAAATACTCGCATACCATTATGGCAAAATTCAACTGAAAAATCTGTACATTAAAAAGTAAGGGCAAAACTTAAAGTTCGGGTTTAAAAAAAAAAAAAAAAAAAATTTAACACTTTTAGTTATAACTTAGTTCAAATTAAGAATCAAAGGATTCTTTTGTTTTAATTTCAGCTTTATTGAGATAAATTAAAGTATTGGATTAGAAGAAATAAAAGATTCCAGTATATTTTTACATTTAAANTAAATCATTTTTGTTCACAGTCAAATGTGATCAAAGTATCATGCACGCCATTTTTTTTGGTTTAAACATTGGGCACAAACGATTTCATGCACACTTTTTTGTGCACAGCCAATGGTTATTTATACACATATGGAAAAGTGTAATTATCAAATATTCACAAAATAGTTATGCACAAAAGAGTCATGCACGTAGTAAAATAAAATTGTGCACATAATAACCATTGTGCGCAAAAGTTGTGCACATATTCTAAGGTACATCAAGAAGAACTTTTTGTGCACCAAGGTGATAGTATAGTGCATACTTTTTATTAAGGTTTTGCACGTATTATCAATACATCCACGTCAAAATACATTTCGTTTATGCAAAGTTGTTCACTAGATGATAATACCATTTTTACTCCAATTACTATTTAGCATTATCATTGTGACTATTATTTCTTACTAATAAAGTGATATTTCACTAAGTAAGTTGTACTCATAATTTAATTAACTCTCAAGCACTGAGTGTTAAACGAGTCATATATAATGGCACATTACGTCATTAGGGCAATAAGTACAAATATGATAGCACCGGAAGGGCGCGCGGTTGTACGTTAGTGCCCGAGTCACGTACATCGTTTTTCATAACGAGGGCGCAAAGTGCAATTTTGCGCCTGTGGGGACAATTTGTAAATCACTTCCTCTGGGCCTAAACTACTTTTCTGCACGTGGGCCCAACGTGATTACAATATTGCAAAGTGTGACCCGAGGGAGCAAAGCGGCAGCTGCATTTTGTGACCATAGTAAGAAAATGTATATTTTTGTTTAAAAGTTTTTTATTGTCAATATACAGTTAGTTAATTATGCTCCTGAGTTTTAGCTGATGTACCTCTGTGTACACTTATAATTTCAAACATATTTTACGATTTTGTTTAATAAGATTATATTTTAACAGCCTTCTACGTGATTGAGCTGTCAAAAATCTCTGCTAAAATAAACGAATGAAGGTCTTGTGATACTCGCACTATATTTTCTGAGCTATGACTCTATATATCTATGTACTATACAATTTTATACTTATGTCTTTGTCTTTATATCTCAGTTAGTGTACCTTTGTTTTTGTGTGTATTTCTTTCTGTGTATTCGTGTTTTTCAATTTTTATCTTCCAATCACTAAATTGATACTTCTTTATCTTCCATTTTGTATATGTGCCTCTACAAAAAGCAATATAAATATTTCATTTACTATTTATTTTGTTGTGTTCAATGGTTGACGCGTGTTTGATAGCTCTATCAAATAAGAGTAGTTTTCCTACGAGTTTGAAAAGTCTTTGTTTGCGAACCAAGAGGTTTGCGGCCCGAGCCGAAGGCGAGGTCCATAATAAGATTCGTAAAGGATACTTTTCGAACAAGTATCGGGAAACTGCTTTTTTGCCCGAGGAAGTACCAGCCTCCCAAAACCACCCGAGGGCGGAAAACCTAAAGAACCTCTAGGAAATTGATAAGAATCCCTACAATGATATAGAAAATAATATTAAAAAATGTTTATAATGATAATTAGTATTCAAACTACTTTAATATTAATACAGAAACTTGTATTGTTTTTTAAATATTGAAATAATTATGCTTACTTTTACAAAAAAAATCGTATTAGTATATATATGCATATAGATGCATTCAAAGATAAAGAAAAAATTAGTTGATTATACATATTAAAAAAAGACATGTATTTGATTTACAGTATTAATTTACATCCATCTGATCATCAGAATCATCATCACTATCATTATTATCATCATCGTCATCATAATCATTAAAATCATCATTTTCATACGAATGATTAGATTCTTCATCCGACGAAGGCATTTGTGGTGGTGTTGGCATCTTTTCAGGTGGCAAGTATAATACAATTGTTTGTCTACATAATGCACAAGTAGATTTATTTTGAGCAAGGATGCAGGGAACACACATTCGATGACCACAAGGCCTCAACTAAAGTTGCAGAATACTTGATTTTTGACGAAGTGTGTGAGTTAAAAAAACTCCCATTGAATCTTATTACAGAACATCAATTGAGTGGAGCTGTCATGCTGACTCAATTTTATTTTAACAATAAAGGAATATACTATGATTGTGAGTAATTTTACTTTTTTTTTTACAATAGTACTATTAGTGTGAAGAAAATATTATGTTATATTTATTATGCGTTATGTTATGATTTTCAGATGAAGAAATTACTAACGTTTTTCTTCATGCAGTTGCCTTGCACGATGCAAGATTGATATCGATTGATTATTTGGACGATTACTACATCGTAATGTGAGTCAATTTGTCGTCATATTTAATATGTTTACTTAACTAATTGTAAATATTTTAAAAAGGAATTTTTTGTTTTACAGCGAAAATTTCAATGAAATATAAAAATTTAGTTACATCATGGTAAGGAGCTGTAATAGCAGTGTAATGCACTTTTCTGTAGATTTTGTTTAATTTTTTTTTAAGTATAATGATTAATTAGTCGTTTTTGTTTTCTTAATCGTAATACATGTGACATAAGTTTTTTTTCTATTATATAATTCATATTCTGTAAAAAAACATGTGTGATTGGTTGCATCTAATAAAATGATGATGTCCATTATGTAATACTTGATTAATAAGTATGTGTAAGGCTTATGTTGAAATTTTTTCAAAGAATATGTTTAAAAGATCTGTCACAGATTTTGTATATAAATAAAAGACGTTTCTTTGCATGTACATCTGCATGCATTTAATTCAGTCAGTTTGGAATTAAAGGCTTCACAGATTTGGCACTAATGCGGACGTTCTTAAGTGTGGACACGAATGTTCACCTAGAGATTTTATTTATTTGCATATATTTTATCACACAATTGATATTCAAACCGACGTTACACGGGTGTAAGTTTCATCCGAGACCTTTTTCATTTAAATAAACTTTTTCACATTCCACAGGTTGATTACTTATGTGCTCAACTACGTGCACATAGAGATTATCTTTCTTATTGAAAATTTTTCTGCAGTAGTCACATTCAAAATGGGGATGGCCAGTGTGCTCCTGCAAATATCTCCCAAAGTGATCCTTTCTTACAGAAGAATTTCCATGGTGCTGAGATGTACTCGGATGTGTGCATGAACACGCACAAGTCCTGACATCTTGAATTTGCTCTATAGTCAAATATGTTAAGTTATGATTATTATAAAAGAGCTTTCAATGTTACCATTCCACAGATACCTGTAATAACTGGTAAGTAGCATAGATACAATTCTTCTTATTAAGGTCGAAGAGTAGTATTGATGTGGGATATTGCATTAATAATTCATCCTCTCAGTTGTGACTCAACAGGTACTTCATCTAAAATTTTAGTAATTTCAAGTACATTACTTATAGAGGTTAGACAGTGCTCATAATTCACTCAACAGTTAGCCAAAAAATAGGTCTGCACGTATAGTTGTATTTGTTTAAGTTTTACGAAAAATCTCACCTCTAACTAGTAGTTGACTACTTTGGCTTAGAAAAGTAAGCAAAATTGTAGTTGCCCTCTTGCGACTTTAGTAATCGTTAAGACTTTTGTGAGCCTTATAGGTTGTTTTTGTCAACTTTGTTAAGTTCTAATATATTTGCTGGCATGGTAGTTCGACGTCCGATGGCCCTAAAAAAGACCAGTGAGATTCTCAAGTAAACTCTTTCTTGACTGAAGTTTACAGCAATTGTGACTGCCTGGATACCTCAGGGTGATCTTCTCTGGCCTGTTATTGAAGCCTCAGACTGATTAGGAGAAAAATTACATAGTCGAAAGCTTTGGAGCTAGTTGTAGAGATCTTTCCCAACGTCTCCTGGTATAACATCGAAGACGTTGGTGTCTAAAGCACCTTCTTTTTTTGCAGACTCAGTTGCTTTGGTAATCTAAGATGGGGACATTGGTTCGTGATGCTTACCCGTTGGAGACTGTCTCGGTGGCTTCATTTTTTTTTCCTTCATAGCTGTTAAGTTCGCCCAACGCAGACCTAGGAGAGGACCAGTGATTACTGGTTGAATGCTTAAAGTCGAGAGGGTAATATAGGGTCGTCGGTCACCGGGATTCCCAGCCTTGTGACGAATAACTCCACTCGTGACGACTGCCAGTGAATGACTGACTTGGTTTAATAGTGGCCATCTTTAGTTAACATAGTCTTTCAGTAAACGAATCGTCTGGGTATGCCGTTGGAATGACTACTGAGAAGAAAGCCGTTGTGGCTGTCCGTGCTTCTCAGGGCTGTCTTCTCTGGCTTACATTTGTATTAACAAATTCTCTGACGGCACCAGGCCGGAAGGTGGAACGGCCACATAACTCTGAAGTGTTGAAGCGGGTTGTGCTCTGGCTAGACATGTATCCGGGTACCCCATCGGAGATGTTACCGGTTAGATTCATTTTTTATTGGTGGCACTTATAAACCCTCGAGGTTCAGGGTGGAAGTAAAACTAGGTCACTTTTTCGTTGGAGAAGAGTGTCGTCGGTAACCGGCATACCCAGCTGCACGACCATAATCTACATTCGATGCAGCTTGGTGAACTGCTGGTAGACGACTGCAGAAACTTCTGAGACGCTCCGGCCTATTATAACCACACTTATTTAATTCTGTTGCAGGCAGCTTCAATTTTCTGTCGACGCCACCAAAGAAAAGTTTG
>NW_019379569.1:208055-280699 GCF_000648655.2 Copidosoma floridanum
TTTTTTTTTTTTTTTTTTTTTTTTTTTTTTTTTTTTTTTTTTTTTGTTTTTTTTTTGTTTTTTTTTTGTGTCTCTCCTCCTCCTCCTCCACTACATCTTCTTTTTTCCTTCGGATTTTTGTTCTTCTTGCTGCATACTTACCCTCCGCCCGGCCTCTTTGCTTATTTGAATTGCAAGTGCATTATTTTCAGTGAAATTACTTGCGTTTGCCCTCGCCTGATGCGACCAGCTTTTAATTGACCAATAGTCGCGAAGGGGAAGAAAAAAGTATAACCGCGCACAATAAAAAAAAAAATTAAAAAAAAAAAAAAAAAAAATTTAACACTTTTAGTTATAACTTAGTTCAAATTAAGAATCAAAGGATTCTTTTGTTTTAATTTCAGCTTTATTGAGATAAATTAAAGTATTGGATTAGAAGAAATAAAAGATTCCAGTATATTTTTACATTTAAAAATGAGTTTAAATTCCGTATTTCACTCGATGATGAACAAAATGAGGTTTTTCCACTACTTGCTAAACTAATACCTAATAATTTTATCTCACTGTTTTCTTGTCCTAACTATTTTAGTACATTCACTGGAATAACTTTCAAGTAATAATCTTCTTCAGATGAACACACCTTGCCGGTGCAACTGAAACTCTCCACTCCAGTGAAAGGTGCATCAAATTAGAACGTAGTGCCGTTTTTCCGGCTCCCGTTAAGAAAATTTTAATTTTTCCAGGGATCCGGAAAATAAAATAAGCTATCGAAAATTGTTTTAAGCTAAAATTCGAATGAAGTATGAATTTTGGCCATTTTTTCCATTCGACGTCACCTAGCATTGGCTTACCTAACACTTTTTATTACTATTTACTTTTCTGTCATATCTTTTTGTGATTCCTATTTACCTACCACTGACTTGCGATTCCACCCATGTTCTACGTAAGTACTTTTGAGGAAAATTCTAGAAAAAACCCCCATTAAAACAGCTGGTGTTTAAGATATAATTTTCCCGTTGAAAAGGTGTCTGAAAAAATCCAAGTGCATTTACTAGGAACCAAACCCTTGACTATTAGAATAATATTGTCACTGGTTAACCGTCCAGCGAAAACCGCTCTGTTACGAGACTTTAAAATTATTAATAGTTTTTGATTCCATTCACTTTCTCAATTCTGCTATGGACCCCAAATTGAAGCTTGTTTTCGATCACTTTTAAAGAAAAATTAATTATTTTACACATTAATTTATGCCGAAAAGAGTAAAAAACATTATTTTAGCCCGATGATGTGTTTTTGTGCCATCTCTCTTCCAGCAATTTATCTTCCTCCAAAGGGAAAATAACTGCTGTGGCGCAGAGTTGCCTTGATCAAGCTAAAAACAATGACAACTAGCTAAACGTGGGATTCCGAGTACGGAAAGCATATCACCCAAAAATTCACATTAGATTTGGTTCGAGTTTTAAACCAACTGGTCATTCATGGAGCTTGTCGCGACATTTCGGGGGGAAACAACTCGCCCAAACCATCACTTTGTCCGCTTTACAATACAAACATATCTATGCGCATTGTATACCACCACAAACGTAAAATATCCTTTTGCCAATGCGAAACAAAACTTGGACACTACCAAAGGACCATATCTAAACATTCATATAAATACCAAACTCACCTTTGCTGGTGAGGCTAAAGCTCCTCAGCCGATAGAGATCGTCATCCTCGTCGGCGCGCTGCTGCTGCTCCGGCGCTTGGACGTCCGGCACGTCGAGGTAAGCGTTGACTTTCCGATGCGTGTGCCCGTGGTAGACGCTTTGGCCCCTACGGCCGGGCTTGTGCCTCGACAAGCCGGGACTGACGTCGTTGTCCGTTAGCCGGGGCTCGCTGCTGCAGTGGGCAGAGCGCACTCCACCGCCGACGGGTGGGTAGTCGTTTTGCGATGCAGCCGCTGCAATCAAAGGTAAATAACGAAACGTTTGACTTTATTGCCACTACAATAATTTTCATTATTAAGAGAAAAAATAAAGTTATTTCGTTTTCGTGGAAACTGTTCATTCGATCTGTCTGTTATATCGGATAGAGCAAAGCTCGGGGTGTATATTTGAGACCTGTCATCTTATTAAAGGTAGTTGACGCTTTGAAAATAACAGGTCGGCAATATTTTGGAAAAGGTGTTAACAAAAATGTAATAAGAAATTTAAATAATGTGTTTCAATGAAAAAACGCCAGTGTAACATTACTTTTTTGAATCGCCCCCCAACTTGATTCCATAGAATATCAAGATATTATTGAGATAAATAATATTACGTACAAAATACTTGCGCAGGGTATTTTTGTGCAAAATTTTTTTACGTTGAAAAATGTCATTGTGTAGAATCAATCTGTGTAAGGTATATTGAGTCTCGATTAACGTAAATGTATTCTCGAGACTCAAAGAAACATTGCTAAGCGGGAAGACATGTTCTTTTAACATTTTTTTCGTTTCTGGTCTAGCCTTCCGTTATTGTGTAGGTTACAATTTGTTTCTGAGCAATAAATAGCCTTTTGAAACTTTGCACGTATACTTGAGTAATTAATAACAAGTCGCCTTGAGGAATATCTTGAATTTTTTGAAATCTATACATTAGTCAATCGAGTTGGTGCGTCGTTCGACACGTATAAGGTTGTCTTTTAGAACCTTTTACCGTTGGAACATCTTATAATCATCAAACAGAATTTCAAATATATTTTAAACATGTAACGAGGTTCTGAAAAGCATGTCTTTACTGAAACAAACGGGTAAAATTTACCAATATCCCAATAATTTTACAAATTTTTGGACAACCTCTTTCAAGTTTATAAAGTGCAGTTATCTGCGAAACAGTTGTCTATGAGAGAATTTTAATAAATTTTGGTCCCTCGTATCTACGATGTTGCCAAATACAGTCGTGCAACTTAAAAATATCGTAATAACGGTACACGCTTCGATACGCTCTGGTAAAATGAAGTAATAAAAAAAAAAAAAACAACAGATGTTAAAAAATGTGCTCTTATTAAAATAATCAAACCCAACTTTCAGAATACACGTCGAGAAAATTAACGCAGTATTTTGCAAGGTAAATTGAAAATATGGGTAAGTATAAATAACTATAATTCATAATCACGCTACACTTGAGTAATTCGATGATCATGCGATTGGCAGTTTGGAGATAAGAACTTTTTATCCTCTATCCATTCGACCAGATTGCGGCTATTTTGCTATTTGACACCCTGGGACCTTTTTCGAAACAACTTAACTCGTTATCGATGATAGATCCTTATCGATATCGTAAAAAACTTAGAATCTCTATGAATCATGAGTTTTCCCAATATTTTACAAATTGGCGTCGATTTCGCAACTTACCCACCCATCTGGCCCTAGCTCTTAGTATAGAATGGAAAAGTCTGCTCAACTTTCATTAACTGTCAGAAAAGTCCCATATCGCACGTAGCGGATTCCATACTCTTCATGTGACCGCACCTTTATACTGAAACAACCACTCTGAACGTCCTAAACATTGAATATTGACAAAACAATATAAAAGAAGATTGAGTGTAGTGTGTTTCTACGTGGTTTTTTTTATTACTACTCTAAAACAACGAAAAAAACTGTGAGTAATTCCAGCTTGTGCAGAGTTTCTATGTCTTCTTTTGAACTGCAGTATATTTTTACATACGATTCGTTAAATTTGAGGGTGGGCTTATGGTGAAAAGCTAATTTTTTTATCAGATTAAAAACAATCACTATGTGAGTGAGATTGTACGTGAGCGTTAAAAAGAGTAATTGAATTAAGAATCGGTATACATAAATAATGCTGTTTCTCTTTATTTCATCCACTGACGAGCAAACGTTTTTCAATTTCTTTTTCACATTATTTCGTAAGATTTATCGAGTTACGTGCACAAATATAGTATATTTAAGTACTAGGGCACAGTTCTCTTATCCTTTCAAAGACTATGTGTAGGGCACATGTATATGTTAATTTTTTTCCAGACAATTCTACAACAAACAACAGTAAAAGAAGATGGATGGAGATAAACGGTTCTTCCAAGAGCTTTTACAGTATGTGCACAATATTGATCCTAAAGACAAATTATCATTTATGAATGAGATTTGTCTCGTCATTTTAAAATATGCTGCTCAACATCATGCAAGACGTCAACAAATGTGTATTTACTTTAACAATAACTATTGTTAAATCCTCCAATAAAAATGTTATTGCATTAAATATTTACATATTGAGTTTACCCCGTCAGATATAGTTTGAAGCATCATTATTCAGATTATCATTATTTTTGTAATTATAATTTTTAGAAGTTAGTGCTTATGTAGTGGATCATACCCAGATATGTTAGTGTACGTTTGGGCATAATGGTATTGACTATGAGCGAACAGCTCAGATAGCGCCAACAATGCCGGAGCGTAGTATTAAATTAGCTAGCATGAAAGCATGGGATTTTATAGGAATGGTCCTATTGTAATTTACTAAAACTGTACTTTTACTTGTTAATTTATAATACTAGTACTATCAACAAGATATTACAGTAATTCATTGAAAAAATATATAGGCAGAAGAACAAGAACATAAGAGTAAAGGAGCTCGTCAGGTAAACAACACGTATTAGTAACACCTATAAATATGGTACATCCGATGAGCTGACTAACCTTGCCTGGCTAGTATAAAATTAATTTTGACTTTGTAACGTAATAAATGTAGTAATCACTCAAAAATAATTTGTATTTAATAATGTATACCAATCTCTTGTAATATGTACTGATTCCGTAAAGTATCACATGAAAATATCATTTTAAGTGATTAAAATAGAACCGTTCCGATTAATACCACATGCTTTCATGTTGGCAAGTTTTGTACAGAGCTCCAGCATTAGTGGCGCCACCTGAGAGATACTCGTAGTCAATACGCTAACTCTCGTTCGGGTATGACCTAGACGTTAGACAAAAAAAAGTTGGTAAAACGATTCTTTTGTCTCGATCTAGTTGCTCTGCAGAAATCGGTACATTTATGTGGATATTACAATACACTTAGTTAGCTAAGAAATTGTCCTGCTTTATTTTTGCTGTCGACAATAACATGAAAATTTTTTTTTTTTTTTTCGTTGTTTCGTAATATCTCTTTTCCGGTGCATAAATCGATACACGCACTCGATAGACAATTTGTAAAAAATTACATTATTTCAGAAATAAAAGATGTGTTACAACATTTCATATGCATTAGTTTACTCGCAAATGTTTCAAGTTTGAAAAACGTGTTTTGTGCATCGAACATAAACCATTTACAAAATTAAATTTTTTATAAAAATTTTGCTACTACTAATATAAATAAGTGTACCAAATCAAAAATTAATCGCTTTTTTACTTTTTGAGTTTTCATATCAGTTATTCATGCAGCTATTTACTAGCAGTAATAAAATAGAAATATAAAACCAGTAATACCTAAACAAATTTATGAACTCTATACAGAACAAGAACCACTGATGAGCAGCCCATCTGTTTTTTAGTTTGGTATAATATCCTAATGAATTCTCATGTAAACAAGCATAGATATAATGACTAGATGAACCATTTGATCATTTCACATGATAATTATATTTATTTTTGCCTAAGCCGTTTATGCATGGCTCGTAGTTTTTTACTTGAAAGTGATTTATGACTCTTACAGATTTTCACGTGACTGAATTATAATGCTTTTTATTATAGTCGTTGTATGTACATTACATTATCATGACTCCATGTATTCCTTTTTATGCATAACAGCTCAGCATCCTTATATCATACGACACTGATTGTCATTGTGTTTATCGCCACTGTGAACGCGGCCAAGCTGACGTTATTGTCACGATTTTTCGGTAATTACATATCGTATGTTTGAGAAAATAAATTTGTGTAATTTACCATTATGATTGATGTACAATAATTAAGCACTTATCATTTAAATTTTTATCATGCATTCAATTAAAAAAGAATTACATTTCAAGTTGCTTTAAATGATGAGGGCTCTTTGGGTACGTCATACCCACCTCCCCCTAAAAAATTAACGTATATAGATTTATTTTGCGTCAACATAATCACTTACCACTACACAAAATAAATTTGTTTTAGAAATAATAAAGTGTACTACTTCAAATGCCATTCATTAGGTTACTACTCTTCTTTTAGACCAAATTTAAAATGTCTCTAAATCAATCAACCAGCTGTAACAAATAGATTATAAAATTGTTTTATCAAAAAAGTAACTCCCTACTGTTACCCAAGCATTAATATTTGTATTGACATTGGATTATCTGGACTTTCCAGAATATCCTAAGCAGAATAAAACACGATTTGAGCATCATGAAAAATTCTAACCACAGATGACAATAAATGGATCAACCGCACGAAAAGGGAGCAAAAACAAAGTTGCAGCTCACTAAATAAAAATCATCAATGACTTTTGCTCTCTGGGTTACTTTAGCTCAGCCTATGCTACCGAAGACAACACCTCTGCCACTTCCAGATAAACGTATATATAGTATATATCCTACAGCAAGGAGGACTTGTCTCCGTCGGGCACCTTCTTATCGAACGATGTTCTCACGACTATAGTGTGAGGTAGGAGTCGTACTCTCATTTGCGAGTGGGGGCCTTTTCACCCGATTCAATGGTTGAGCTCGTACTGGGTGGTCGTGGGGACTGTATCCCCGGATTCCCGTGTACCATAGAAGCGCACACAAATAATGCACAATCAAGATAATTAATTTTGGGGAGCATCAAAAAGGCAGAGGTAATTCATTCACACGAATCTGCTTATCAGCGAAGCAATAACCGCCGAAGCGCTCGCATAAACCTAGATACCTGTGTGCACGAGATACGCGAGATGCCCTGTACACGCATACGCGTACTCTACTCTATATACGGTGTCCTTATTAGGCTCGTGTCGCGCCACCGCGCCAAGCGAATCTACCCGTGTCGCACCTACACACCCCATACCGTAGATCAATCGTATACATGCGAGCGCGCATACGTCGCTGATTATCGCTACATGCTGATGATGATATTGGCGTTTGTGCAGCGTGTGTGTGCAGAGGCTGACGAAGGATTCAGGACTCATTCGATACGTTTTTCATGCAAGATCTTTATTAGGGGTTGAATATGGTTTGTATAGGAATTGGCATTGATATAGCTGATTTGCAAATTATCGAGGAGGGTGGCATGGTAACTGCTGTTGTTTTCGAAAGTTGGAAGGGTGATACCTCTCGTAGATGAATATTTTTTTGTCCCAAGTATATATTGATGCTGCTGTTTACTCTGTCGCAAAGTAACTACTGTTGCATCGATCGGGAATGCCATTTCTTTCATACGTTTCGGAAATACAACATAATACGTTCCTTTGTGTTCCGATTACGAATGGAATCAGAAAAATATCATCCGTTTGCTTTTTTCTTATTCGAATTTAGCTGAGCTCATCACAATATGCTTCTTGATGAATTGAGTTTTGCTGTTATCAGCAACTTTGTCGTTGAAAGCGAACACGTAAAACGTATGCAAAAGGAGTTACCGTGGAAAAACTGGGTTTGTTTTCTTCTTTTTCGAGCACCGCGGCGAAAATGTTGGAAAAATTTTCCTCTCTCCGATGAAAACTTTTCGAATGCAATCAATGATCAGCTTTAATACCGAAGCTGTACCCACAAAATTTGAGCCTATTCAGATGATAATTCCTTGATTACGTGCATACATACTCTGTGAAATTCACATGGTTCAAAATTTGTTTTACATCGAAAATAGACGATTTGTAGGTGGTTATGCTTTTTTCTCTGTCAAAAGTATAAGCAACTCCAATGTAGTGGTCGTGCCTCCAAAAAGCACATCAAAAGAGATGCACATATCTACTTGTTCAAAAGTACGCTATATATAATTTATTACAATAACGATCCGTACGATGTACAGACGTATTCGAGCAGAATGTGTGTATACATAAACTCCATGGAAAGACGAAAAATCAATAAACACGTGTTTTTTTTTCTCCGATATTCCATTTGCTCGGAAAAAATCCATTGTTGTTTTTATCTTTGCACACACTCACGTGAGCTCGTGCGTGCGTACACACAGGTGTGTGTAATATATAATTTTTTTTTCCACAGGAAGTGTATCGATCTTTGCAACATTCACTGACCCGAGTTTCGTAATTTTTTTTTAAAAAACATCGTTCTGTGACGTCAATCAAAACCCTTCGAGGTACGAGAGACAGCACGATAATTTTTTTTTTTTTTTCTGACGGACTTGCTTCTCTACCCCCGCCTGATACACTTATACATGCGGCCATCGTCGTAACCGTTTCTCCCTTTTTACCTCTTTCTTCATCTATTTTACGCAATAGAATGCAAGAAACGCTTTACTGACGATAAAACGAATATTTACTGCTCTGTTCATTTATTTTTTTTTTTTGTCTTTAGAATTGAATGGAAAGAAATCGACTGAAGAAAAAGCTATACGGTGAAATAGAAATATAGGGCTCTTCAAAATAAAGAAAAAAAAACTTGAAATGAAAAAGATTCATATCGTACCAGAGTGTAGACATAAAAGACCTCAGATACACTGGGAGAAAAAAAAATTACTGAGCTGGAATGGTAATCTGGTGTCATTCCGGCGTCTAGGGACTTTTTATTTTTGCCAACCTAATTCATACCATATTCTGGACAGTAATTTCTATTGCACAAAAAGTAAAAATGACTGTACTTACAACAAAAACTACTGTTCTAAATATTAAAAATTATTGTTCCAATAGTAAAAAGTCTCTAGACGATCGAACACTACCAGATTACGTTCTTGAACAGTAATTATTGTTATTTTTTTCTCTCAGTAAGTCGGAAAGCAGCTTTAGATGTAGAAACTCCCCTTTGATAAACAAAATATTATGCACGTCACTCGAACTACATAATCTGACTGATTTTATTGTTTGGGGGGGTAGCCACAAGAGATAAGTGGCCAAACTAATCCAATAGTCTAACTATACTCAAGTAAGTACCATTTGCGGCAATCTCGGCTACACACGCTATTTCTTTCAGCTTCGACGGACTGATCGACAATTCGTTTAAGTACTTACTCGTGCTGCGAGGATCGAATTTAGATACTAGAGTACACGCTGGGATCGGCTCTCGGGGGTTCCTTTTTATTCGCATGTGTGTGCAGGCACCAACACTAGCATCGTTATCGGACACGTGCCGTACATTCGAAAATCTCCCACCCTTGCCGGCTTTTTTGTTTCCTTGTGAACGTCAGAGAAGCTCCGTCTACTGCCTTTCTGCGATGAGATTTATGAGAGACACTCCGAGATGAGAAAAGGCTCTTTTGTATCCATACATACGTAATTCTTACTAGGAACGTAAATAAAAAGTTGGGCCCTTCTTCCGCTCTGAATCATATTTTTTACTACTGCGTAAGATGAATTCGTATACTTACGCGATCCTTTTTGGCGACTTGAGTAATATCTTCCGTTACGTAGCGCAAAAATAGATTCACCAAAGTCTCACTGTTACCTTATAGCGAGATAGTAAATAAAAAATTTAAAAATATCACAGATAAAGTTACAACTTATAGCCAACATCAAACAAACGAGTAGTATAAGCTGCAGGTTAGTGTACGATTCTTACGGCTTAGGGAAGCTCTATTACCTTACGATTTTTATCAAAACCGGTACTTTAATTTGTTTGATAACTTGTCAGTTGTGTTATTTTTCACCCATTTCATCTTTGTAGTGTACTTATCTACTACAGTTGGTAGCGATTTTTTCAAGTGTAGAAATTTTGTTTCATCGGTACCATTTCTACCTTGTCATAATAATATTTGTATGGGCATTTAATTTGATTTTGGATTTACGTACATTACGTACAAAACTGTATGAAGATATCACGAGGATTCATTAAATTATTTCAAAAGTGACTTTTCCACTTGTTATATTGTTTACTCCTGTTTTATAATCCTGACACACAGAGACAGTATACAAGCGCATAATAGTATTCTGGTATTCCTGAAGTCGTGAAAGAAATTGGAATACAACCCCAACACGGCTAATAAAAAAATGTTTATGTATAAAAACCCTGTGGTAAGCAAATAGTGAAAGAGAGAATACAAAACGTGGCGTCGGTAACTTTAAAATTGATCTTATAACAAAAATGTAGAAACTTGGCGATGGTGAAGAGTGACGAGAGTTGTGCCATACAAAATTTTGTAAAAGATTTTTATTCTCAGTGTCGGATATTCAGGCTGGGCACTTTACAAAGATAGCTCCATCAAAAACTCTCGTTTTGCTGATTACTTGGAAAGTTTTGTTCTGCTTCTTGAATAAAACTTGAGTAAAATAAAAATGTTTTCAAAGACTCCCAGATAAAATCAATAATTCACGTGAAATTGAGATTCCCGCAAAAGTCAGGGTCCCCAAGGTTGATGAAGGATAAGTGTGTGACTTTTCCAAGTATACGATTGATGAAAGAAGCAATCCTAAAAGAACAATCTAGCTTTGTTGATTAATAATTTGTTGAGGCAATGAGGATTTTACACGACCTAATGCGTGTACGTATTTCACGAAAAACTTCATGAGTATATTTCTTCTCTTTTGTTATCAGAGACGTAAGGATGAAATACTGCCTCAGTCAAAGTCATGCAACACTTTTTTTTCTCCCACGGTAACAAGATTAATGAGGCTCGGGAACTAACAAAGACAGATGCTTTTGAATCGTCCTCACTTCCTCGTTCCCAAGTGCAACAAAATAAATAGTACACGTGTTTACTCGATTCGTAGTCGTTGACTGCAATATATTACAGGGGATGTATGGACAAAACGACCCAGGCATCAGTGTTTATAAGCACGAAGTGTACCGTAGATTCCTATACCCTCACTGGAAGTGTCAATTGTCGAGAGTAACACTTCAGTGATAGTTTCCGTTACTGGTGCGCATCTTCCCCTGAGCGAAGCGACTCTTAAGGGACCTATGCGATCGCCTTGGCCAAGTGCGCATCAGTGGCGAACGCTTTTTGTCCCCATTGGGGGTGCAGCGAACGTCCAAGTGTTAAATAAGTACGCCCGAGATATAGAAGGAAATTTTAAATTCCTACTCGTCGTAAAGGACCATTTTCAATACATAATTTTCTTACCGTTTAGAAAATCCAAAACAAGGCTAATAATTGCAAATTTTTTATTTCATACAAATATTTGTCACGAATTGAGAACAGTGAGCGACGCTGCGTGTCATGCGCCCGGTGAATAAAGACCGAAGGAGGGTGAGTCGTGGGATATTTATATGTAAGAAATCCCACTTGGTTCGTGAATATATCGTTCTGTTACATATTTAATTAAATTGACATCTTAGAGTAAACGCAAACCGACTCTTGTTGTTGTTGTTAGAAAAAAAAAAAAAAAAAAAAAAAAAAAAAAAAAAAAAATGAGTAACTGACTGACAGACTTCGTGTGTAGTTTTGATTAATCGAATCCGAGAAAGAAAACACTGTTTTATTTTTAAACTTTTACACTGCCTTCCACTGTACTAGCTCACAGAAGTTGAAAACACAAATAGCTCGGACGCACTTTTACGTGTGGGTATTTTTAGGTATACATTCAGTCAAACAGTAAAACGGGGCATGATATTTTTATTTTTCGCCAATTTATTTCTGAACGATCATAATGTGGCTTCGTTCGTTTCTTTCCTCACTTTGTCTATCCAAAACTTTTCGACGCGAAACGATCTATTGAAATCGTCTAGGGTATTTTTGCTAGCCAGGATGGGTTTTCTTTTTTATGCGCTTTCCAGATTTTTCCATGTATGTGAGGAAATTCACAAAAAATATCCCATTTTTGTTCCCGTTTTTTCGTAAAAATTTTTTTTGCAGCCCACCCTCGACACAGGGCTTATTTTGTTCGCAATGCCATGTACCACAAGGAAAAAATCACGAAGAAGTTATATGTAGATATAATAATAACATGTAAATCGCGAAAAAACGGGGTCACCCTATTTGAAATCCATGTTCATGATTGTTTCCTCATTGTATGTGACAGTAAGAGCGAATGAGCCCTATCTCAAGGGTGTACCTAAAAAAAAAAGTTTTTGTGAATAAACGGAGACAAAAACGAGATGTTTTTTGTAGATTTCCACATCAAATTAAAGAGCCATAGATTTTTTCATATTATTTTATGTTTTACTTATAAAAATTCTAAATGACAATACCAGAATGTGTGCAAGCCAATAACACATACGTACCACTTTTTTATAGTTATAGTTATTGGCATTTGCATTAAAAAAAGGATTTGGTACTTGAGGTGAACTATTGAAAAATATTTAATACACAAACCTTTTTTTTCGGAAACGAAAATTTATAAAGATACAGCAGTTTTTTTGATGATCAGTGTGACTGATTTTATCTCATAAAAAAACTAATTTATGTATATTACTTGTTGTCTATTATTGTGAATAGGAGAAGAAAAATGCGTGTAATTATTTGATGGACCAAATAGAATAGAAACCTTATTTCGATGCAACATCCTAATTTAGTATGTCACTAAAATTATTAAAATACTAGTTAAGTGTTATCTTTCTTCACGCAGAAACTAAAACCAACAAAGATAAAATTCCATTGGATTTACGCTATCTATCACGAAAATTACAATATTTCTAACTTTTGTGATGTCATGCACCTTCATTCTCAAATTTTGACATATTACATCCTCGTTAGTTGATTTTAATGAGAAAATGGAGAAACATATGCTTGTATTCTAATTTTTGGACAACATATCTGACATACCTTATCCATTTTTCCACGGAAATACCAATTAATCAACTGGAATTATTGATGATTATTTCTTAAGGCTTTATCTCGGCTTCATCTGTTAAGAAAGTTTTTTCAGTGCATTATACAAATTATTAAATAAATTGACGACTACGTCCACAAAATATCTGATATAGTAATTGTGTCGATGCTTATATACTTAGGTCCTATGAAAGCTAAGTGGAGATTAGAAAAGTTTTTAAAGACGATGGGACAGCAGTGGATTATCATTTTTTTTCGGTAAATTTTTTTTTCTTAATGTACCAGTCGATTAAGTGATCACCGAGATATAATAAACATCTATTCCATCATTAGTGCAAAACATAGATTGATTATCACATATTGTAATGATATCAAAAATAATGTTAATAATATTTGAAAAAGAGCATTATTATATAAAAAATAATAAATTTTTGTTTAAAAATGTTACTATATCTCAGTACACTTGCTGCATCTACCAAACGATATATTTCATGAATGTTGGAAACATATTCATAAAAAGATGTCTCCAAAAAGTAGTTTCAGTATAAAGTATATTATTAGTACATACTATTAATGTAATACTCATGCGAGCATCGTATAATTGTCAGCAGCGGAGAATCGTGCTTTATGTCTCTCTCTCTGTTTTGCAATTGAAAAAGAAGAAGCAGCAGCGAATTGATGTAGATTGATACATCTACACTGAGAGAAAAAAATAACAAAATTTATAGAGAAATTTCAGCAACAATTACAATCATGCACACTCAATCGAACGCAAGTTGGCAAAAAAGGAAAAAAATAATTATTTATAACAGTAACAGTTATAGTTTAAGTAGTGAGAACTACGATTAGAACAGTATAAATACGATGTTACAACAGTAAACCTCAAAGGGATCGGTTAATAAATTTTATTCTCCAGCATAGTAGTTGTTACTGTTCTTACCTTAATTTTTAGTATTTAGTCCACAACTTCAACTGTTAAAACAATAGTATTTGTTGTTAAAAATAACAATTTTGGCATTTTTTGCCTACTTGTATCCGATTTATCGTACAGAATGTTAATTTTAGCTAGAATTATTATTATTATTTTCTCTCAGTGAAGTTATATATTTTTATATCCAAACAGTTGTTACCTTACGCCATCGTATACTTTGGAACGGTATAACGGGCTTTTTTGTGGCAGTACGTGACAGGTGATCGAAAGGAATGTTTATTTTTGTACTGCTCTGTAAAACAGCGAAAATAAGGACAGGTATGGAAAATTCCACCGACATGTATACACATGATATAGGTCGAACGCGCTGGGGCGAGTAAAGGTTTCGGCCATATCGAGAGAGGAACAACGAAGCAGAGCAAAGCACATACATAAACACACACACACACACACACGGATTCCTGAATCGATTTTTCGGTGCTTCGAAATGGAAAAAAGGGGAAATACGTTCTAACGTTTTCGCTTGATTACATACGGATGTACATCCGACGCATCTGCCAGGACTTTGGTGAATAACAACCATAATTGGAGATCACTTATTTTACCAAGAAAAATTAATTAAAAATTTATTTGTCGGTAAGACTTAATCCTAACTAATATCAAGAGATTTTATTTATCACCTAAGAGTATTGACCTTCAAAGTAGATGGTAATTTAATCGTGTGTCAATTAAGTATATCAAATCATTATAAAAACAGTGTGACAAGGATCCTTATATTTTGTACACGTTCGTGAAGGTGTATATCGTTTAGAAATTATTTTTTGTAATGCAAGTAGTTCTTGATGCATGAGTAGAAAACTGAAATCGGAGTTGTTTCGTGTACTTTTCCTATTACAAAGCAATTATTTAGATACAATATGTTATGGCAGGTTCTTCTTAAATTTAACTCTTTTCAATTTAATCCTTACAAGAGGTAGCCCCTTCGAGAAATATGTAATTGACGATTTAAAAAAATTTTAAAACGAGAGTTCTTTTACCGATGCATTAAGCGCGTCTTCGATAGAAAAAAAATAGAATTTTCCACAGATGCTTATCTAGCCAATGTGATTAAAAGGTCCTTGGATCACAGAATTTTTTTCCTTCTCTCCCTTGAATTTACGAGTCTTTAGAAGTCTAAGTTAAGAAATCAAGCTTTCCTTTGAAAACTTCCATCGAATCTTCAGAAATTTGATGAAATTGCAGTTTTAGCCTACACTCTTGTGATGAGTGGCATGTTTCTAAATACACTTTTCGAAGTGTAGAACAAATTTTTCCTATCCTCCGGCGAAACTGGTGACTACTTTTTGTTTTTTGGTGTCAAAGGAAAAAAGTGGCGTATCCCTTCAGGGAAAATTTGCATTCACTGCTTATAGAAAAAGTGTTTTGCTGTTCTAGCTTTTGGGTGAAGTGAAAATTTTGACGAAAAGGGTAAAAAAATATTTTTCCAATAAAAAAGACATGGAGTTTTCACCTGAGAAAGTTATGTCGTATTCTGAACCCCAAAGTAAAATGTAAGCCATGCCGTGTATAAAAAAAAAGTTTCATTTTATTAGCTCGAGAAAAAAGTCTAACGTTACTTATCAGAAATCGATAAAAACTAACATAAGAAAGCTTAAGTAGCCCTAAATAGGTTGATAGTTTGAAAACTGCAGTTAATCAGACTTAATTGAAAAATTCATGGAAGTTAGCTATGCTTAAGGAACCTCTGAGCCTTATTCGATAGCAACAAAAAAAAACTTTACTTGCTTTTTTGCCTGAAAAAAACAATTTAAAAAGCTCACTATTTGAAAATTCAAGTCACAAAATTTTGTGAATGTACACGCTCACAGATCCATTTTCACAGTAAAAAAATTAAAAGTACAGTATTGCTTGAGTTTGTTTACCTTGTTTATCTGTCGTGCACATTACCGACATGTTGTGATGTAAACCTCCTTAAATGAAAAAAAAGCTGTTTTTTTCGCTTTTACGATTTCAAAATATCATCACCCCAAAAAAAGCAGAATAAAAGAAGAAAACTTGAGGTGTACGAATCACGAACAGTTGGTCTGCAAAAACTTCAGAAGCTAACCAGAGCAACACATGATTGTATTTCACTCACGAGTTGTAACAACACACCAACCCTTCTGTATACACTTCACATCACATCATTACATGTAACTCCGCACTTTGTTGCAGAGCTAGTTTTAGGAAAAGTTCTATCGGCAACTCTATTGGTGGACGAAACACAAACAGTACATGAAACTTTGTAATTGCGTATAATATTTTTTGTCCACGTCGATAGTAATGTATTAAAGGAAACAATGACAAGCCGAGTTTGGGTGAGCTTGTTTTGTCAATAAAATAATACGCGAGAGCACGTATTGCTCAACGCTTCCTCCACTGTAAAATAGAGCATTAAAATAATTTTTTCATCGATGCACGCGTCTGCATTGTCACGAGGTCGTATTTTATGTATATGCGCGTGCATATAAATAATCGATCTAAGCATCAAGTGAATAGTAAAAAAAAAAAAAAAAAAAAAAACTACAAGTCATTTATATCTGTCTTGCTCTCTTATTTTCCAATCACGTGGTCACAATATCTCCACACTCTATATACACCTAAGCCTGTTTTATTTGCCTTGTGGATATAATATGTATATCTAAGTTATCGATTATCGGAGCACTCGGCTCGGCGAGTTCTAAAAGCGTACGCCTACACAGCGTATTATATTGCACAAGATTGCAGGTGTACTATGTACATAGTTCGGCAGTTGATGACATCTTCCTCCGAGAGATAGAGAGAGAGAGAGAGACAGAAGAGTATCACGTGCTTGTCATCTTCGGATGACGATTAACTCGACAACGACAAATTCTAAAGCAGGTGAAAAAAGCCTGCAAATGATTGAAGGACCTCCAAGCTTTACACTAGACGCTCATCCTCTGTATAAACACCCTAAATAGCTAATTCAAGCTTCTGAAAGGGGATGAAGCGCGTTTTTCATGCTTTACAGTTTGATTTTATGTATAAGATTTGATTTCTATTCGTCTATATTTATCATGGAAAAATTGGAATGTAATTAGGGGGAATAAGAAAATCGACCAAATCGGTGATGATGGAGTATAAGTGCGTTTTAGGAGGTTCAATGAATATGTTATTTACGGTTGAATATAACCTGTTGAGTCATTGCCGTAGATATATAACTACATCACAAATAACCTTCGAAAATGTTGAATACGGCCACTTTCTTAAGAGCTCCACTTGTCATTCTCATAACGAAGAATATTGGAATATCTTTTTTCTTTGCAATTTTCTCGGATCGATAGGCTTCGAACAAGAGGGTATTATTACTTTAAACATTACTCTTATTGAAATAATAATAATAATAATAATAATGTTATAATTATCATAAAACAGTATTATTATTGTTATCGCACGGTATTAAAACTCAGAAAATCAAAGTAACTAAAATTCAATGTCGATACTTGTGCCCCAGTATTTCTGTTATAAGTTTTATCTTTTCATTGAGATTCATATACACGTTAATGTACTGACGCCTTTGTAAAAAAATCAACATGTAATCGATATTCTTAACACTAATAATAAACACAATGAACAAAACAAAATGAATTGCACTTCATCTGGGATCCAGAAAAGGTCAACATCTTCGTCCAGACTTGGGGAAATTGGAATAATCATCACCTGGGATAGAAAAAAAGGGTATAGTTTTCGTCTGAACTCCAGAAAAGGGCATAGTCTTCGTCTGGACTTAGGAAAAGGGCATAGTCTTTGTCCAGGCTTCGAAGCAGGGCATAGTCTTCGTCTGAGGCATCGATTTATACTGTTTTTAATAATGAATATACTCGAATCACATTTTCAATTTAGAAAATATTAAGGTTGATGTTACTATATACATACGTTAAAACTGTTAATTTTCTCGTAAAATCGCACATTACAATTATTTTTATCACTTTAACGTATTTTGCAAAAGATTGGTTAAAAATATTGCATCCTTGAAATAGTTTTTGTGTGAAGAATAATTAAATACAATTTTTGCCCGTTATCTTTACTTTGACTGTTTGCATTAAAAATTGGGAAGATACATTATTTTTTAACACCTTAATTAAATATATTTAAAGCCTAGTAACAACACTCGACAGTTTCTAAAGACCTTTAAACCTTTTTATCAAGCGTACGCTTACGTGTATGGACGCAATAAATCCCGTTTGGGGATTGGAACCAATAACTCTAATAACCTGGAGTTTTTTTTTCTTTATAGCTACAAAAATTTTAAGATTTATGTTGTACCTCCCTAAGGTTTATGTGTCAGTTTTTAGATTCTCGAAAAACAATGTTGGATGATTTTTCTCAAGAAACTTACTTAAAATACACTCAACTTTTACTTAACTTCTATTTGTTTGGGGGAGCAGTTGTGGTCCAGTTAATTAAGATCTGATCTGAGATACAGTTCCTTCAGTGGAACGAGGGTTTGAATCCTGATCAGATCGACTTTTCAAAAGGTAAATCAGACTAGGATTTGTTCTCCAGTCTTGACCCCAGCTGAACCTCAGGGTGAACTATGGGCATTCTGGAGAAAAAGGGCCGGTTCGTTTTAGTCGAAAAAAGTACTTGCAGTATATGCAAATGTTTTTATCAGTTGTGTTTAGTAATCTTCAATCGGTTAAAACAGTTTTTCTATGTGTGATAGATAAATTCACCCTTATAAAATCTCAACTTCAGTAATGTTACGAATAATACATAGAAAACTAAAGTTTCTGTGAATTTTTTATGAAATTTTTTTAGGGCTGAAAATAAAAATTTGCTTATTTACGTTATTTTTTTTTTAAATATCTCTTTTCATAATTTTACTTTCTCTGATAAGGCGTTTAAATATTGATGTAATAAGTTTCAATTTTAAGGAGATATCACTCTTTAATAAGCGTAAGTTTCGCTTATCTCGTGTTATAATGATCACTGTATTTTTATTGACTTGTATACATTTTTGCAAAATGTAAAGAAAAAATTTGTGATCTTAGACGGTTACACTGCATGGAGATTAATATGTTCTGACAGTGTCATGCTTTTTTCACATTATCTTATGATGCTATCGATAATATCATTCGTTAAAAATTAAACTATTGAACACAATCCGTGGTAAAATGAAATTAACATTTATGAAGCGTAATAGCTGATATCGATGAAGATAGTAATGAACTGATTGAGTAATTACTACTTAAAATAATACATTATGCTTTACATTCAAAGAATTATAGTGTTAAAAATTTATTTCTGTCAAATAAGTTTTAAAGAATTCATGAACCAAGTCATCCGTGACTTTATAGGTTACAGTAAATGGCAAACTTTTTTATGAGTTCAAGGTAACATACAAGATAAATACACCAAGAATTTTTGTTGGGAGCTTTTTTATTATAGTTAACTCGTTTCAATACTTCATTCCATTATTCACTCAGCAAAGGAATTTTTATTGTACTTGAAAAATGATTTCTTTCATAACTGACATATTTATTTACATTCAATGGCTTTGCTAAGGATATCTTCATACATGACTAGCACGGACTGTTGACAGGCAAATGCACTGTAAAGTTCTCTCAAATCATCCATGCCATCCTTGTTACCATGGCAAGATTTACAGATGTCTGTGTTGATTTTCAAGTAACGCCCTCTTGTAACTATACCACCGTCGTATTTTTCTACGCTTGGAACGTTCTTGTCCTTACTGATGGATACGAGACGACCTCGAATACTGTGGAATAAAAAGAATTTTATCTTTAGAAAAACACAATTATCAAGGGATTCTCATTTAGATGGTTTAAAGACAATATACATACATGATGTTTCCAATAAGATCGACATCAGAGGCTACGAATGGCTTGTACGAAATCGGTAATTTAATTTCGAAGTTATCAACAATGAAACGATCATGAGTTTCTATAACTTCGTTAGTAAGTACACCAGTCCATTTTAAGTTTCTTTCGTCTTGGCATCTGCACGTGTTACCCATGCAGGTGATACTGTCACGTTTGTTATCGCTTTTGACTCCATTGCACTCTACTAGGTTCGACGACAGCCTACTTAGCAATGTACCGTTCTTGGTCTTTATTACTTCACCCTTCATCGGGCAAACTCCAGCATAGGTTAGCTAAATGACGAGAAAAGTAATAAAATCGAGTTTGAGAATAAGATTAACGCCAACGTGGAAATCTACACTGAAACGAATAAATATTAAAACAAAAACTTAATGTGCTACAACATACCCCAACTCTGTTCTTAGAAGGATGTTCTCCACGAAGTCGAGGCAAATCAATTTGCAAGAGAGAAGCAACGTACATTTTTATGTTTGTCGACAACTCACTGTCATTGCGGCTCATTTTCATGTATCTTAACTAATAACAACAAACAGGTAAAATTACGAGTTTCAACTCGCATGCTAACCGTTACAGGTATTAGGATAAGAAGATGACTCACCACTCCGTTGTCATCAAAAACGGCCAGGGAGGGACGACTCATGTCCTTTTGAAGTGCTTCGTTCGACTTGCATTGCGTCATATTGATCTGCTTGACATTGTCTCTGTCGACAACAATTTTCATATTTCTGAGAGAAATAGAAATAGCAGAGCCTTCTTTGTTGACCGGACGAACGAGAGCTTCCACGTTAAATTTCATGGCGACTTTTGTACCGTTGGTTCCTAACTGAAATTCTTTGACAGCATCGATATTGAACTTAAATACCTCATTGCATGGCACTGAAAATATTTAATTTCATTAGATATGACAACGATTTGGATGAATTCAAAACAAATTTGTCAAGAACGTACCTCTACCGGCGACAATGCCATTGACAAAAACGATTAGAAAGCCTAAAAAAATAAAAATCGTAAGCCTACGAATAACTTGTGTTCAAAAAATTGATAAAATTACCTGTAATACAAAGCAAAGTAGTTGAAGCCATCCTGATTTTTGGCAGTCAACTTTCAGATGGCGATGATAATTTATCAACTGAAGGAACAGAAATTCTTTCGACTTTTATACTGTAAGCTATAGTCAGAAAAATTGGAGTTTTTAAATATTTACAAGTGATTTAAAAAAAATTTTATCAAAAAAAGTGAATAAACAAATGATAAATAAATTAAACACTGAATCTCGTTGAAGAGTACTTTTGTAATAATATTTGTCACTTCCGATGTTTTTCTGCTTAAAAAAAATTTAAACCATGCTGAATCTTTGAAAAAGTCAATGTTTTTGGGAAAATCGGATGATTCACTGTTTTTACTGTTTAATAAGAATAGTTTGTGAGCTAAGCAAAATAATATTAAGTCAGTATTTCATCAAATGTCATGAAAAAATATATTCAATGACAATAAATTTTCTTACGTTCAAAAATTATTTTAATTACGATGATTTATCAAATGTTCAACTTGTTACTTTGTAAAAAAAAAAAAAAAATTATATCTTTATTTTTATTCATGTAAACGATAGATGTGTGCATTTGTGAAAATAATACACACTAATAAAGTACACTTTAATGCTAAGCATATCACTAAATTTAAGTAACTAAACTTTTGTATATGAGGCACTATAATCAGTCTTATTTTTAGTAGATATGAAAAAAGTAAAAAAAATTATATAGACACGTTTTTATAAATAAACAAAAAACTTTTTGACTGCCAGATTACTGATTCCTTAGATAAAGACCCATATATATGTATATAGAGCGCGCAGTGGCTCAGTCGGCTAGGTCGTGGATTGGCAAGCGGGAGACCATGGTTCGATTCCCGGCCAGTGCGATTTTTTCGGGCAAGTACCTATGTGATTTTTCTCATGTGCTTTTTCACCACGCAATGCTCCTCGAGGAGGGTTCAGGCGACCTTCTCGCAGCAATAATTACCTAATTTCCCCCTACCCCCCTTACAGTAATGGGAGGCCTCCCATCCCTTTCCTTGTTCCTTCTCCCAAGTGCTAAGTGCCCATAGTAGTGCCCTTAACAAAGGAGCCGGACCTAGAGCACTATAATATAAAAAATATATATATATATATAAATATAGAAAGAACATTAAACTGTAGTAGAGGGAAAAGTAGTGCAAATGATTTTCCTAAATAGAAAACTCTTTTTAATGAGGGCTAAATTAAGAATTTGTTTTTCCGCCCTCGGGTGGTTTTGGGAGGCTGATACTTCCTCGGGCAAAAAAGCAGTTTTTCAATACTCGTTCCAAAAGTCTTCTTGACGAACCTCGTTACGTTCCTCGCCTTCGGCTCGAGCCGCAAACCTCTCGGTTCACAAACAAAGACTTTTCAAACTCGTAGGAAAACTACTATTTCGCAAAAGTGTGCGGAAAATGGGTGTTTTCCGCACTGGTATTAGTGTGGAAAATCCATTTTCCCACATAGTGTGTGGCAAAGGTTTTTGTCGCACAGTGTGTGGAAAAAGTATGCGGAAAAGGTTTTGCCACACACCGGAAAAAATTTTGCTACACACTGGAAATCAAAATTCATACCTATTTTGTACCTATTTTCCGCACACATTGCGAAAAAACTTGTACGCAACTCGTGCGGGAAGATTTCCCGCACTCGTGTGATAGACTCGCACTCGTAGCCGGTGACGGTAACTCGTACCTTGCTATCACACTCGTGTGACGCACTCGTGTGCTCAACTGGTACTCGTTCCCGTCAACTCTGGCCACTCGTGTGAGTCAATCACTACTCGTGCGGGAAATCGTCTTTTCCGCACTTGTTACGTAAATAACTATTTTGAAAAATTAATAACCATACTTAAACGAGATCAATCTTATTGCGAAATCAAGCAATACTATCTTGACTATGATTACCACAACAATTTATTTTCATATTTTTGTCATGAAGTTCGTTGTATTTATTTTTAGTAAATACTACAAAAGATTATTTTATATCGACGTGTGCATAAAATAATCCCCTTCCCCAGTATATGAAAAATGATCCCATTTTTTCCAGTGATTTTTTATGGGCCCTTTTCTAAATCTTTAAAACTACTACAATGTACTCGTTTGGACTGCTCAGGTGTCCTATTTTTCTTTTTTACTTGGAAAAAATCTGTTACAAAGTACTACAAAATATGATGGGGCAAAAGGATCCCTGAATTATTTATTACTAAGAAAACACAGCAAATCGTTTAAAATTATGTAGATACGTATCTTAAAATAGACATTAAAAATCTGTGTTTGCTGAACACAAACTGCTCGGAATCATTTTGCCCTAAATAGCATTTTCGTAATCTGGTAGAAAAATATATAATTACGTAATACTATGAATCTGACGACAGCAGGATATTGCAATATTAAAGTATGACTCCAACGGCAATGCTGTCCAATGGTCTTTATTTATTTATTAAAGCATATTAGCTTTAATAAATAAATAAAGACCATTGGACAGCATTGCCGTTGAAGTCATACTTTAATATTAATATATTATTACCTTAAATCACACCCGGGAAACCAGAAGCATAAATTAATAAACTTTAACTCTATTACTTAACTGTAATAATAAGGAAAATAAACAAAGGATGTACAAACAACAATATTGCGATACTCAAAAAGTGCTAAAATAAAATAAAATTGACAATCTTCACTTTTTCAACATTTCTGCGAGAGCGAGAGCAAACGGTTTGCTGTTACTACCAGTACCAAGCATTTGTTTTTCCTACCTATTGCATGCAATTTCAACTCTATAACGCTAGTAGTAGAACAGCACAGTGAACTGTGCGAACGACTTGCATCCAGCAAAAAAAAAAAAATACCAAAAATTGCGGAATCGTTTGCAGGTTTTGCAATTGCCATGCAAAAAATTGTCAGAGTATTATTTTTTTGTAAAAAAAATAAAATGTAGTACGTCCTGCGAGAATCTAATAAAACTATTATTTCGCCTCAACGGTAGAGTTTCTACTATTAAAATTATCACCAGTCGTTTGCAATTTAATTGCCAGTGCGTGTGAGGATCGCAAAATAGTCGAATTAGTTATATTTATTGAATAAATAATTATATTTA
This sequence comes from Copidosoma floridanum, assembly GCF_000648655.2. The sequence continues at coordinate 231,827 of NW_019379569.1, forward strand.
TATACGAGAGTAAGTCGAGTCATCTTACTCCCACCCCAGGCCAGGGCGCATGCGCACTACACTCGAAATTCGAAGTACCAGCGATGGGATATAGTTCCGGCCAGATTTGGGAATTCTCTAGGACCCAACCTCTCTGACGTGGGAAATCACTAGATCAAAAAAAAAATAGTACCGAAGGTGACGCGCGAGATTCAAATAAGGTCCAATAACACAAGCATCCATCACCTGATGACCCAGTGTGCTTACTGGCCACTCTGTTAAATAAATAATTATTAACAACACAAGCGCCTATCACCTGATGACCCAAGGCGCTTACTGGCTACTATTGAATAATAAATTATCAAGTAATTACAAGAGCGCCAATTAAAAAGATCTTTGTCGTACTAGATAGGCAATCAAAATTGTGATATGGTTAATATGTTATCGATCAACTTTTTATTATTTAATAGTGTTGCAAACAAGTGTCCTGGATCATCAGGAAAAAGGTGCTTGACACATTTATTAATGATTGTTTATTTACTAGATTTGCAATTAGCGCCCCAGGTTATACGGTGATAAGTGTTGTGTTATTAATAATTATTTATTTAACAGAGTGGCTCCCAAACGAACCTAAATTTCGCTCTTCGATAATTCGATTCGATAAGTAATTCGATATGATTCGCGCATGTATATATACATATATATATATTACTTGAGTAGCAGACGACTTCCGTGCAATGTGCTTGTGTCCTTATGACAGATGCCGATCAACACCGAAAACAAATAGGGTATCGTAAGACTCCTTTTTATATGGGTAAGATTGTATTTTTATTATATTTATTTTTTACTGAACTTTGGCATTACTATAACATTTAAGATTTACTGATGTCGACAGTGACAACAAGCCTGTAAAATAAAATGATCGACTCGATCATCTCCAAGAATTAATTGCAACAGACGGAGGACAAATTGAAAGAAATGTTTGGTGTCCGAGTAAAAGATGCTGAAGCTGAGTTAAAAGATGCTGAGAAAGATATGAGTCAAGATTTTCTACACGTAATGAATATAATAAAATTACTAATTTCATTAGCTTTATAACAAGTATGTTAAATTTAAAAAAGAGGAGCAATAGAGAAGAGATTTTTTTTATTACTTTTTATTAGTTAAATATCGTATCGTTAAAGTTTGCGGTGGTACTACAGCGTAACTTATTTATAGCTTGTGTATCTATGTTATTGCATACAGGCTGGATACTAAGAATCATGATGTGCAAATCAAACTGCAGTGTTACGCAGTACAGACCCAGATATGCACAAAAGTATTAACTCTGCATAGCTGTTCAACACTTTATTATAACATTTTTTTTTAATCGATCAATACATCTCTCCTTTTTATTACAAAAATTTTATTTTCAGAATATTCTGACTTGCATCTGATGATCAACACGATTCACTGTAACTCTCGGTCTCTCCAAGCGCTGAAATTATATGTGGGCACACACTCATAGGCTTCTAATGGCTCAAATAAGGGCAGAATTTTTACAAGATACGCATCAATACCGAGTTCGACAAATTCCTGTTGAGAGTGCAGCCGAAGCGACCAATGCCAGTAATGCGTTGCCATGGTTGGCTGACCAAAACTGCACGTTCACTCTCTTAATTGCGGACAGCAAGAAACATGAAGTATAATCAGCTGGAAGAGTAAGTCGTTTATGATGTTTTATTTGTAACACCTCATATATAGCGTTATGTATTATGAATTGTTATGTTATTGTACAAAATTTTTGTTCGCAGCTTTCATTTAGACTCATACGGTACCGGATTCGTGGGTCTTGGGTCCATGGGAAAATTAATTTGAAGCATAAATTACAGTAAGCAAAAAAGAGTCTGGTTCCTTGGAAATCAAGAAGTGGCTGAGAGTATTTGGATTACAAAGGATTTTAGATTCAGAACAAGATAATAATTAAAAACTATTTTATCAGACTGATACATTAAGTGTTTTGACCTCATTGAGTTAATAGCAATAAAACAAAATTTCTTCATATAAATTGAATAAAAGCCTCTTTATTGTTTTTTCTGTAACAAACAGTTTTTTAACGCTACATTAAATTCTTTTGCAAAAATTCTATATTTTAATAAATACAATCAAGTTAGATATATAATTAAATAATATTTTACGGGCGAATTTACTTAATAAAATATTTTTATTATTACGAAACAGCATAAAGTACAAGTGCAATCTTTTCTGCAGGACTGTATTTAACCAATTCAATACTTTCACCCATATCATCGTACAAAAGCCATTCGTTATCATTGGTCAATGAATAACTATAATAATGGACTAAGCAGTTTCTTCCTGATTTTTCAGACATACTATCACCTTTAAAGACTACAATGCCCTTTAAATAAAGTGTCTTAGATTTAAAATCCAATTTTCGTGGAATATCGTCAAAATTTGTGGTAAATTTTCGATTCATGTCAGCAGGAATAAATGATTGAAAAACAGATTCATTTTTTTTCTCATGTAAATATTCTACATCAATAGCTAAATAATGGTTGATCTTATAATATACATTCATACTATTTTCAGAGCATTTTATACATCGAATATTTTTTTCTCTTAAATTTTTATCTAATATTGACTGTAAATTTTTAATACCCTCAATAAAGAACTGCTGCATAGATAAGGATACGATGAATTTGGATTCAGTTTTAAAGTGGGAGCAATTTTTACATAGTACATTTTTTGACAAACAAGGTATATCTTTTGCAAGTTTTTCAAATAAGTTTGTAATATTATCGTGGCAATTGATATCAGTTTTGGATTCATCTAAATTATAAATATCATTCAGTATACGAGCTCTTTCTTCATAAAATAAAGTTGTTGAAAAATTATTTTTTGTATACTTAACTATTAAATTTAAAAAATTCAGTTGATCAAGGGCTTTGGATTGATTGACATAATACCGGAATGAATTACAGTTTGAGTACATTGATTGCAATGTTTCAAATAAACTGTCAAATGGACATGTGTTGCTAAAATGCAGCATTCGTTCGCATCCGTGAATGTTATATTGACTTTTAAGTATACGCAATCCGTTCTGTACTAACTTTCTTTCGGTCAACAAGGTATTTATTGATTGTGATAGGAAGTCATGATCATGTTCTTCTTCAGATTCTATTGAAGTACAGTTTTGCTTTAAGTCGACATCACGAATTTGATCTAATGAGTCCATTAAATTTTCTTCAAGTATATCCATCGGCTCAAAACTACTGTTACTCAATATTTCGTGTGTTGAAAACACTGGTCCGCAATTTCCATCAATAGAATTAATTTTAAGATTATTTCCATTTTTTTGTTCATGAACTATTTCTAAATCACCCTTCGAATCGATAGAATATGTCTCTGGCTTTGGTTCAATAGTAGTATCATATTGAATAAAAATTACTAAAGCAACATTTACTGAAAGAGTAGATTTGACTTTAACAGCTTTTTGATGTTCATTCTGACTATTATCATACTTAAACCACTTCCCTTCAAAGTCTCGTGTATAAGAAATGTAATGTCTAGGTCCATTTGTAATTGCTTCTTCAAATTGCACTACTCCACTGAGAAGAAAATTTTGCTGTTTCACAGACAAAACGATTGGTACATCAGCCAGCTTCAGCAAACTACTCGTATTGCCAATCGACATCTCTTCCAAATCAAAGCAAAGAATATAATTTATTTGATATTCTGATAGAAGTACGTGTTTGCAAGACTCACATGATTGAAAGGTTTGAAAACTATTATCAATTGACTTAGATATATCTCGTGACAGTAATTCTTCTTTTGAAAGTTTTATGCGTGTTGAATATTTATAAACTTGAATGGGACACAAGGTACAGTATAATTTGATAAAAATACAAGGAAACATAATTGTGTCGTAAAATTCTCCTAACGAATTATTCCAAATAAATTTATTTTGATTATTTAAAGTAAAAACCTTACTTAATAATAATACACGCTTTGAGTAATACCCGAGGATATTCAAGTTTATCGAATAATCATGCAAAAGTGCAAAAAATATTTGTTTGTACTCTTGCAAAGAATGGGGTTGTTCTTTTATAAAATTATGAAATTTATCAATTAAGAAGAAACCAGATGTGAATATCTCAACTATACTATCAATATGACTGGATGTTAAAACAAAGTGTTTAATTTTGTTAATTTTTTTCGGTTTGAATAAATTGATATTTCTCAAAACTTTTCGTTTTTGTGGTTTTTTTGATGGTTTTTGCACGATTAGATGGATTTCATTACACGGCTGGAGATACTTCCCCCTTTTTTTCATTTCATGAGAGTTTTTTGATCTATCGATTTGATTATTTTTTTCTTCAGTGTCATCATCTCCGAGTTCTTCAATAACTGAAAAAGTAGGGTCATCCAAGTTTGTACATGGTAAAGATATTTCAGAACTTAAAAACTTGGAAATATCTGTGCTATCGTCTGACTCACTTGACGATGATTCAGATTGGGATGTTATTAAATCCTGAACATCATCAGAGTGATTTTGTCCCATCCAGTTTTCTTCGTGGTAAACGTATGAACTGTCTGCATTTGCAATATTTTTTTTGGGAACCAACATGTTTTTAAATAAATTACGAGCTTTGGTCAGCTTTTCTTCGCAGTAATTGATATTATTGATTAAAAATTGATCGACCGATGTACTCACATTACAATCATCGTCAATTTCATTTTTGTAAACTGACAATGACTGCGCAAGGGATATTTTAGTGTTAGCTGATTTATATTCTTGACTCATAATTTTGGTCCAAACTAAAAATTCCACACTTATGTCTAATATTTCTTGGCATACATGTAAGTTATAGTATGCATTACTGTCACAACTTTTTTCAGGCCTTACTTCTAAGCTATCTTTTACATCTATCGCTATACTATTTATGTAATCAATTATTTTCGAACACGAAGCTTTACTAGTTGAGTAAGATTTCTCTTTGACGTTTAAGTTATCGTATAATATTTCAATAGAATCTATCTTCGTTTTACTATAATTGACATCGATTTCCAATTCTTGTATTTTACTTAATAGATACTTAAATATATCAGTGCAGAGTTTATTTTTTGTTTTCGTTGTTAAAAGAATAATAATTTTTTTCAAAATAACTTCAAAATCACATATAGATTTTTGATAGCTTAATAAAATTATTATATAAATGTAAAAATATTTTATACTGTCAAGTATAATATTTTCAATGCAGCTAAATTTTTTGACTTTTACAACTAAAAATCTAATGTCAGTAACAATAACACAATGTGGTAAAGCCTTTCCTAATCCTTGAATATATAAGAAACATTCTAATAGATAGTTTTCATATGATAAATTGACATTAAATACAGAATTGGCGGAATGAAAATAAGATGGTATAAAATCCGTTTCCAAATAGTGTGGAAATGATAGTCCTTTTTTCATGCATTCAAAAAAAAATCGATGGAATAATATATTTGAATTTTCTTCACTAATAACCTGGCAAAGTGGAATGAACGTAGTATTTAAAACTGAGCCTAAACAAAACAAAAATATTTGTTTAGTACAAGACCCATCAGATCCAATAAATTTTTCGCAACAATTTCCTATGCAACCAAAATAGAACGTGACATCTGTAGGAAGATCGTTACTAAAATCAATGGCTTCCAAAGACCAGTAAAATACAGTAAATGGAAACATGCATAATTCTGTAATGATTGGTTTGAAAAGGACATTGTTTTGTAACTTGAGTAAATTATCTTCAGTATCAAGGTTTCGAATATCTTCAGTTGCAGAGTTGATATGGACTTCTTGGGTGGTGTTTAATTCTAATTTAATACTTTTAATATTTTTCTTTACATAAGAATACAGATTTCTTGTATTGATTATTTTTTGTGGTGGCTCACTTAAATTTTCACATATAGTACTCCATACTGGATCACTTTCTTGTAAAAGTTTGCCATCTTCACAAAAAATTTTATGTTTTTTCAATTCGAAAATGCGCTCTTCATGCGTGATAGCTGGCTTAGCACCTCTTTTTCCCATTGTGCCTTGAAGAGCTTTGTTATATCTTATAAGTACGTTTATATATACATTGTGGTACAATAAGTCGATATAAGATTAACATTTGTTGAAGAAACACCAAAATATATCATTTGCATCAAAAGTGTGCAAATCTGAAAGTAAAAACACAAATCATGATTTATATGTACCCGTGCATAAAAATATTTTGAGATCAATTAAAAAACTTATTACCGATGTAATTAACAAGAAATCACTAAACAAATACAACATTTTATATAAATATACGTCCAAACATTTTAAAATTTAACAAGTTTTCCTCTCAAGGGAAGTTATACTTTCTTGTTGGATTGTTAAATGCCAGTTTTCTGTTTAAAAACTTAACTGCCCTGTGGTTAGCATGCCATGGTGTACTAGCAGATATTCCGTAACTTCTCCACGCCACGCCATACTATAACTTGACGTCACGTTACAATGCATTATAGAGATAGATAACGTAATGTGCACCAATTGAAAATGATTCTTTGGGTGCGTTCAGACGCAACGTCAGTAGCAATCTGATTCTTTCCCGGCATTTAGCCTAAAGGGCTAAAGGGCTAAATGGCAACGTCGCAAAGTGTTTCTCGCTGGTCATCAAGAGATGGCGTTAGGGTCTGTAGGGTAACCAGCCTTTTGCCGTTTTGTCGCAAGAGATTCAGAGATACAAGAGCTTACAGATTGAAAAGTGAACTTATACTAGGTTTGCTGCAAGAAGAACAAAACTTCAAGTACTACTAAGTGCATATGCTATTCCATTAAAAGCTGAATTCTGTACAGATTATTAAGAATTGCTATTTTTAACAATCTTTTTTTATTGCTTTGAAGGTAATTAGCAAATACTATGCTGCTCGATGCCACCGAAGAACCTTTCGTCAGATAAGTAACAATATTTGTTTATTTTTCATAACTGCACCCTGGCAACTTAATTGATACTTTGTGTGTTTTTTCTATTTTTTTTTCAGAATTAAAAATCTGTAAGATACAACTGCAGCTGTTTTGTATATATCAAGGCATGAGTTCTTAATCATCAACGAACTTTGAGGCATAAAATCAATTTCATTTATTCCATTGTGTTTGAAGTCATTTATTTATTTTATTTATTTATTTGTTAACGGGCCATAAACCCAATTACATATTATCGAAAATACGGTGAGCTAAATGCGCGTTATAAACAGGCTCAAAAATAACATAATTTATATATTAGGTAATATGACGAAGTAATAAGTCAAAAAGTTCCTTCTCTCTTATTATCTTTTTTCTTACATACTAAATTTGAAAAAAATGTTTTTTTCATCCTAGAACTGGGAAGAATATAATATAATCAAAGAGAATCTGCCCAATAATTATAAGGACTCTAAAGTGCTTGTTAAACAATGCAATCTTATGAAGTATTTTTAAATTTGTTATCTTTTATTGAAATGCCAACCTCAAAGTTAGTAAGTAAAATATAATAAATGTTATTAAACTATGACTTCCACTTCTCTTAAGTCTACATTTAAGCTGCTTTAAAAATTTTTTTTTTTCTTTAAAGGTAGAGATAGTGAGAAAGAGGAAAGTCTGGTAGCTTACGCAAGCAATAACCTGATGTTCTTGTAAGCCATGCTCTTGTTCCTCTAAAGACAATCAATCCATTTAAAGTGTCAAGGCTTACGCAGCATATACCTTCCAGCTGCCTGATCAAGAAATATAATGAGAATGACAATGTGAAGTAAGAGCAACAACGATAAGAGGTTTTTATCACATATTACACTAATTGAATTGGCAGTGGTGCTTTTATGTACGCTGTCCTAACTTTCCACTGATACGAATACACAGTGCCTTTTTTACTTACATGATTTGTCTCATCACTTTTAATCATTGAATGTTTGTGACATTTGTTGTTGTGTAATGCTAATGATAGCAAGAAATCATGCCAGCATTATCATTTGAGAAGAGCACCAATGATGTATCATGTATGACAACAACCAGTTTTCTACATCCACCTCTATTCGAGCAATCTTTGTCGCGCCAGTTGGTGTTTGTGGCTTCATCGATACTTAGAGAAGAAAGAAAGATTAATATGGTTTGAATAAGCTTATAAGCAGGTAAATTATTGCTTTGTTTAGCTCATTTAACAAAGCTTGCAAATTCTTAAACTTGAAATACTTACTGAATACCTAATAATTTCCTTACAGATTAATGCAGGACTACTCAATGACTTGATATTTGAGAAACATTTACTTTAATACTTAAGAAACTTCTTGACATTGCAAAATTCATTTATTTCATGTTGTTGTTTATTCCCCGAGCTATGAATTTGTTAGTAAATGTTAGAGAATTTGTTATTTATGTTAAAATTAGCAGATCACAATTAACTTTTAACAACTAAAATATAAATAATTTTCAATTGTTTACTCACACTCACTTAATTTGTAAATCATTATGTAAATTTCTTGTTATTTAATAAAATAAAATAATTTATAAAACCGCTCTCAACTCTAACAAGTTTTCCAAATGTATTGGCATAGAGTAAGCCACAGTTTCAAAACACTAAGGTTTTTCAGTAAGGTCCTCCCAAGCTGCTGCTACCATTGTATTGAATGTTTTTATGTTTTTATTTAATGTTGATATAACAGTTATAAAGTGGTATTCAAGTATATCATAAATAAAAATCACTGTAGCAATGCTTTTTACTACATTGCGGTGATGGTAAATAACTTTTTTTCTTATAGTTCAAAGGATTATTTAGAGATTTTACAATTCAATCCCAGTAAAAAATTCTCATAAAATCCATATGGATTTCTGTTTTGAATTACCACATCTGTGCTTATGTACAAACAGATTTATATATGGATTATTTTTACTGAAAAATATAAATTAAACTTTGCCGGGTTTTAAGACTTTTAAGTAAATAAAACGCATATAAGCGCGTACTGTAGAGTGCCTGTAAATGGCGTTGTGATATTTATCTAGTAGGTATGTCAGATTAAGCTTCGACAAGCAATTCAATTTAAACCGACGGAGATTAATATTGATGTTATTTTGTCTTATACAGTGAAATAAACACTTTATTGTTTCTAAAATAATGTTTCGAAATTACATTGTAACATTGGAAGTCGTTTGGACTGCAGTAAAAAAAAAAAAATTCCTAATTTATATTTTCCGATTACGTTTTTGTTAATGTAGCCTCCCTTTTTACCGACTTATCATTAACTCGAATTTTTTTTCATTTTTTTACAAACATCAGTTTCTCATGTCAAAATACGAGTGCGTAATTTAGTTTCATTGTATTTTTGTATTAATAAAATTTATCTTACTGTATAAGACGAAATAACATCAATATGAATCTCCGTCAGTTTGAATTGAATCGCCCGCCGACGTTTCATGGAGAATGTCAGAACGCCCATCATATAACATACATAAAATACACAGGCACGACTGCAAGTATAAGATAGCGCAGCGTGCATTTTTACATTTTTAATGTAAAAATGCCGCCTGAGCCGGAGATACCGTCAGAATATTTGACTGAAAAACTTGAAAAATATTCTATTTTTGAAAACAATAAGTTGAAAGGTGAAACAAATAAAGTGTGGAAAGAAATTCAACATGAATTAAATCTTAAAATGCTTCCAAAATCGCTTTTTTTACACGTGTACAACAATCGGCATGGTTGCAGAGAAACATTAGAAAAACATTTTAAAATAATAAAAAAAAAAGAAAAAATCAAGATAAAAGATGCAGAGTTTAAAATATCTGGTGATAAAGATTTAAATCCAAATAATTGCGAACCATTAACATTTGAAATTGTTGTACCAACTAAAAATGTTATAAAAAATGCAAAAGACAATTTGAAAAGTGATGGTTGGAACACAGCTATTAGGACAGCTGTTATGAATAAAACAGACTTACCTTGTGCTTTCAATCTCAAGAGCGGTTACATAACAAAAAAAAACTTGATTTTTTTTGGATATTGCACGGACTGCAAAACTTCTATTAACGGACAAAGCCATGATTTGAACGAAAATATATTAACTATTAGAGTCAGTACTTATGCTACACACGATATTCATCATGCAAAAAAAATTAAATTATCTGGTACAAGAAGAGAAAAGGTCAAAAATATTTTAACGACGAAGACAGCATCAGATTTTAAGGAAGATGTGTTGGCTGGCATAAAAACAACGTATGAACCACCAGACTTAAATTCTTCTGCAGTCCTCCGAAAAGCCAGAGTTGAAGCAATTGATGATAATATTGGCTACAAAGAATTTAAAAAAGTATCTTTGAACAACAGGAAGTTTATAGAAAAATGTCAAATTAAAAAACTATCTTTCAATCCTCTGTACGTCTTTTATTGGTCAAATGATCAATTAAAATTGTGGAATGATTTGTGTGATGAATACTTACCTCTATCTATTGATGCTACAGGTGGTCTTATTAAGAAATCCATATTTTCTCCTGGAATTAAAAGTAAACTAATTAATTATTATGTGATGGTGATTGGTTTTGAAAATAAAATATTTCCATTATTTCAAGCTGCCCTTACTATTCACGGTGTGTCGATAATTAAAGATTTATTAGATCGGTGGGTAGAAGCAGGGGCCAAAGTTCCTAAGGAAATAGTAACTGATGGCTCACTGGCTCTTCAAAATGCCATATGCTTGTCTTTTAATCATAAGACATTCAAGGGCTACAATCTTCAATGTTTTCAGCTCTTAAATAAACAGACCACAGAAATCCCTCAGTGTTACTATCGACATGATGTTAATCATTTAATCCATGCTGTCTGCAAATGGAAATGCTGGAAGAGTGTAAATGTAGAAGTTATGCAATTTTACGTAAGATGTTTTGGTTATTTAACAACAATACACGATCTTCAAGATTTTCATAAAGTTATTACATCGATTTTTATAATTTCTAACAGTACAATTTGTACAATAGATTCAGAATGTTACTTAAGTAAAATTTTTTTAATGGAAGTTCTAAAAACATATGAGTGCAAATTTGATGATACCTTGAATGATATATCAAACCCGGATTTGTATGAAAAGTACAGAAATGAAGAAGAAAAACCAATTGATAAAACAGAAGATTTAATAATAAGATATATAAATCAGTCGTACGAAGATAGCTTAAGCTTATGTGAAACAAGTGATGCACTGAGCGAAGACCCAAATATACATTACTGTCCAGAATTTTGCAAGAACTTCAAAAATATTTGCTACTCATTTCCAAGTTGGACTAATGTTATGAGAAATATATTCAAATCACCTAATAGGGAGGCAACAGCTTGCAGATCTGAAACATACTTCAAAAGAATGAAGGAAAAGATACCCAACCCAATTAATTTAAAGAAATTTCTGCTAAAGGATACTAAGTCCATTAAGGCGTCCACTAACTTGGGATTCATAAAAAAAGCCAATAACGCAAAATTATATTGTTAAATGTGGCACAGACAAATTAAATCTGTGTTCTTATAATTAAATCGAATTTTGTTTTAAAAAATAATTTTTTTACACTTAATTTCATAAGTCATGAATTAAAGTTTTGGATACAATATAGTGTATATATATATAACAATTTAAACATGTACTCAACAAATTTTTATTATTCTTATATTCATGCAGCGTACTTAAAAATTAAAAAAAATTTCTTCTCCGAGTCTTCCAGACAATCAAAGTTAAAAAAACCTATATATATAATTGACTCAGTGTTGTGTGACGTTTAGCATTTATATATGCAGTTGATTGTTGTTGATATTGTAAATTATTATACGTTAATGTAGTACTCCATTAAATAAGGATTAAACGACGAGTTTGTTTCTAAATTTTTAATTAACAAATGTGCAAAGAACAAGAAAAGTAATATAATCTTCAAGCAACAAACTTCTGATTAAAGGTGTGTTAGTTTGTAATATCTATGTTGACTAATATGTAACCCATGAACAACTATTGACCAATTTTATTTTAGAACAACAATCATGGGCCACTATTATGTATGTAGCTAAGGAAGAGCTGTGCCGATCAGGATGATCACTATAAGTATTTGGCAAATCTCCTGTCTCTATATCAACGAGAATATTTGCATATACGGCAGTGGAAGTCATACCCTCATCGTTCGATGATATTGTACACCATCATTAACATTACAGAACCTTGGCATCTTTGAATGATAGTGACATTTTGGTCGCTTCCTTTCACTATACACTGCCCCATTCGTACGTTGATCAGGATCTTATATTACCTGAAGAAAAAAAATTCCATGCGGTATCATGAACATCAAGGATCTAGAGCTCAGAGTGTTTACCATGAATTAGAAAAAGTTAAAGTTGAAAAAGAATTTAATGCCGGTAAATATGTAGAAAAATGTGGCAAATGCCTAGGCAATAATTGTTTAAATGGATATAAGCCACAGACAACCATAGCTCTAGTGATAACACAGAAAGATGGGACTAGTACGAGCTTCGATCTCGCACTCCTGGGCTTATAAGGATAACTTTTCGTTGGACGTCGAGCTGTGTTTGACAGTTAACTGTCAGTAATTACTACAAGAACAAGAACACTGGCATTTGCATATTTAATACCTGTGAAAATACAGCATGGTTAAATACCTTAGCACAAGCGTTAACACTTAGTACAACTTGATAGAATTCAGTGATTTAATTAATGCTAGGGTGACTTCTATAGTTCAAAAATTATAATAAACAAACAAAACGTTTTTCATAAATGCTGAAATATATATTTGATTGTTGAGAAACTGAAATTAATAGACTATTGTAATTTATTTTCAAAAGTTTATGTAGTAATAAGTAAATACACAGTAAATAGAAATGCAAAGTCTTTTACGATGATATAATAAGTATGATATTTTATATTTATAATATATTTATATGATATACTTAATACCCTACTTGTTTTCGGTGTCGATCGGCATCTGTCATAAGGACACCAAACATTTCTTTCAATTTGTCCTCCGTCTGTTGCAATTAATTCTTGGAGATGATCGAATCGATCATTTTATTTCACAGGCTTGTTGTCACTGTCGACATCAGTAAATCCTAAATGTTATAGTAATGCCAAAGTTCAGTAAAAAATAAATATAATAAAAATACAATCTTACCCATATAAAAAGGAGTCTTACGATACCCTATTTGTTTTCGGTGTTGATCGGCATCTGTCATAAGGACACAAGCACATTGCACGGAAGTCGTCTGCTACTCAAGTAATATATATATATGTATATATACATGCGCGAATCATATCGAATTACTTATCGAATCGAATTATCGAAGAGCGAAATTTAGGTTCGTTCGGGAGCCACTCTGTTAAATAAATAATTATTAATAACACAACACTTATCACCGTATAACCTGGGGCGCTAATTGCAAATCTAGTAAATAAACAATCATTAATAAATGTGTCAAGCACCTTTTTCCTGATGATCCAGGACACTTATTTGCAAAACTATTAAATAATAAAAAGTTGATCGATAACATATGTAAACATATCACAATTTTGATTGCTTATCTAGTACGACAAAGGTCTTTTTAATTGGCGCTCTTGTAATTACTTGATAATTTATTATTGAATAGAAGCCAGTAAGTACCCCGGGTCACAAGGTGATAGGCGCTTGTATTATTAATAATTATTTATTGAACACAGTGGCCAGTAAGCGCTCCGGGTCATTGGGTGATAGGCGCTTGTGTTATTTTAATAATTTATTTATTTAACGGAGTTTTCAGTAAGCACACTGGGTCATCAGGTGATGGATGCTCGTGTTATTGGACCTCATTTGAATCTCGTGCGTCGCCTTTGGTACTATTTTTTTTTTGATCTAGTGATTTCCCACGTCAGATAGGTTGGGTCCTAGAGAATTCCCAAGTCTGGCGTCTGGCCGGAACTATATCCCAACACAACTGACGTATTTCGAGTGTAGTGCGCATGCGCCCTGGCCTGGGGTGGGAGTAAGATGACTCGACTTACTCTCGTATATAAATATAATTATTTATTCAATAAATATAACTAATTCGACTATTTTGCGATCCTCACACGCACTGGAAATTAAATTGCAAACGACTGGTGATAATTTTAATAGTAGAAACTCTACCGTTGAGGCGAAATAATAGTTTCATTAGATTCTCGCAGGTCGTACTACATTTTATTTTTTTTACAAAAAAATAATACTCTGACAATTTTTTGCATGGCAATTGCAAAACCTGCAAACGATTCCGCAATTTTTGGTATTTTTTTTTTTTTGCTGGATGCAAGTCGTTCGCACAGTTCACTGTGCTTAGTAGAACTGCTAAAGCCCAATGGAATCCTTTTGCCCCAGAGGATCGTTTTGCATTTCCATCTCCCACCTCTTGAAAGAAAACCCATAGAGGCCATGATGATTAATTCCTGTTCTTGAGTGTTTTGTCAATGAATAGCTGCATTTTTTAAACTTTCCTCTCTCTATCCTTTGTTGACGATAATAATAGACTTTGTCCTGATTAATACTTCAAAGTATTATAATTGGTCACCTAATTATCATTTTACAGAAAAATTAATGAAATTATAAAAAATTTGTCAATTAGGGTACAAATGTTTAGTAGTTAGGTGAAACGACATAGAGGTGCATGGGAAATGGACGATACACGTAAAAAAGCATCTAGATATATTATTTGATGGATAGCTGTCGTTAACACAATTTTACTATAGCACGAGTCCTGTACACCGGTATCTACCATTATATATACAAATAAGGAATTTACTTGATATCCAAAACTCGTAACAGGCCCAGAGCATACTCCCTGAATACAGTCTTCGGGTAATATAGACATTTATCTAGATTGGCAACTTAACACAAAAAAAACTCAGAAAAATTAAGGTATTAGGCAAAAAAACTACTTTTAACTTATAAAGCAAAAAGCTTACCTTCTAGATATCAAGGCAAAAAGGCTACTTTTCAATTATTAAAGTAAGAATGGTACTTACTACAGTAATACTGTTGAGAGAGATTATTTTTCTTTCTTAATTTATATGACGATGTATTCTACAAGAAAAAAGATGGTATAAACCAAATGTCAAAGTAATTTTCGTAAAATTCAATGCAAGTGTTTTTTTCATTTACCTTTAAATAAGTATATCATATTTTTCTCGCATAGTAATGACAATTTTTTTTTCAAAATTTATATCTCGAGATAATTTTGATGTGACATTCAAATTTAACATGTTTTCAATTAAGATTTTAAAATGTGTACGTATGAGTATTTTTTGCTATCTAAATTATAGATAAGTAACACGTTAGCTAACTCAAAATACAAAGAAAAAAGTAACCATCTTTCTTTAAATTAAAAAAAAAGTAACTTTCTTGCCTAGCCTTGCCTTGTTGTCATTAAAAAATTTCTTTTATTTAGTTGAGAAGTTATTAAGCTTAATATGGCAATAGAAACGATCGTCTTTATAGAAGTAGCCATATAGAGTAATTTTGATATTTTATTTGACGATTATGTATATACGCCATTTAACTTGAACAGTAATACTTAGCACATTAAAAGTAGATAGTAGGTATATAACCACTAGCGGCCCCCCGTTTCGGCTTCACCCGAGACTTACTTAATAAAACACCGTAGTGTGTTGACAAGTAATGTGAAACGTTTTTGGTTAAAAATTTTACATCTATTCCTGACACTTCTCAGAACAAAAATTTTCTTATTCAAAACATATTTGCTTGGAATCCATATAGTTTATTTGGTCAAATAATAAACTGTAAAAATTAAAAAAAATTAAATCATACTGAAAAGTACTGTGCATTCCTTATGCCATAAAATAATCGTTGGCCCTAAGGAGCGGTTGATTTGCAGTTTCTCCCATGTAATTTACAAAAAGGGCTATATTTTAAAACTGATAAGATTTAAAACTCCCAAAAAATACATAATGAAAAAAATTTTTTTTCTATTATCTCACAACTTTATTACCACAGCAACAAAGTCATAGAACCTAATCTCTATACTTTTCATCGCCCCAAAAATACAAATATATAATCTACCTATTTAAAAATCTGGAAGATTCAAGAGATTACTATAAGGGTTATAATGGAAACCTGATCTCCGCTTAATAAATTCTTTATTTATCGATTGTGATGCTGCTTTAATCTTGGTAAATGTTCAGCGTTATTTTCTTGACGCCAAAAATTATATTCATTGGATGCACATAACGTTTTTCTTTTCATTCGCCCTCTTGCGACTTTTTTTCATGGTTAAGACTTTTGTGAGCCCTAAAGGTTATTTCTTGTCAATTTTGTTAAGTTCTAATATGTTTGTTGGCAAAGTAGTTCGACGTCCTATGACTTTGAAAAGGACCAGTGAGTTTCTTAAGTAAACTTCTTCTTGACTGAAGTTTACAGCAATTGTGATTGCCTCTGCATCCCAGGGTGATCTTATTGGGCCTGTTATTTTAGCATCAGACTGATCGAAAGGAAAACTACAACGTCTAAAGCGTTGGAGCTAGTTGTAGAGCCTTCCCTAAATTCTCTTTTTCAAACGTTTCCTGCTATTACGCCGAAGACGTTGGAGTCTGAAGCACCTCCTTTTGTGAAAACTTAGTTGTTTTGGTGGTCTAAGGTGGGGAGGTTGGTTTGTGATGCTTGCCCGTTGGAAACTGTCCCGGTGGATCACATTTATTATTTTTTCTTCATAGCTGTTATAGGTTTGCCCAGCGCAGACCTTGGAGAGGATCAGTGATTCCTGGTTGAATGCTTAGAGTCGAGAGGGTAATACATACAGGGTCGTCGGTCACCGGGTTTTCCAGCCTTGCGAAGAACAACTCCGCAGGTGATATCTGCTAGTGAATGACTGACTTGGTTTAATAGTGCCCGTCTTAAGTTAATATAGTCTTTTAGTCGACGAATCGATTCCGGAAATGGTAGTAAAAATGCATTTGTTGGCAAGGTAGTTTACACTTAGGTGTCCTCTAAAAAGAACCGATGAAATTGATGGTGAAGTAGGGAACGTAAATACTTATAATGGTCCTAAAAAGCGCCATTGGTGAAACTTCCAGGCTATTCTTTATTATTATTCCTGATGATGAAGAGTTGGCTACGGATAGCTTGATTCTCACCCTGGGAGTCTCTATGTACGGAGACTGTGATGGAGGGACGTACGCTGCTGTTTTAGGATATCTCGTCTTCAGGTCGTTCCCCGGATAAGCAACCGCTCATCGTTAGTCGGGAAAGTGGGCCAAGAGAATACCTTCTCGGTAGGTATGCCGTTGCAGCGACCACTAAGAAGAAAGCTGTTGTGGCTGGCCGTGCTCTTTGGGGCTGTGTTCCCTGGCTTACAGTTGTGGTAAAAAATTCTCTGACGGCACCAGGCCGGGTGGTGGAACGGTCACCTAACCCTGAAGTGTTGGTGCAGGTTGAGCTCTAGCTAAACACGTCTTTTGGTATTTCACCGAAGACGTAATCGTAATTATAACTACACTTATTTAATTCTGTTGCAGATAGCTTCGATTTTATGTAGACACCACCCAGCGGATCCTAGTGACCTAACGTGAAAAGCTGGTGTATTTTTGCTAAACTTTGAGCTTATTTATTGCTATTGTTATACAATTTTTTAAGATAAAAACAACACTAAAACTACGTAGGCAGTGTCAAGAATCGGTATGCGAAATTTCAGCAAAATCGGTTCAGTAGTTTTCGCGATTAGCGATTACATCAAGACGTCGACCATGAGTTGGCAAAATTATTATTATTTCAGAGACCGGCTTCTCACTGGTAAATCCACCACTTCGTATACTGCATCATCAGATTAGCTAAGTTTACATTTTTCTATACCCATGACGACTTTACCTGGATGCTTTCTTTCACTTAAAATTGTTTCTCGATCACACCCAGGCTAACTTTTGTGTGACAAGAGAAAAGCCGGAATAACACTGAAACACAATAACTCTAGTAAAATCCCGAAAACAAACGGTATTCAGGATATTTTTCCAATTAAATCACAGCTCGGAAAAAAGTCTGAGTGTATTAACAAGGAATATAAGATCCATAAATATTTATAAAAACATCGTTAATTATATGCGCAGTCAGCCATGATTGGCTGCGTTAAAGTACGTGAGATTTTTTTTACGCCCAAAGATGTAAGCTGTGTTTTTTGGTACATTTCGTCGATATACTTTTATCAATAGACCAAAGAAAATTATTATAGAGATGTATAGAAACCACGCATGCTTTCCTGTGAATATTACTACTCCTTCCTATGACCTTTAAAATAATTGATCGTCCTTATATACGTAAGAAATGAGAAATGAATAAGTGTTGGAACTTTTGCTTATTGATTAGTTAATCTTTTTTTAGGAAGGAAAGACTTTGAGTTATCTTGGAAGATAACAATCAAATAAGACGTTTATAAGAGGCTATTAAAGAAGTCTCATAAATTGAAAAAGTCCTCAACTTATCGTAAATGATTAAGTTGGTTATGAATGAAATAAACAATGACTTTATTGAATCACATGAGCATGTATGATAAATCACTGAAAAATATACATAAACTATGAAACCTTTTTTGCACCTCTTTTTTAAATAAAACTTATGAAATATTATCAGTGTAAAGAGATAATTTAAATTGCTTATCCTACATCACATAACGAATTTTATCAATTAAATTAATACAATGGTACATGGACACAAAAAGTAAAAAAGAAAACATTTGGTAAGTATATTATAAATAAATGTGCGATGAGAATAATTAAGTAAGGAGAGCTTAAATTGTTTGCTTAAAGCTTACTCTTAGGAGTTTTTGATTATTGTTTGTGCAATGCTGAGAATTCCAAAATATGATATTTTCTGGGTATCGCAGAAGATTTTTTTACTTCTATTAAGTTTATTTATTTCACATCAATACATGCTTTGGAGCTTAATATCAAACATTTAAGGGTTCTAATGTCAATCCTTTCATTGCAAAAAGTATACTATTTTTGCTTTTACAATCTCTCAAAGATACTTATACGCTTGATATACGTTGAAAAGTTTTTTAATTGATAGAAACATTGCGTAAGCAAATAAAGGACAGTGGAAAAAATAAGAGCTCATATAAACCTTGCCCGTTAATGAAAGATTATAGTTAAAAAAATGCAGGACAAGGTTCACAGTAAAATTTAAATGAAACAGTCTTTAGTAAAATGCTATATGAAGTTCGAAATCTTGGTCTTATAATAGGAGATTTGGTGCTGAGGGAGAAGAAATACTGGCAAGTGTATTTAGTATTAGGACAAATTCTAGGAATTGTTACTTCTCCCAGACTTGTTGTTGCTGACATTTACCATTTATGCTGGTTGGTGAGGCGTCATAAGGAGTTATACAAAATACTTGTAGTACTTACACAATAAAAATAAATGGATGTTGTTTTTAAATAAAGACAGCCACTAAGTAAACATTTTTACACGTATGATAATAAATATACTGAATGATGAAAAGTTCCACAAATAGTATACTACTACAAGCCTTGTCACGAAAATACTGTATTGGTTGGTTTTAAACATGTAAAAACTAAACCAAAAAACTATACTTTTTTGTTAATAAATTACTAATAAAATAATTGTAGACTCAGATGATTATACTGTCAAACTTTTTATTTGTTGAACAACGTTTCAGCCCATACAGAACAAGTTCAAGGACCTCACCAGGTTCAATTTGAATAATTACAATATAATATTTAAAAACTAAAGTATTTCTATTTCTATTGCACTTTTTTAAAGATGTTGTTCCAGTTATTAAGAATATTTTTCGTGAGAACAAAATCGTTGTTGTTTTCAAAGGTATTAACAAATTCTCAAAACCCATAAAATCAGGGAAAAAACCATTAAATGATAATAACAAAAATAATATAGTTTACAAAGTAAGTTGTAACGATAGCCAAGTTTGTTACATAGGACAGTCTTCTATAAGTCTATATAAAAAATACATCACCCTTACAAACCTTTGATTTTTCCAATGTCAAAATTTTAGACGTTAAAAATAATAAGTTCAAGAAACTATTATCAGAAATAATTTGTATGCATATTAATCATGATAACGTTAATAGAACGCTTTATACGAACAAATCTTTGTAAATTATTCTTAGACAATATCTCCAAATTGCTAATACACCCTTTCGGGCAAAGGACACAGCGTTCCCTACAATTTGTCGTATGCTCCTTGACTCGTACTTTTGGACAGTCGTGTGTGTTACTCGTTGTAGTGTACACTTACGCACGAATCCTTTGGTATTCGATACTATAAAAACGCGTATTAAAACGTTAAATTCGTAGGCACTGATTTAATATCTTAAGGTGGCTCATCACCTTATTGAAAGTTGAGCCATTGCACCTAAATTGAAATCTATGGTATAGTATCACTCAACGGATGTACAGTTCAAATTTCAGAGCATGTTGCCGATCAAAATCGAAAAAAAAGTACATTCAAAATTTAAAATTTTAGCATTGGTCTTATGAGGAATTTTGATTATTTTACCAACAGTTTTAACTTTTTTAGGCTAAAAGTTGAGCCACGTGCTACAAAAACTAGGAGCATATTGTTTAAATAATCTTTTTTATAATGGAATCGTGAAAGTCGAAGGTTACCGAGCGAAAAAAAAATATGACTTGTTGAAAGTCCGAAACTGGAGGCTAACCTCAGCACGTATCCAAGCGCATGCGTATTTATAGGTATACATATTGAGCCTGCTACTCAATGTTCTCAGGTGTAATGGTCTAATGTCACACAAACGGATAGTACAAGGATGATGAGCCACCTTAAGCGGTGATAACGTCGCTTGTTGTGCGACCAACTGTGAATAAATAGTATATTGCGTACGAGTTTGCAAAGGCTTCGATTTACGAACCGATGAGGTTTACGGCACGAGCTGAAGGCGAGGGCCGTAACGAGGTTCGTAAAGAAGCCTTTTCGAACGAGTTTCGTACACTACTTTTCCGCCTGAGAACCCAAAACCAAGCGGTGAAGGTGCTATTTTTAGGTTAGAAGGCGGAAAAATTATTTTTTGGTGCTATTGTTTTTTGTAAAAATTTTTGGTTTTAAATATTGTGTAGTAATGATTCAAATTGAACCTGGTGAGGTCCTTGAGCTTGTTCTCTATGGGCTGAAACGTTGTTCAACAAATAAAAAGTTTGACAGTATAATTATCTGCGTCTACAATTATTTTATTAGTATCATCTGCTGTCCTTAGAGCCACTCAACACATGTTAATAAATTTTATTAGATTTTAATTTTGAACCACTTGAACTATAGCTTTCACAGTTTAATTAATTATATAACTCAATTTCAATTCTTTTTTAAGACTATTTTTTTATATCATAGTGAGAATCGAAAAGTATCTGGGATACATACACTTACTGTATTTATCTGACTTTTCACGGTGCCTTGCACTTGTTTAACCCTAACATTAGATATCACAATACAGTTACATATTTTTCAGTACAATCGCAAAAACAATGCATCATGGCGTACCTGCAACTATCGTATGCTTTATGTACAGGATAGTATTTGCTATGTGCATCACGAGTGCTGCCCTAAGTAGTTGATTTCGAGGGTGAAATCTTGCAGATAAAAATTTACAAAAGTTCTTTAAATTTCTATAAGTACACGAGTCAAACGGATAATCAGTGTCGCAGGAACAGACGCACAGTGACTCAATTATCGCTTCCCTAACAGTATAGGCCGTGTTTTACAAACGCTGTCATCAGTAAGCCAGTAAAATATCGTGTGATTGCAAAAGAGATAGCATGACATCCTGTCTCTCTCGCACTCACATAATATTAATTGCTTGTTTTACTCAACACCTTAGTAGAAAAAAAAATTAATTCCTAGGATAACAAACCTTTTAGTTTTAATGCTAATCTTTCATTGAAATATCCTCCTGTTAGTTACCTTTAACATTTACAAAGTTTCAAGGTATAAAAGATACTTTTTGCTTAAGCAAAGTAGTTGATAGTTTTTCTGAGATCTAAAACTTATGCTTCTTGAAGTTTTTAGTGGAATTTAACCGTTAGAGTTAAAAGATTATTTAAACATCTGTTGTACACCTGGTGTAGTGTGAAAATCTGAAAATGTGGACGAGATGTGGATCATTCTTTACTGAACCGTCCTAGGAGTGTGTAAATATAAATATAGCTATAAATCAACGTGTGATCAATTTTTCTCAAGTTCTGCAATCTAAAAGGTATTAAAATTTTTTCCTCTCACACAATTATCCATATTGAAAAATTTCAGATCGTAGCACAAAAATAAAGCTACACACAAAATTTCAGTCTGATGTGAAGTAAGCTTTGTGGATAATTGGTTGTTATAATCATGTTCAGAAACATGTGTAATATATGTATAGAGTTGGCGTGCGCAATGTGCACGAGACATATATTATGTAAGATATTATTAAATGCGCTAAAAAGAATAAAATAAACTTTTTTCTTAAAACTTTTACTATCAGCTTACAAAGTCATTACACAATTTATATGATACAAAACCTACTGGTCGAGAGATTCAAATACTCGTACTAATATGTTTAAAAAATATTAAAAATTGAAATCCATCAGGGTAAGTTATATAATTTACTTGTTCACCTGGTAAATCTTGCGACCAGCTTTTATATCCGATAAATTGTGTAAGAAGGTTATAAAGTAATAGTAAGGAAATTCAAGGGAATTTTTTATTTCATTCTTGTTAGCGCATTTAAATGAAAGCTTGATTAAAAAAAGGTTTGTTTTTACCTTCAATTTATTTTTTATTTTTTCATTTTATTTTTAGTTATTCCTAGACAGGTATTTTAGTATGTTGATCTCATTCAACGCATCATTGTTACAAGCCCTTTCATTTCATATCCATGTCATGGGTGTAAGTCATCGCTATTATTATGACAAACGAACGTGTATAACAATTTCAGCACGATAGCTTCAGTGGAAGTGGATGAAAAATTTGTTGCAGAATTTCGGGACATACATACACGTGGAATTAACTAAAAGTTAGCAAGTAAAAAGCAACGCTTGTTGAAGTAACTCAATTAAAGTCAAAGAAAACAAACTATAAGATGAAATTTTATTTCAAGGAAAATATAAGTATGAGTAAACATGGATATCCAAAAAATTCAACTCTTAACTCTAAATACATCCTTAAAAATCACAATACACTAGTCAATTGAAAACAAAATTCATTAAATGTGCGAGCGTCCGTGTGTCTATGATACTTGTTACGAGTTAACTTGTAATTTATAGTTTCTTTGATGTTAACTTTGAAGATGTGAAGTGTTGCGTTAATGAAACATCAACTTGCGGGACGTAAGACAGACATCAAAGCTTTTGAACTCCAAGCCACACGGGAGTATACGCACCGTAAATATTTTTATTTGAATCGTTACACTGTTAGAAAAATTCATTCTAAAGTAAAATTTAGAAAAAATTTAAATTAAATATTTAAAACTTTTAAAATTAAATGATTTTTCCAGTTTTGGAAAAATATATTTACTTTCGTAGGAACTCATCCTTGACTTGTGCAGGAGAAGAAACAAACAGTTATCGATTTTCGTGTTGTGGAATATTAGAAGCTGAATCTGGAAAAAATGAAAGACAAAGCTTAACCACAAGTTTATGTCTTTTACACGAATCTTTTAGTTTCACTTTTCAACTATTTCGCTTTATACTTTTTTCAAGTATAAAAAACTGGAAAAAAAAGAAAAAATAAAAAACTAAAAAGAAAAAAAAACACCAAGCCTGTGCAGAGAAAAGCAAAAAAGAATAAAACTTATACCCCTGAATCCATTCGATCAAAAATAATCTGTACATTCTTTCCCAACAGCTTTTTTCAATTTCTCGTTTCTTTCAATAATAAGTGGGCAAGCTGGCTATTATTTCTTTGGCACATTCTTCCGCCACAAATCAAACACGTTCTCGGCCTCTCCTTTTGCTTCTTCAAGGAGGAAGCTGTGTGAAGTACAAAACGTCAAATACCAAGATAACATGCTACAAATATGTTTTTCGAACTCTACAATCGAAATACTTTATTTTGCATGGAGGGCATAATATCTGTCCGTCTATCTGTCAGTCCGTCTGTCTGCCATGCATGTCTCTCTTTCTCTCTCTTTCTTTGTGTATTTCTGTGCGTGTGTATGTGTGTGGTGTAATCAGCTGTATCTCAAGTTTCTCTCGACAGATTTCTATTCCACGGGCAATTAGTTTTTTAATTAGTAAAGCAAAAATCAGGTTCCAACTTTTTTTCCTTGATTTCTTTTTTTTTTTTTTTACAATTTTACATCTTAAATGTTTTTGTTTTGTAATTTCAAAATCTTTTTTATATGCATCGTATACATTTTCATTGAGCAGAGTATTTTTTATTTTTTCATTTACTTACTTAATTAATTTTAATGTAAAAGTTGAGTAGAAATTATTAAAAATGATACGTATATAGTTATTAAAAGTATTGGAAAAAGTTTAATTCTCTTTAAATAGTATAATTTACAAGTGCATAAGTTGAAACAGTAAAACAAAAACTGTTATAAACAATTATAAAAATAGCTACTATAGTCATAAGATTGCTCGAAGCACATGTAACATTAAAAATTTTCTTATTTTTGTAAGGGATTTTTTATGTAAAAAGGTATGTTATGATTATCAAATGGTACTAAATTTTTTTTTAAAACTTATGATGATAGAACAGTTACAATGGCACAAAACTTAAAAGGAATCATCATTTTAGTATGATTATAATTGGAGCTCGTATAAAATCAAAATGTTTGCAATAAAAACAATTGAACGAACTTAAAATGCTCTTCGATTTAAACCATGGTTAAGTCGCACAAGTTGATAAGCAAAGAAATCAGAAGAGTTGTTAATTAATGTTTGATATTTAGAGTGGGTTGATGAATGACGGTTCAAAAATTATGTAGTTTTTGTTCGAGATTCATGGTAAAAAAATTTTAATAACTTTGAAGTGGGCATATTTACGATAGTAATTACATATACATTTGAGAAGAACAGTGCCAACATTAGCAGTTAATAGAAGTGATTGGTTTTATTATTATTATTATGATTATTATTAATACTACTACTACTACTACTATTGTTATCATCGTAATCATCACCATCATCATTATCATTATTATAATAACTTCTGAATGGCTGAATAAGTTTGTTATCGTGACCATAAGAATAAGAGCTTCCTACGCAGATGAAAATGAAAGTATCCAACCTAAAATATTAATTAAATTAAAAAGTGTATTATGGCAATAAAAATCAGCAGCTAAGATTTTTTCTTCCAACTCCCACAGCACTATCAGGACATTGTGATTTTAAACATATAAAAAATATCGAAAAACAAATTAAAAGTTGAGTCAGAGATGTATTATACAGCAATACTCACGTAGAAACTAACGCCATTGACAGACAAGTACATGCACATTGTGTGATTAAATTTCGAGGGACCGGGAGAAATCAACTATTGCCAACCGTTGCCCGGCTACACCTACCCTCGCAAACGGCATTCGCGTGTCACATGCCCATAATGATCATCTTGTGCCTCCCACAGGCAGTTATGCTGCTCCACTGTAAAGGATGGTGTATTTCCCTTGCGGGCGTAATAAAAGCTTATCAGCTGTTGTTGGGCTTCCTAATGCGCATACATAAACACACACGCGCGCTGTCTCATGTACACGTGTACAGAAGAACTGACACTTTGCTAATGGCGTGATGGTGGATGGTGGTGGTGTGTGGTAATAAATAATGATGCAATACGTGGATGTATGAATAATGAGACATAGACATGTTGGTGACGTAACAGTGTGCAGGTACAGCTTTGGGCTTAATTCGAGATTGATGTGGGAGATATGGATCGACGGGTATTCCCGGAGGTTATTGAAAGCAAACAAACTCATTACATCTTTATGAACATATTATGTGTCTACATGCGTGGATTGCTTAACAAATGTTGGCTCGACAAATAATTGGCAAAAAAATGGCTTAGTACAAGTGATGATTGGATAGGTATCCAAGATGTAGAAGTTGTTGTACTTTGTTGTGTGTCAAGTCTGACTCAACGCGGATTATTCTACTTGTGCCTCAAATAAACCCATTTGTTGGACAGTATGTGTATATATGCAGAAGGAGGGCAAATCTAGAAAATTTTTTGTTTGTCAATACTAAAAAGTTCATTATTGGCGAAAAAAAAATAGTCATTTATCCAAAACGTGAGAAAAAAAAAGATTCCTCACACGAGTAGACGTACATACGTACGATTGGTGGGCGAGTACTGGAATTGTGCGTGTAAGAATAGAGAATCTCAAATTCATTAATTGTCGTGTGATAATCATCATGTTGCTTTATATTTTAATTAGAAAAAACACATAAATATTCACATGCATCAATAAATCCTTAAGAGATCAAACCACGAAAGTGTACGCTAAATAACTATAAATACATGACTTGTTGATTGTCTTTGCTTCGTACGCTCTTTGCACTCGATTAATCCAAATGAATAATGAAATGCATTTAATAATTAGTTATTATTGTCATCAAAGTCACGTGGATTCATAAGGGACGAAAAAAAAAATAACGAAAATAATGCATAGTGTGTTCTTACGTATGAATGCATTAAAAGCTATGATTAATTTTCCGCCATACGAGGCCAGATAACATGGAGCCATTAATTTTCTCTAACAAAGATAATAGTTTTACTGAGAACTAGAATTATTATTTGAAACAACCAATCGATAAAGAAAGCAGGTACGATAATTTTATTAAATGCATAAATAAGTGCTCAGGGGTATGTTTATGGCGCAGACATTGAGGTAACTTGAGGTAACTGTGTCGCTAAGAATGCAGCTGTAACGCAAGGGTCAAATTAACGCTTCTAAAAAAAAAAGCTTTCAACCGAAGACTAATAAAACAGTCAAGAAACAAATTCAAGTGGGAAATCCATTTACGTAAGCAATACTTTTAAAACCCCTGTTGTCCGAGATGGTACATTTTTAATTGTGCAGGTCCGTAGAATCGGTATCGAAAATTTCACTCATTAGTCACCTCAAAAAGGCTGTTTACGCTAATGAATATACGATTGCTGGTACAAAAATTCTATAAACGGCAAAAAAACAAATGCATAATTGACAATCAAAGAGGTAAAATACCTTGTTGGGCAGCTCTTCTGCGTATACTCTTGTTGGCCCCGGAGACCCTGGCGCTCTGAGACCTGGCGGCCGGTTTTCGTCTCCTCGTCGGCGTGCTGCTGCTCTCGGGCGTAGCACTGCCGCTGTCTTTTTTCCCCGATACTCGCAGATTCTCCTTTCCCATCGGCGGCATCGCGCTCACCACCGCCTCGAGGCTCGACGAGCCGGGGGCGCATATCGAGGCCGAGCGCGTCTTGCGCTGCAAGCTCTGCTCGCGATCTCGCTCGCGGTAACTGTCTGACATTTCTTTTGTCTTTCGTCACTTGATTACTGGGGCATACGCGTTTTCGTGTGTACGGGCTACTGTTGATTATACAAGGAAGAAACCGTACAGAACTATACTCCCACGACGATCAGATCTCGGCACTCGTCGGGGACCGTTTGTTCCCCCCACGCGACAGAACCGACGTCACCACTGCGAACCCGCTGACGCTCGCGCCGAACTTATCTGGATCCATTAGCCTCTATCTGGTCGAGCAAACGCCAACCCAAGCTCCCCCGGAAGATAAGGGTTTGTTGCCTCCCTCGTTTGTGCGCGTAATCGATTTGGAAGTTCTCTCGTGCAAAAGTATCACGACGATTCCGTGCGGAACGACACCAGCTTCTTCTTCCTCTCCGTCTTCTTCTTCATCTTCAGTGTATGCTCTCGGGTCCAAGCTAATTTAACGGCCGTATACGTGAACTTGCGTTTGAAATAACGCTGCCGATTCGGGTGGATACTCGTTACGACGTCCGTGTTGTTACGAACTTTTCCTGTTGCTGGCTGTTGGACATTTTTAATTTGAAAAGTTCGGCCGAGACGTGATTGCACAAGTCTTAGGTACACGCGCTCCGTAAATACTGAGAGTAAGGTTATTTTTTTTTTTCTTTTTCTTTCTAAATGTGTATCATTGGCACTTAAAACTTTTATTTTTACACTTTTCTCGTTATCGTTCTCATCTATAATAGCTCTGTTCGGGTCATTAAAACATGTACATGCTTTCGTTACATATGATGGATGAGCTCATGAGAGGATGTTTTTCCTCATCGGTATACCTACAGTGGAAGTTTAGAGTTTGGTGAAAAAAAATAAAAATTTGGCCTATACAAGCACGTTTACGAAGAACTCGGCAAACACACGAAAATGGAAGATTTCGTCCATGGAACGATTCGTTCGATTGCCTGATTCGTTGACTCTACCGATGAATAACGTTTAAGAGCAGGCATACACGCATCGTTAAATTTGAGCAACGCAACACCTTCCCATCGACATAATTATCACACGTCCGTTTGTTTATCCATCCGTTTGGTCTTGTGTTCTTCTATGTCAGTGTTGTCTTCCACACCTGCAATTATGTCACACGCAAAGACGAAGCGATACTCTCGTGTTTTCGAGGAAACGCCTCCGACTCTCCATCCCGTCCAGTCGAGCTTTTCGATTCCTCCCGGCTCGTGGGCTTAGCTTTCACCTTACACACATAATATACCAGCTGCCAGCGTGGTTTTATTTTTATGCGTCCGCCGCGACCATGTGCAGCGACACCGCTTCCTCTCTCGCGCACTTTCCCTTCCTCCGGACTTGCTCGGCCTCTCCCACCTTCTCTTCTCTTTTCCTCTTCATGCACCTATAAATGTACATTTATATTTACACTTTCCGACTTTCGGCGGAGGGAGCTCTCCCGCACCGCTCACTCCGAGCTTCACTACTGTTGCTCCCTGTACGCGGGTGAGGAAAAAACAAACACACAGCCCGTCCCGCTTGATATCGTCCGTCACTCGCGATTAAAATCTTATCGGAAAAGGGGGGGGGATTGGGGTCTTTCTTTTTCTTCCCTCACCCCGTTGCTTCTCGGTGAAACGAAAATAGCCAGCCAAATTTTTGAGCGGAGAAAATTCTGGGGCGGCTGATTTGTAATTGTTTCCCCGAGTCGCGGACGAGGAGCGCGTTTATAATTATTGCGCGATTCCAAGCTCCCGTCTATTTTCGAGCACACCGCTGCCGTACGCGGGAGAGCACCTGCCTTCTCTTTCTCCTCTCTCCCTCTCTCCTCATCCGAGACGTGCCTCGAACTCCTCGGAGCTTATACGCGCTGGTATACGTAAAGACGGCGCGAAAACGAGAGGAGGAGGAATGACGTTTGTGCAGCGGAAAAAGCGTTGACCCCCTGTCTCGTGTAATTGTACCGCGTATACGCGCGCACACACAGCTCTCCCCGCACTAAATAAGAACTCCCCCGCCCACCGACAAAGTCACCGCTCGCGAGTTATTCCGTCTTCCACCCCTGCGCCTTACGCGCTCTCTCTGGTGGGATTATTTTTCGAAACCACGCCGGCCGGACTTTTCGCGTTTTTCCGTCCCACTTTTACCCTCAGATGGACCGTTTCACTCGACAGCGACGTTACACTTGACACGCCAATACGAGAATACGCTCACCGCTAAAACCCAAAAATTACTTGTGTGTGAAAAGCTCTCGAGACGCCGCTAGCGGTTGCAACAACCTTTTTCAAGGTTAAGATTTCATACATTCGTGGATTGTTGAGGAAACCTAATCAACACCCCCTCCCCCCTGTGTTGTCCTGGACAAAGAGAAATTGTACAGCATTCAACGTTAATCAGTTTCTCGACTCGAACGAACGCACCCTACCTTCTTCTATATTTGCGCACGATTTATCTTTGGTGGGAAAACAATAAAAATAACAAAGTCCCATCTTTCCAAAATACCGTCTCTAGAAGAGAGTGCCCGGAAAAGGAGGGGGGGGGGGGTAGGGGAAAACAAAACAAAAATACTCGATCCACCGGGCACAGCGTCGTATACACACACTCGTGCCAGTTGGTACACGTACTCGCGCGCGGAGAAGGGCGTGTGTATATAATATATACATACATACGATACAAAAATTTAACGCGTGTATCCGAGGAGCAGCAGAGTAGCGCGAAGGGTGCCCTAATGTACACACCCTGGCGGGCTGGCGTTACGCGGGGCACTGCCGATAAGAGAGCGACGCCCGGCTAAACGAGGCGCTGCTGTTGACGGCCGCGTGTGTGCGCGCGTTCTCCTTCTTTCTCACTTCAAATGTATATAGCTTGCAAGCTCTTCCTCCCCCTTTCTCTTCACCGACCCCATATGGGAGATGTGTAAGTATAGGTAGCCCCGTCGCTAGGCTATGAAGCCCGCGCTGAGCTTTGGCCGCCTATCCCGCGCACCCGTGCTCCCTCGCTACTCCATATATATTAATTATGTAGGTGTGATGTACGGGCTGCCCCTATCGTTCCCTCCCTCTTTCTCCGCAACAGTTTCACGTCTACTTTTTGCGCCGTTTTCTTCTACTTCGGTTGCCTGCTGATGTTTGTACTATTGGATCGTACTCGCCTTTGCTCCATTGTCGAAGGTTTAAGTCCTTTTTTTTATTTTCGTTGGATGCCCCAACTTTCCATCCGACGCGTGTACAGGCATCGTTTGTGTATCTGCTCTCGATCTCCATGTGAACGTTATATACCTGATGCGCTTGATTCAAGCGGAAAGGACTTGGAAAAGAGCCCCTCGGTTGTTCCATTTCCTTCCGTTTGTGTGCGCGTCTGTTTGTACGATTATTTGACTGCGAATAACCGGACGTTTATATACAGCACACGTCGCGCGTCGGGGGAATCCTCGTAGAATCGAAGCATGTGTGTATTGATAACGAAATCACGATAGCAAACCTATTCGATACGCGGTCTTGATATTACATACGTTCGCATGTGGGTTAATGGGTGTATAGACGTTCTCGGATTCGTTTCTTATACTTGTCTCATCGGTTTCTGAACAACGTGGCCGTAAATTTTTGCGATGAGCGTAAGCCAATGTTCGTTACATGGCGTAATTTACTTCGTTTGGCGATGGGTTTGTGTGAGGAATCCAAGACCACTGATGTACTTTCCGTTTGATGAGCGTTAAGTAATAAGGTAATAATTCTGATGTTCACCTGATAATAACCGAATGTTTAGGTGACTATCAGTTGATCTTAATCTGATGTTCACGTGGCATTTTCTTGGTGTAATCGAGCTGATTATTAAGGTAAAAATCAGATGAAAATCAAGTGATTGTCATGCAAATGTCAAACAGGACTTATTTATTGCTTACGTCACAGTAACATGATTTTCATTTTATTTTTACCTAAGAATCATGAATCAATTGAATTTAGAATTTCCCCAGGAGTAAGTTAGATGGAGCAAGGGATGTATCATCGTGGTGGAGATAAAAGATTTTGAATATTTTTTGCACACCAAAAAGGGAGTGAAATTTTTGGTACCAAGAATCTAGGTTAATGGAACCCTTTACGAGAAGGAAATCGAAAACTTGCGTTAACAAGAGTTATACACACCTGCGTTGAAATAATGGCTGTCAAAGCTACGTCTTTATTCGTATACAATATACATCCAGACAGGCTGCTTCAAATACGATACAAAAGTGTGACCTTAATTTACTGAATATTAAAGACTTAGAGGGTTGTGCAGTTTTAATAAAAATTTTTTGAGTATAATTGCGTTACTTCCATCGGGATTCAAGCTTAGCTGCATTGCCAATACACGCAATTGGAATTTGAAAACAAAATTTCACGCTTTTTTGCAATATTTAAACTGTTTACATAACAAACGATACTCTTTATGCTGTTCACACAAATTATTAACTTGCTATGTATAGTGTGTTGACAATTACGGGATTTGCGCAGGAAAACGAATTGAGGGTAAAATTATTAAACAAACTGCTTCCTTTACTTACCTAGTACGAGATGCAAATAATATAATACGGAAACGTCATGCAGATCAGATAATTGATTGTAAAAATACAAAACCAGTTGTAAGACCCTCACCGAGGTTAACCTCTAACTCGTAAGAGTAGAGTGCAGAGTAGAGTGCATTAATTTAAGCTAAGAACCTGCGGTCCGTGTTACCCTATAGGGTAAAGCCTATAGGCTCAAGTTTTTACAAGACTGCTAAAAGCAATTTATACAAGGTTAGTGACACGCAGGTCACAGTAATACAAGATATATCACAGATAAATTAATTACAATAAAATTAATTGAGATAAAGTGTAAAATAATAGTAAAAATAATTTTTAATAAATTGAATAGTAAAAATCAAACGTAGTAAAATCTACTAATCTTACAGTGTTCTTAAAATTTTTTAAATATAGGCTAGCTTAATTGCACATGTAACAACATATGAAATGATATATCATTTCATTCCTTGAGTCTAAGATCTTCACTAATGATATATTTAAATAATCTGTTTTTAAACAATGCTTGAGTTTGGATGGATCGTAGATTAGCAGGCAATGCATTCCATTCAATAGCAGCTCCAATGGTTACCGAATGTCTATAAGTATCTAGATTAACACACGTCACTAGTAACTCTGCAGTATTCGAATTTCTGAGGTTGATTGCATTTGGTGAGACAGATTTTAAAGTAAATAGTTCAGCAATATATGTAGGCTTTTGTGATGTAAGGATTCTTTGTAAAAGGCACAGCATAACATATCTTTTTCTGATAGAATATGACATACTACCATACTTTTTAGAAGCTGGTGTGATATATTTTCAATTATCATTAATGAGACGAAGGGCAGCATTCATGCAATAAGTCATCTTAAGCTCCATTTCCGATGATAGGCCATAAAAGGAAGACGCGCAGTAATCCAGGAAACATAAGTGTACGTACCAAAAGGAGTCTAGTGCTACTCGAGAAACTGTCCTTGAGCGCCTTATCTGTGTTAATGCAGAGAAAATTTTGTTTACAACTATCGTACAATGTGGTCTTCATGTCAATGTACTATCGAGCGTGACTCCCAGCAGCTTAACTTTTTCAGTGGGTTCAATAATTACACCGTTAAATAATATATCGGGTAATCAGTTATTTGCATACAGACGACTACTTATATCTCTAGTGCCAAACCAAGTTACTTTTGTTTTTATATCATTAGCAATATGGCTCTTTATATCTAACCACATTGAGATATCTTCTAGAATCTTATTCACCTTCTGTATAATATTTGTGACCTCTTGGGCCTTACCTTGTATATAAGAACAAAAGCCGTCAGCATAAATATCATATTTACAATCTCTACAACTTACTGAAACTTCATTGAAAAAAATTAAAAAAAGTAATGGGCCAAGTAAACTTCCCTGAGGCACACCCGAGCCACTAAAGAGTCTCTGAGAAAGTTTCCCAGTAGGTGCACGAACGGTCTGCGATCTTTCAGTCAAGTAAGACCTGATCCACGATGCCGCAACATCAGAGAAGCTAATGGTCAAAAGTTTGGCAACAAGTAAGTCAATATTGACCACATCAATGGCTCGTGACTGCTCAAGGCTTATCATCAGTGTAACACAGTTCCCCATATCAGCATGATGTGGCAGCTGTGCTGCCTTCGGAAACCAGATTGAAAACAATCGAGTATATCATTCTCATCAAGATACTTCATTATTTGCTTCAATCCAATTGCCTCCAAAATCTTGCCCAAAATATACAATATGCTGATTGGTCTGGAGTCGCCTGCCAGAGTGGGATTAATCTTTTTGGGCATTGGCAAGACTAGTGCTCGCTTTCATGCGTCTGGAAAAACGCCAGACTGGCGTGATGAGTTAAATATATCAATAAAAAATGGGAGAATAACCGGCAGGCATATTTTGAGAAATCTCAGGTTAAGTCCATCAGTTTCAGTTGCATTCGAATGTGCAGAGCTGAAGGCTTCCAAGATATCCGGTAATTCAACATGACGAAAGTAAAAGCGATGGTCTGGTGAGATTCTCGGTTCTTGGGGCAATGGTAGTGATCGAGACTCTTGTGGTTCTATATGAGGTATAGGGAGATCTGTAGTGGGCTCATTGTGTCTAATTAAACCCAATGACCTAATGATTTTCCAAGTTTGTGCAGTTGTTTTGCATTCAGAAAAATATGTCGATAATAAGCCTGCATGGAATTCTATACATTTAATTAAACTGTATAAGATAGATAGAGAGAGAGAGAGAGAGAGAGAGAGAATTGTGATGTACATGTAAGGTAGCGAATTATAATTATCAGCGTTGAGTCATACTGTAAGCGTGAACAATCAAATCGTCAGAGCGTATGTAGCCGTCACGCCTTCAATACGCTCCGCGTCAATGTCTCTGATTATAATTTACTCTCTTAGTTATTAAATACAATATTTACTTTATTCTACCTTATAATTCATTAATCTAATACATTGCAATTGTACCAGGGCCCTTCGTTTGATACAGCATTAAACGCATGAGGTATCTTTGTGTGGCTCGGGCATTTTGTACTGAAATAAGTAGTAACTCTGAAATTCAGATGTTATGTAAATAAAGTATGCCAAATTTATTTGCGATAATGTACAATCCTACAGTTGATTTTTGAGAAAGTTGACACTAAAAACTTGCTACTTTAACATGTAGTCTTATGGAAATTGCCAAAAAAATCGACTATAACTTCAGAAGTAAGAAGTAAACTCCAGAAATTAATAATTATAACTATATGTTTCTTTACACAAAATTCATTGAGATCCTAACAACATAGGTTTAACTACTTGAATTCAAATAAAAAATAAAAGAAAAGCATAACATGATAATCTCTTTCCTCACTTCATCGACCTACGTGTGGGGGTGTATTGCCGTACCCATTTGACCAATCTTCTAATTGATATCATACTTTATCATACCATGGGCACAGTGGGAATATCTCTGGTGAAACACCTTGCCATTTAACACCAATGGTGCGTCGGGTCCACTCACCACTGTGATGCCTTTCCTCGGAGAAGACTTCCTTATTTCAGGACCTCCACTCCTCACCGGTAAAGTCAGCGATCCCTGCCTGGCGTCTGGTATCAGATCTGCTAATCCTCACCTATTGTCCTAATACTGTTTCGCATTCACCCAGGCCCGAAGACCTGTGGAGCAAAAAAAAAACGCTGGAATTACTCTGAAGGAAAATTCCTCGAAAAAATCCGCCCTAGAACAGCGTTGTATCAGTAACAAGCACACTTACCACAGTCAAGGCCGCGCCTCAAAGTTTTGTTACCTATAAAACACTGAAAGTGGTTGAATAACAAACTAATATTTGATGTTTACCAAAAAAAGTTCATAATATACTTGACATTAATGTGATAGATTGATCGTGATGTAATCAGGCTCGGAAAAAATCCCGACGGCGTTCTAGTTTGCAAAGTATCAAGTTTACAAAACTCTTCTGAATTTATAAAAATTTTTTTATGACTGTTACAAAACATATTTATTTGGTTCTTCTAAATAAAAAATGGAATGACAATTTTTCGAATGTTCTGTAAAACAAACCTTTTATTTTTAGTAGTTGCAACCTTCGAAGTTTTTAGATTTGCAGTAATACAAATTTACGTATAAGATAATAAATTTTAGAAGCCGAGAGAGTAAGCTTTTACACATAACATATACCCCTACCCTTGTACATTGTAAATATTTAAAGCTAAAAAAGTAGGTTTTTCAGTTTTACCACGCGAATTGTTGTTACGTATATACACGAACAAACACGAGATTCGATAGATTATGTATTATATTTTAATGTCTTCCTTATTTTATTCTCAACGATCGTTGCAAGGTCTGCAAAACAAGCTCTACTGATATGTTACAGTGCGCAAAAAGTATAAATTTACAGCCAAGCATATACGTCAGCTCTCGATAAACAATCTTTATGTTTTCAGCTCGAGATAAAAAAGAGAGAACATAAAACAAGAGAAAAAAAAAACAAAGAGAAAAAACAAAAAATAACAACCATTAGTTCTCCAAAGCTGTATGCACAGAAAGGGGGTTAACGATTTCTTGGTACACATATATACACGTGCACACATCCCTGTACGAAAAGTAATTATGTATACATCCCCGAAATAAAACGCGACGAAAATCGCCGGCCACGTCATGCACTTGGGTCGTCGTCACGCGAACGCTGCAGCCAAAGCATTAGTCTCTCTTTTTCTTTCTATATACAAACGACGAAAGCTCTCGTTTTCTTCTCGATGTACAATGTAGCACATATGGGTGATTCTGCCGAAAGTGGCCCAAAATAGTTTAGAGAATCGTTTTAAAAGAAGTTAATTGAAAAAATTATTTTTCATAGTAGTTCTTACACAACTGCAATGTCCAAAAAATATCTGAGTGATTCCATCACTACAAAGTTTTTGGGTCAAAATATGTACAGTAATTTGTGTAAGTGATCAATTATTATAGTCGATTTTCAAAACAAATTCATCTGCTTCTGATACGTACAGCTAAGCTGCTGGTATCGTTAAAGTGTTCTAATCAAAATAGAATAAAAGCTAGGATCAAATCCTACTGACTAAGTAAATTTTTGTTCCATTTAGTGCCTCCATTCAAAAGTTATAGCTGTTTAAAGAGGAGCGATAAAAATCGTTAAAAATGAAATTTCGTAGATTTTTGCCAAAAATTCGTAATTTAAAAGAAATCCCTATAACTTTTGATCGGGGGCACGTAAATTCAATAAATTTTTTTTTCAATCGATAGAACTTTGTTTCAGCAGTCATTTGGGCCTTGTTTGGACTACATTAAATAGTGTACTCCTTTGCTACTAGTGTTGGAAGTGGAATCGATATTCATCAATGTATCTCGCGAAAAAAGGACAATCAGACCAAACGTCAAGACACATGTCTCATGTCTTACACCAACATTACTGGAGAAAAAGTTTTGTAATGTTCCTATCTACTAAAGCTACAAAAAGAGACACTTTTACTACTAAGGGATATGGAAGTGACATTTGGAGCTTTAGAGTACTATTACGGCTCGTATACTCAACATAAATGATTAGGAGGGAGGGGGGGATANCAAGTAACTTTTGTTAAAAAATGCTACCATCTTCTGCATTTAAATCCTCCGATTCGCGACCACATCCCCGATCGGCAAAAATCCAGGGCAAAAGTTTCTCTCCGCGACAAAAAAGGTGAGAAAAAAAAAAAACAGACACACATCACAAAAAATCCCTTTACGATCAATTTGAAAAAGTTGGAAGAAGCGCCCAAGAGGGGGGGGGGGGGGGCAAAATTTTTGTACACGTGAAAATTGAAAATTCAAATATGTATCATTTAAATAGATTGAAATTTTTCACAGTTTTGGCTTGTGCGTGTGTCTCGTTATGATGTGAGATCAGAAAAGTGACCTCTAAAAGGTGTGACGAAATACAACAGTGTGGTTTTCAAAGTGATTTCCGCTGTCATCGACATTTCAGCTCAAAACATGGAACATTTAGTATTTGATGAAAACTCTTGCTTGTAGATTAAAAATTACTGTTATTATGGCATGATGTCATATACGACGTCTATACTTGACAACGTATGTGCGAAGATATGGCTGAAAAGCTTTTTTTTCCAAGTAGGAGCTTTTTTTTAGGTGCGAAATTGAGATCGGGACAAGGTACAAAAGTGACATTTTGACTATAATATATTTTCTTTCAACAATTTTAACATAACTTAAGTAATTAGAATATTCAGCTTGAGTGTCATGCAGTAGTATGAGCCCTGGACACGAAGTAATCCACAGAGGGAAGAATAACGCTATATAAAAAAATCCACAAATGATATCCCGTTTTTTACCCTGTTCGGAAAAAAAATTTTTTTGCGGCTCACCCGCTCATTTTACTTATAATGTCACGTACTATGAACAAAAAATTTTAAACACGGGTTTCAGTAAGGTTGATACCGTTTTTCCGCTATTGGAATGTTAAAATTATATCTACCTAAACTTAATACCTATAGTTTTTTTTTTTTTTTTTAATGTTCATCAACCCCCAGAGGCTCAGATATGGCTTTAGTCCGGATCCAGCCGTATGTGCGCGTGGTCGATCGAGGTCTACCCTTTTTTATTCTATGCATTTTAACCCCCTCAACACGATAAGCAAAGGTGGATCACTTAAATCATTGCCGTTCAATTGTTATTAACAATTTTTAGTAACAAATTAACGTGGCTTAGGTATATACATCTCAATTGATTTTTTGTTCGAAATGTGCCAAAGAATGTTAACAAATTTTTTTTGAAGCAAAAATCGGAATTTTTAATTAGTCACTAAAAATTGTTAATAACAAGTGAACGGCAATGATTTAAGTGATCCACCCTTGCTTATCGTGTTCAGGGGATCAAAATGTACAGAATAAAAAGGGTGGATCCGTGGACCTCGATCGGCCACGCGCACATACGGCTGTATCCGGACTATTTTTTTTAACACAAGAATACTGTTTTTCAGCCATCGGTGCACCTGAATTATGACCAGATGTTTATACACATATAAACATCTGGACCATCTAATAGTCACACCTATGATCATGATGTCGAAACGAAAGAGAAACAGTTAATCGATCCTTGAGAATCAATAGCACAGGCAAAACGGCGAAACTTGAAGCGTCACCAGACAGTCACCCATTCAAGTACTAACGGCGCCGAATGCAGCTTAACCTCAAAGATCGACGGAACTGCAACTCTACCGTTGCGCCACTGCAACCACTAATAACTATAGTTTAAAGGGTATGCCTCTAAACAACTTTTTTTATTAAAATGAGGGACAAAAACGGAATATTTTTTGTGGATTTCCTCATACACATATACAGATGAACAAAAATTCGTTGATTTGCATTATTTTTCGGCAAAAAGAAGACGATGACTTTCGCATCAGTCCAGTGAATTCGTGCTAGCAAGAGTCGGAGTCACAAA
Organism: Copidosoma floridanum; assembly: GCF_000648655.2. The sequence continues at coordinate 270,751 of NW_019379569.1, forward strand.
GAAAAATACAGTCAGGGAGAAAGCGTGTGGGCACACAGTGATCTTTGACTTACATATTTAAGCATTGCGGGGATTTTCCTGGGCAGCTGTGTGGGATCGAAATGTCCATATCTCATAGAAATATGGTATATAAAACATAACAAATTATGATATTAACTAAAAAATAACTTTTATGAAAAAATAAAAAAAGCTCCATACTCAAGTTTGCACTGTGAACGCATACGAACAACGACGACAACGATCTTTAAATCGATCCCACACAGCTGCCCAGCAAAATCCCCGCAATGCTTAAATATGCAAGTCAAAGATCACTGCGTGCCCACACGCTTTCTCTCTGACTGTATATTTCTTTGCGACTCTGACTCTTGCAAGCACGAATTCACTGGAATGAGGCATAACTCTGATATCAAGTCACAATTAGGATAACGTTATTTTCCTCTCAAAGGGCCGAATGTACTCGAAGGGCGGAAAGAGCGCTCAAGGACGTGAAGGGCCCCCACCTGAGTCGCGTATCCTATTTTTCTCTTTAAGAGCCCAAAGTGAGGTTATACTAACTGTCTGGTTAATAATTAGTTTAATTGTTAAGTATCTACAGGATTAAAATTCTACGAATACTAACTTCTTTAACATTAACTAATATGTTTATTTAATAAATAATCAGTATTCTTACAATTTCATATAATAATGAATCAAATTGAATAAACATTAAATTAATTTGGGGAAAACTTATAAAAATACTATTTTGTGACATAGTTGAATTTTTGTTAAGAAATATAATAAACCAACGTGATATCAGTTAGGTGCCCTACCTAAAAATTGTGTTGTTCAGGTTAGTAATTTTTAATATCATATGTACATAAAAAAAAAAATTATATTACGGAAAAAAATATCATTAATTATTTATATATGAGAAAAAAATACAAGTAATAAATACAACTGACAATATAGTCAGTAAGGTAGGGAGGTTTTTGAATATTAGTAAAAATTCATTGTTACTAAACAAAGGTTCACATTAAAGGCAAAGCCCCTGTCAGAGGTCCAGTGGGAAGTAGATGGGTCAACCCCCTGTTGCTACAAAAAACCAAATGATCGTTCTTTAAAAAAAAGTTTGTAACCATTTTCCAAAAAAAAAAAATAAATAAATAAAAAACAAAAAAGAATAACCTTGATGAAATGAGGTAAAAAAAATTACCACCAAAAGGTAGCATTGTGCTAGGCTGTGTCCTTGTAAGAAACAAACCTAATTTGTAATTAATTTATTGGCTGTTCAGTATTACATAAGAAATTTTATAAAAAATATTATTTGATAGAATGCAATAATCAGGTTTTGTTCTAAAAATGTTTTATAGAATGGTATTTGAAGAATAGTGTTAAGAAATTTTTGTAGAACTCAACCATTGTAGCTGTACTGGTTTTAATACAGTGTGCCGGGGTGTGGTTGTGACGGGTGTCATTTTAGCGAAATTTTAAAAAAATAACGGGAGGTAGCTAGGTGAGAGGCATATGCATATGGCAAGTCATTCTGAACACTTGTCACTTATAGATTTCGTCAACTATCACGTTGATAGTCATGCTATCACTATCAATACAGTTTTTATGATTTTTCATCATGCTACGCTCTCATCTAAGTGGAAAATAGTCATTGTTATTGATTTTTATAAAAATCATGTAAAAATATATGACTTAACACAAATTTTCATTGTAACAAAACAAAATGGCATAGTAAATTAAAATAAACAATAAGATTTCATTTGTAATGAGTTAACAAAAATTTATGTGTAAAGGGTGTAGAGGAACGGATCCCATTCCTTATTATCGTCAAAGTGACCCCCTTCAGTAACAGAAAATTTTGGTGTAACGGAGTACTAATTAAAGAAGACTGTGTATTAACGACTGCTAAATATGTGTTGGGAGCATCCCATCTTGCGTCAAAAGTTATTCTAAGTAGTCTTTTACTTGAAGGTAGTGATAAAAATGGGTGGACGACTTATTTTATGATATTTATCTACACCCCAACTACAACTCGAAGTAAGATACCTATATTTATTGGGTCACGTATAAATTTCACTGTTTTAATTTTTCCACTATTTTTAGGATTGGTGAGAATGACTTAGCAACTGTAAGATTAAATGAAACAGTAAGTTCTGAAAAATTAATTGGAATCGCATCTAAAGTTAAATGTATTTGTATTTTATTTTATCCAATTTATTATTATACCTGTTGGTGTGGTGGGATAGGTGATTTTCATATTATTTTAACAAACGTGATCGTAAGAAAAGTGGCGCCAAAGAATTGAGCACACAACAACAATATTTGTTATTCAAAAAAGTACGTACCACTCACGTGATGTTTTAGTCCATTGCTATCTTATATAATTATGCAGTTAAAAATTATTCCTAGTACTCATAAAGCCTATGGTACTTGAAAAAATACAACAGCAAATAAAGTTATAAAATCAATGTCTTTTCATTACTCTTTGGAAGATTTTAACATTTTTCCTGCGAAATACCTATCAATTTGAAATAATGAATTTATGTCGTTTTAAATCCAAATAGCACCTCTTTAAAGCAGACCAGAGACCGTTATCAAAGTAAGGTTAAATGCAGATTTTTTTTGCATAAGAGTTGCAAGGATTATAATTTTCAGATAAATAACAACAATCAATTTTGTTTTTTCCCTAACTTTCTACAGAATTATTCTGCAATTGGAGTAGTTTTACGATAAATTACTATGACCATCGGTACAAAATAGTATAATTTTATGATTGAGTTTTTTTTGTCTTTTCATCCCATTAAGGATTAAGAACTAAGTATCTAAGTTATTTTAGAATCTATATTTCAAAGTACAGGAAAAGTAAGACCAGTAAATCTGAATAATCTCCGTGATAAACTTCCTAAAAAATGAATTTTTAACTAATAGGAGTTAGTTAATGACTGATGAAAGAACTCAATAACAAAAAAAAATTTCGATCACACCGTCCGTAATAAATTAGAAAAAGAAAAATAGTAGGATGGATGAAATTGAAAAATTAATCGTTTAAACAGGTGATTAACCAAGTATTGTCCGTAGTACTGCATTGCCCACCTATGTTAATCGATGAACCTGCAACATTACCACAGTACCACTATGTCAGTTTGATTTATAGTTACACGACCACCATCCATCTTCTAAATAATGTACTTGTGTACGAAAAAATGATAAGGAAACCAGTTCACTAAGGGATAACGCAATGATATGAGCCATTTCACCATTCTTTAGTTAGTGGTTTTCTTCATAACTATAACTAAGGAGTCTTCATGAAACTAACCAAATTTTCGTATTGATTAGCTGTGTATTTTAAAATCATAATTATATACTTAACGTAATAAAAAAAAAAATTGGTAGTAGTAGTTTTGTTAGATAAAATACATACTAATCGGGAATGGAATTTACTATTTTTGTGAATCCATAACTAATGATTAAAAGATTTTTTATCATGCTACATCCTTACGTATAGGTAGAAGATAAACTTCGTGATCAGGATTTACAAAAATTATAGAAATATACATAACCTGATATAAATTTCCATTTTATTTTGATGCTTTACTGAAAACTATGGCACTACTTAATAATAAAATATTACTGTTTTATGTGCAGTGGTGTACATTTCACAAATAACCACAAGTAAAAAAGGTAACCTAAGTCAGATCATTAAGATTTCAATATTAACGAGTTGGCAGGGGAACGTTCGAGGAGAATGCAAAAATTGTATTTCCATTCCTTATTATCATCAAAGCAACCACCTTCACTAACGGAAAATTTTGGTGTAACGGAGTACTAATTAAAGAAGACTGTGTATTAACGACTGCTAAATATGTATCGGGAGCATCCCGTCTTGCGTCAAAAGTTATTCTAAGTAGTATTTCACTTAAAGGTAGTCATAAAAACGGGCGGACGATTTATTTTATAATATTCATCTACACCCCAGCTACAACTCGAAGTAAGATACCTCATATATTTATTGGGTAAAATATAAATTTCACTGTTTTCATTTTTTTTACTACTTTCAATACTGGTGAGAATGACTTACTCTTTTTAAGTAGCCATAAAAACACGAATGTGTAACCAATTTCACCAATACTTGCCCAAACTATTTACATAAAGCTCGCACTCAAATGTGTAAGTACAAATTGGTTTCCAAAAACATTAAAATTGCATGAAGTAATGAGATAAAACTGATAAAAAAGTCATAACCAATGTTTTCAACCTTTTCGTCTAGTCGTAACAAATCGTATATTTTCGGCATATCTAATGTTATTTAATAAATACAGTGGCTATAAGTTTGTAATTAAGTCACAACAACTAATTTTCATAGCAATTTGAAGAAACAAATTTAAAGTTATTTCAAGTCATCATAGCCTTATGTGGCAAGCTGTATGCGTAAACATATGTTTTCGTATTTCTAATTTATCAGTATTTTAGGACTTTAGTACAACAAAAAAAAAAAAAAAAAAAAAAAAAAAAAAAAAAAAAAAAAAAAAAANTTCTGTGATCTATAAGGCCCAAACTCAAAGTTTTTCATACCACCAATTTATGTCTGTTACGAAGCTAGTAATGATTTATAATGTATTCTCATATCCTTGTTCACTGTACATTACATCATTTAAAGTATATGTAACGTTTAAAAATTTTTAGAATATCTATTTACACATGCATACGTCACCAATCCCACCACGACTTTTCTAGATTATGTATTCAAAGCTCGTGCTCGAAATGAAAAATAGGCAAATTGATGTTTTCAAGCCTTCGAATTATATGAAATGAAGGGGGTACCAGTTGAGTTTAAAGTAAAAATTGGTATTTTCATTCTGTTCATAGAGCTGTGAGAAATTTAATTTCTTAATGGCATATCTATTTTATTTAATAATAACAGTGGGTATCAGTTTTTAAATTAATTCGCAATAACACTTAGATTTTTCTAGCCATTTGATGAAAAATATCTTGTTATAAGCTAGCACGTTATCACGTATCGCAAAAGATTAATTTGAAGAATTCAGGCCAACGAATCAAAACTGCGTTTATATATCCACCCGCATGCGTAAAAACAGTTTTTACTTGTTCCTTTATTATTTTTCCGATATTTTAGTACAACTATTCAAATCTATCGAAATCTCGAATTATCAATGTATCTAATAGATTTTTTTGTGGATATAAAAATTCGTTAAGTCGAGTGAAGTTGTCCAAAAAATTGAATTATCTTAGGTCAGCTTAAAAAAAAATGTATGTACATACATGTATATAATTACGATGTATATACACTGGATATGCAAATAATTATAATGGTTGTGGTCGCGAAAGGCATGGTTTTAATTAGTCAGTCAGTTAACGTCACGTGATTCTTTACTATGAGTGTGAGAGAGAAAACTTCTGCCATCTTCCTCGCACTCATGGTAAATGATCACGTGAAGTAAAAGTAAAAGCATTAAATTAATTGATCAAGAAAAAGTAAATTTTTCCATTTTGTTGAGTGTTAAAAAATGTGTCAAATACTATTTAAAAATTTATTTATACTGCTATTTTTAACAATAATTTTCAAATATAGTAATAATGTTCTAATTCAATTAAAAAGGAATGTTGTAAAAAAATACAATTGATAGATTTTTCATGTATTTTCATTTGTTAAATTACTCATACGTTTATTAAAATGTTGTCCATTGGTTTATTTATGTTCTGTTTATTAAATTTAATTTGAGAACAATTGTTATATATCTTTTTACCCAACCACTACTATTTAAAGATACCTTTAAGCTGTTAACGAGTATGTAGGAATCGAAGGAACAAAAGTTTTTTATTAGTTGATATATTTGGTACGTCAATATAACATTGTAATCAATTATTAAACTGTAAAAGTATTCATATTCATAAGCAAAATTAAGTAAACTATTAAGTCATGTAGTAATTAACATTAGTGCAAGAGAAATGCATGATTCCTAGGGTGCGCTCACATGGGGTCTTAAACTTCTAGAGCCAGCCCGTTTGCCCCTGTAAGGGTGACAAAGAGAGTATGACGTGTTCTTGCTTCTCACTCGCACTCACATGGGCTTATGACTGCTCCAGGAGTCCGGGCTCATTCGCTATGTGGATGTGCAGTAATCTAAAAGAACGCCACATGCACGTGTTATGACCAGAGCCCCAGGCACGGAGCAAGGAGTTATAGATGGCGTGCCTTGTCCCTTGGCTGGCCTTGGGTAGTCGGTCCGTTACCTGGTAAGGTGTTGATGCACCAGGTATCCTTTGCTTTTCCTCGTGATGACTCAAGGTCCCGGCGACTTATCCTTGGAAGAGATGTCCAGGTCTCCCTCACCTGGAGATGATGTCCCGGGTTTCTTTTCCCAGGAGATGATGTGTCGACCCCTAGTGAAACTCTCCCCAGGAACACGATTATCACTTGACTACCATTAAACTTATAACAACACAGAGGTACTCATCTTAGGGTTTTATAGGGGAAAACCTTGAACACTTTACTGACGTGGAGCACTTCGCTGTAGGCAACTGTCGGATGTGGACTGACTGATGGAGACTTTTCCAGCGCCTCATATGAGCCAAAAGATGTGCGGAAAGTCACGTAGGCCTTAACCCTGAGATCTCTTTCCGAGAGTTCAATATAAGTTTGGACTGGTCCTGACTTGTCAAAAGCCAATCCATTAGCATTCTCGGGGCGAGTTCGAACAGGATGGTACATGTCGATCAATTAAATCTTGGGGTTTGCGGTAGGTCAGGTGCAGTTTATTCCTGAAACATATAAAATTTGCTCCTCATACTCCCAGAACCCAGACGTATCAGAAATGTTTATTATCGATTCTTTTGATTAGTTCTATAGTTACTCACTAGATGGCGCTATTACCGGAATTTTAAGTTTTAACGGATCCAGCAAACACAAAGAAATCTTTAAGATTTCTACAAGACGTCTTGCTGTAATGAAAGATTTCTTCAAGAATTTCCAAAAGAAAACCTAAAGACATCTTGTAGATTTCTAATGTCCATCTGAAAGTCTTATTTAGGAAATCTTAAAAGACGTCTTTACGATATCTTTCAGAAAATTCTCAAAGAGGGATTTTAGATATCTTTCCAGAGGCGTAAACAAATAGTAAATAGAGCAATAAAAGACCAAGGCCAAATTAAACTCAAGCTTGTTATCTTTTATAACTTTAATACTTTATACTTCACAAACTGTATTTGAATACTGTCAACACAATAAAGTTATAAGATTTAATAAGCTTGAATTTAATTAGACCTCTGTTTTTTTACTGCTTGTTCCATTGATTTACTAATTTAACACTAATTTTCATTTTTCAAAAAATATAAGACATTAAATATTCAAGTATACATTTGAAGTTCCAAGTTTAACGGTGANGATAAAACAAACTTCATGATCCATCCCAAGTCCTAATTCATTACGCAACGAATAGAAAAGCTCTAATCACGTGACAAGTAATCGTTCAAGTTGAAAAGAATTCTAAATTTTTCTTTTGTTTAAAGAGGGTTCTGTGTTGCAGTAAATTTGTCTTCAATCTTATGCTAGTTACTCCTAAATGCTTCATGAAACAGTAGAATGATCGATACCTTAAAGATATTAATTATTATCATTTATAAATAACTAGAAGTATATATATATGATTTATAATATTTCTGTTGTAGTTAGTAATGTCATTAAAGATGAGCCAAGAACTTCTGCAATTTCACAGCTACTTTTACAAAAACTCCGGGACAGCAGCAGCAACACAACAGGTATAATCAATATATTTTTTTTCTGTGAATGGGCAGTAGGATTTTATATTATTAGACAACTAATGCGAGGATTAAAAAAGTATTAACTGAAATTTTAAATAGCTCAACTACCTGACAATTTATCATGTGCAGCTATAGAGAGGGGATAGGCGAAACGACTCCATCGGGAGTTGTGGCTATTCTAATATGTATAAACACAACTATCGTGAGTTTGTTTTAAGGGGATAAAAAAATCAAACGAAGCGCGCATGATGGCAAAATTATTGTTAGCTCTCGGAACGCTAAAGTCTAAATTTCATGTAATATTGACCTTTTTCCGCTGAATCTTAAAACTTGGCATTATTTTGACCTGTCACATGTGTGAAAACTGTTGATTAGGAAATAAGGGTTCAATATAAATTTCTTTAATAAAGACATTTCCATTAATATGATGTTATGATCAGTAATGGTATAGTAAAACAAGTAACATAACACGTTGCATACTCTTTATCATATACTGGGCAAGCGCAATAGATGTCAGTTTAAAGTCTGGTGAGTATTTTTATGGTTACATGAATCATCGAGTATGAAATTATAATGACTAAATACATCCTTGTTAAATATGACTGAATAAGCTCTTTTTTTACTTTACTACAAGTTTTACCAATACTGTCAGTTAAAATTATGCTTTGACTATAGAAATTTAGCAGTATAAGATATGCGGTTTTTGACTACCCTATACAAAGCTATCAGCTATATAATGATTTTTTCAATAGCTCACTCCGTTTGCAACCATCAGAGGTCACTAGGAATGATGCACAAAGCAAATACACTAAAAAAAACAAAACATTTGCGTCGTACATCGTACAGCTGGACGTATAAGGTCCCAACGATCTCACAATCACTCACAGTATTTGAAATATAAGTCAAACATGACGAATATTACAATAAATGAGTTAATCTTAACTCTTACGACAGCAAACATTTTTTGAAGTAACAAAATTTCTTCAACTATCGAATTTAATAGATACCCATGTCAAATTAGCAAATTAACTGCGTCCATACATTTGATTTTTTGAAATATAATACTAGTTATTTTCACTCATATGTCACGCTTATTAATACATGGTACAATAAACGACGAGAGTCAAATTCAAAGCAGCAGAAATACATGTCTATATCTCTTTAATCTAATCCACACCACTGGAAGTTCATCAATTGTGCAAATTATTTTAAATAGTCAATAAAATTCCATCGTTTATTAGTTGACGGATCTCACCCCATGGAGGCAGTAGAAAAAATCCTAAAGTTCAGCATAAGTAAAATCTCACATTACAATCTACCACCAAAAAATCAGTATCCAGAAGTTTCTTCCAGTTTTATATTTCTGACTAAACATTACCTTCTACTATTACCAAGTGACGATAAAATGTATCTTAAAATAATGAATAATAAATATATGTGTATAAGTAAAAAAGAAAAGATTAGAAATAACGCCTCAAGACAGTATATAGTTATCATCCGTGTTTGGTTGGTCTTCCAGTCCCCCGAACAACGGTGGCTTTCGATATCTATTGGTGGACTTCTACCAATCACAAAAGTTAGTTTGCTCCACAGACTTTAAATTGTTATCGTTGGCCCACATCTAGCATAAATTTAACTTATCAAAAAAATTATATATATATATATATGACAAACAAGGCTTGAGTATTCAGTACTAGTGATACCATCGTAAGCATAGCAGTCGTGGCCTTACAACGAGTGAGCGATGAAATTCTTCGGATTTTTTGTTACGCTGATTTCACTGTCGCACGTTATTGGTATGTCTCGCTTAGTTTATTGTGTAAATTGTAAGACCAGTAAACAATACAAGAGAATCAGTATTGTAAGAGTACTGTTACTGTTTCATTAAAATGTACGACTTGAATTTTGTGTAAAGTAAATTAATATGTAACGAATTGAAAATTAAAAATTCTACGCCAATGACCACTTTTTTTTGTAAATTACATATCTCATGCATTTTAATCTTTATCGAATAATGTTGATTTTTAAATAAATAATGCTATTGTTACGTGGGAAAACCGGAAGGTAAGGAGGTGCTTCGCGAAAATGATCAAAACCTCGGAACCTTAAAGACTTTTATTTAAGGTACTTATTCATAAGGCAAAGACGCGTGTGTGTTTCCGATTAATTGCCCGATCTC
>NW_019379569.1:283215-311162 GCF_000648655.2 Copidosoma floridanum
AAGTATACATTTGAAGTTCCAAGTTTAACGGTGATAAATTTAAAATAAAATGAATATTTTTGGTTAAAAACAAACTCTACGGTATAGTAATTCAAAACTTAGCTAAAAAAAATACTATCGTTACTCTTGAAGGCAAAATTATTTACGAAACGAGATCAAATTTATCTTTTATCTTTTTAAGCCTCATTTCTTTTTCTCTCTCTTTCGATTCTCTCATTCGTGTACCTTATCCTGTCGCTAGACTTTTGTATCCATATTTTTATTCGTTCAAAAACTTTCTCTTCCGTAATATTATATTTATTTTTGATCATTTCTAAAAAATATATATTAATTAATTGAAGGAACTAGAAATTTTCTTAGGATGTCTTAAATTTAAATTGTTTACCGTTAATTATTTTAGGAAAGTTAAAAGAGTCGATGCGCAGTTTATTTTCTTTATGAATATTCCAAGTCAGTTGGTTTGCTAGTGAATCTATAATAATTTTTTCCATTATATTTGCCACTTCCTTTTGCATATCACGACCACCGATGATACTAATTTTTTCAATCTGTAAGAGAATAGGCTTTCAAATTGTCCTACTAGAGGTGACTAAGCATACGTTAATGTTAATAATAACAGATATTTGAAAAAGGCCCATTTTTATTGATAAAAAGTAAAAAGTACACTTACAAATCGATTTTTTAAAGCCTGGTGCTCAACTTTGTTGAGATCACTGTCAAATTTTTTCAATTTATCCTTATCAGAAATTGGTAGCATTTAAAGAAGATTAAATGAAGTTTGCATGTTTTGTACAGCTCTTTGTCTACCGCCTGGTCCATGACTACGCATCATCATCTGCTCAATATTTCTTAAAATTGATGAATTTTCATTTTGCTTTTCCAAACACTCTAATAATAGAGTTCTGCAAGCATCTATAACATTAATAATAGTAATTTACATATTTTTCTCACAGTCGTACTTTTGCTTGCTCATATAACAAAAAAAATATTTACTGCAGCATGTTGTTTTATCATGAAGAGCATCCTTAATTTCGACGTAGTCTATAGCTTTTTTGCTTGCTTTTGTAGATACCATATCAGAAGTTTTAGTTCAGATTTCACTACGTTCTTCGACTTGGAAATCATCAGGACTAAAATTCCCATCTTCGTCCTTTGGTATCTGCCCACGAAAGTCATCTTCATCAAATAACTTGTCTTCTAGAGAATCATAAGAAAATCTTCACATAATATCTTTTCTTAAATTACCTAAATGTTATACCTGATTTTCCAGCTGTCTGATCTTCATAGATATTCGATGAAGGTGACGCAGAGTTACTTTTTGAGGTAGTGGGTTGGTCATGGTGTATTTGTGGAACCTTTGTTCTTGCAAATGTATTTGGAGATTCCAGGGGTTTATTGCAAATAGTTTTAGGAGATTCCAATAGTCTGTTATCATTCAAAGGCTGGACGACTATAAAACATAAATAAATGAATCATACATTTGTAAATATATATTTACTAACAAAAAATCTATTACATAACCTTTTTTATTGGAATATGTAAAAGTTTTTTTCAAAAGTGAGTTTCCCAAAGATACTGGTGATGGTTCAATACAGGTTTTATTACCTTGAGGCTTGTGCTGTTTTTGCAAAAGTGTTGATAGCATTTTTTGAGAGATTTTCATCTTTTTTGTTCCAGGTCCTATATAATAAGAGCATACATGCATTATAAAAACACAGTTAATTAATTTAATTGAAAAATCAGCTAATAAGCAGCATACTTTATATCTAGGGACGATTTATATACTAGAAGGACAAGATTATCGTATAAGTATTGCAGTATGTTTATAGTTGTTACCATAGCTTTAAGGCTCTTTAATTACTTAGCACCCACTAACGGACAAAGTACTATATCACCTNACAGTTTGTACGTGAATTTGATCGTCTAGGATCAATCGCATACTTCATTTCAGAGATATAGATTCAAAATGATATTGATTGCATTAGTATTTTTTAAAGACAAATAAAATTAGCATATTTTATGTCTTAATCTTTGAGTTTTATCAACTGCGATAAAGTACTTTTTAAATGCCTAAGCCATCTTATTTTAAAAAATTTTTCGCGCTGTATTTACCGAATAAGAATAGGCATGCCTATTTGGACATAATAAATCAAATTTTTTCTCCAACCCAAGCTTTCTAAAACCTACTCCTATAAAGTAAAGTGACTTTTATGGATGTAATCAAAGAAAAATCCTAAAGTTCAGCATAAGTAAAATCTCACATTACAATCTACCACCAAAAAATCAGTATCCAGAAGTTTCTTCCAGTTTTATATNAAATAAAAAAGGAAATGAAAAAAAAAAGATCAAATATGAAAATAAAAAGAAATTCAATAAAGGAAATACAAAAAAATGAAAAAAATGTTATAAATTGAAACATGAAAAGAAATATAACAAGAAACGAAAAAAAAAGAATACAACAAGAAATAAAGAAAAAAATAAAACAAGAAATTAAAAAAAAAAAAAAAATTGATTTGTGGAATTATTGAAAACTGTGTTGATAAAATTTAATCGTGTGACATATTACAGTGCAATCATGGAAAAATATAAGAGGTATCGTTACAAAAACTACGGAAACCTTTTTTGGCTATATCATCTACATGCCACATTTTAAGATCAGAAAAACGCTGTCATTGTGCAATACCCAAAAATCGAGAGTCTATTGGGTATTGATCGATACTTTTGCATTCAAGGAACTCAAGCCCCAGGATAACTGGCCTATTTTCATGATGACATATATTTTGGATGACGACAATTGCATTACTTTTCAAATAACAACAATTATTTAGTCTCGAGTCGGAAAGAGTAAAATCCTAAAAGTCGATTGCTTTGTGAGCGTCATAAAAATTTTCTGGAAGATCTTGGGTTACGGGTGCTTTTAGTATGTACATATTATGGGGTAACTTTCTACAAATTTTTATGATTTGTGCTTTAGATTTTTCGTTAAGTCTTTTCATTATCTGTGTTAGAACGTATGATCCCTTACGTACTAGTTTTTTTATATACTGCAAGTGATTTTCAAAACTTATAACACTGAAATTATCTAATGGACCGAAATGAAGAACATCGTCACATAAATGAAGAAGATTGTGGACGTTAAAAATCAGGTTATGACTTTCAAAGAGATTTTTCATTGAATCGACATAATGTTCTAACAAGTCTTTGGCTAGCTTATTATTTTTGAAGCACTCTTCAAAATCATACAATATACGCAGGGCACAATTAAGTAAATTAAAGTGAAATAAAAATTGCTCAAGTACATGCCCTTGAAATAGTATAGGAGCAGTATATAAAACAGTCATACGGAGCTCAGTCGCCTTATATCTATTCACTTCGGCTAAAGATCTTGCATTGCGTACGAACTCGAAAGGAACCCACTGTCTGAATGACAAATAACGGCTATTAAGCTCACTTTTTCCAATTTTATCTGGATCAGGTCCACAATATATATGAATAAGCATTTTTAGATGCTTTTTTACGACACCTTCGTCCAATAAATGCATGGGATCGAGGGGAACCTGTTGTGTCAAGCTAATTAAGTTTTCTAAAGGTGACACAAAGTTTTTATACTTATCAGGAACTCCTTTTCTGAAATCTTTATCAGTTCTCAGAGGAGATTTAAAATCAAAAAATACACGCCTATGTTTGATTGTTTCTCCCGATCGCTCGCATTTCCCACACCTACTGTTATGTGGAGGAAATATCATTATATAATTCCGAGCAACCGTATCAGCTGCAAAAAGTTTCATTTTAATAGTACGATGTTTATCTTTAAAGGTAAAGCCAACATCACGCAGTCGCACGTACGCTACCAACAGAGGATCAAGGAATAGATGAACATCTAATGGCTTTTTTTCTCCATGAAAAATGCCAACAACAAATGGCTCACAAGACCCTATATTATAATTTTCGATTCTCATGAGAATAGGCCAAACTTAGCTAGGTGAACTTTTTGAAAGGGGCAAACCATCAATGTTTAAGTTGATAACAATTTGATTGGGGATAGCTTTTTCATTCAAAACATTTAACTGCTCACAGAGAGCTTTCTCTAAGCCATAGTAAACGTATGAGCCTCCCCCTCAAGGTATAATTTCAATGTGTCGAGGAGTTTGCAGTAAAGTTCGTGCATCACTAGGAAGATCAGGATGATTATGCATTTTCAATATCTTCAATAAATCAGTTAAAGCATTTTGTTTTATTTGATATTTACCAGCCCATGTATACAAATAATCTTTTAAAGAAGATAAATTCTTGTCAACATTTAAAACATCTGCAAAATCCTCAACCTCTAACTCAAAATCAGAATCTGAACTAGAGTCAAATACACTGACGTTATCACCTTCACTAAAATCTGAGTAGATTAAATCGTCCAAATTAGAGCAAGTACTTTCATTTAGTTCATCCCCATTGGCATCGAATTCTTCTACTTCATCAGAATCAAATATTACATGGTTCGCATTGTGCTCAACATTGTGAAAATCTAAAATTATTGGCTCAACATCAATTTTTTCATCTTTTTTTGTATTAGAAGCTTTAATAATTTTACTCAAATTTTCATTGAATCTGCCAGCTAAACGTCTCTTTTTTTGCTTGTTTGATAAAAAACAAAATGGTTTTCTTTCCATAATAATTAATTAGAATTGAAATAACAAAAGTTTAAAGCTTGTTCACTTAAAAAGACTCACAAAAAAAACTTGTTTATTGATAACTGTGCTAAACATAACCTATCGAATTTATATTACTGTTCTTTAGACGTATGGTTGCTTAATTACAACAAAAAGTGCTAAGAAATAATATATAGTTCAATACTCTTACTTTGGTAGATGTTAAAAGATATTTCTCTACTGGGTACGGATACGGATTGACACAATGCTGCAGATACTATCTACACTTCAAAACATCTCTTTTGTATGTATACATACATTATGTAGAAGCATTCGAATTTCTTGTTCAAGAAATCTGCAAGATTTCTTTATAAACGATAACTTTAGTGGATTGTCATAAGAAATCTTTTAGATGACTTTACGAAATTTCTTAAAGAAATCTTGTAAAAGACATCTTCGAAGATATCTTTTTAAACGTTAATTTCAGGAAGTTGTCATAAGAGATCTTTCAGATGACTTTACGAAGTTTCTGGAAGAAATCTTGTAGAAGACATCTTAGAAGATGTCTTTTTAAAAGATGACTTAAAAAAGTTGCCATAAGAAATCTTTTAGATGACTTTACGAAGTTTCTGAAAGAAATCTTGTAAAAGAAGTCTTATAAGATGTCTTGAATCGATACCTAATTAACACTTCCCCCCTTACAATAAAACGCGATTTATTGGTTCGCGCTTTTACAGTTTGTTTGTGGGCCCTTAGAGTCAGATGTTGGCACAATGTTGTCTGCTAAGGCTCAACGCTAACTTTTGTTGTAGCATTGTTAGATGCTCTTTTAAGTTGTTGCTGATCCAGTAATAAATGCTCCCCCTTTCGTTCATTTTAGATTTGTGTTGCAGTTCTCGTTTTTTTTTATTTTTAATGAAATAATGTGCTGTGGTTGAGATTGTTTGCATTGTTTTGTTTGGAGACTGTATGAAGAGAGTGCTTATACTTGAATGGTTAAATGCTTGAATATTTGAGTGTTTTATGCTTGAAGGCTTGTTTTTATATTGTATGAAGTGGAGATTGAGTGCCTCTGCTTGAGTGGTTGAATGTTTATGCTTGAATGTTTGAATGCTTGATTTAGTTTGTATGGGGAAACGGTTATACTTGATGGTTTATATTGAATTGGGTAAGGTGTATGCTGAAATGCTTTGCTTGAATGTTTATGCTTGGATGGTTAAATGTTTTGGAGTGGATATTTATGTTTGGATGAAGTAAATGTTGAATGCTTCATTATAGATATATTTACTCAAAATTATAGCTCAGTAAGTATTAAAAATGAATCCCCCCAGAATGTTATCCCGATTTGCTAAGAATGTTAGCTGACACGACAAGCATTCGCGGTGATGGCCTTCATTCTGCAGGGGGATTCATGGCATCCCGGGCAGGCAGAGCACTGTATGGCTGTTAGCAGCCCCACAACGTACACGTAGCGAAGTGCGGACCCGAAGGGCACTCCCTCCCCTCTCATGCATTGGCCGCAACACCAATCCCCGCCAATGTCCTGGACATAGGCAGCTTCCATGTGACGCACGCTCTCCTCTAAGTCCGAAGGGGAGTACTCACCGTCCATGGCCAGCTGGAAGGCCTCTAGATATTCTTGGGCAGGTGGCCATGAGCTGGGGTGCAGCGGATGCAGCCCCCCCCCAAGAGGTGGGAAAGCGGCGCCCACTGGCGCATCTGCTCCACCGTGATCGGCCCACGCGTGAAGGAGAGCAATGTAAAGCACGGGGAGCTGGTCGATGAGAAAGTGGGGGGGGGGTTGACCTCAAAAGGAATGATGACCGGCGCATTGTTACCGAACACTACTAGATCCTGAGGTAGTGCAAGATCCTCATTATCAATGGGCAGGGGGTCAACGGGGGCAGCGCCGGTCCTGGTGGTCCTGGAGTCCATCCTTCGGCGATCATGTCCAATTCATTGGGCCCAACCAAGAACTGTACCCCCTGCTCGTTGATCAAGGGCGCATGGGGAATGGGGTTCGCGAAACACATCCAAAAGAACAAAAGGTGAAGAGAGCATATTTCTTCTCCCAAAATGCCTAAAATTTGTCCTACCTTTTCCTTCCTTTCCCGGAATGTCTTGTTCGAATCGCGAAAGCAATGGCAGGTTTTCGACGTGATTCGAAGGCTATTGATACATACCTGCTGGAACTATCGGAAACGTCGAAACGGCAGAAATGTAAAAAATGTTAGAAATGTCAAAAATGTCAGAAATGTTGCGGAGTATCCTACCAGTCTCCGACCTTGTCAAGACTAAGTGATGTACCATAGGTAAACTACCCTTACTACCTTTACTGCGTAAAAATGGTGGAAACCTACGCTAGCGCAAGGAAATATGGGGTGGAGCGAGGAAACTTGGTACCCTATTCTTGCCTGATTCTGAAATTTTGGAACATCTTTAATGTAAAAAGGAGAAGGGCGAGTTAAGGACTCTGTTACGTAGTGCAGTGAAAGAGGTTTTAAGATATTTATCATGAATTTCTTTTTCCTATTATCCTTGTTATTGTTATTTTTGGTTGAAGCATATACGCACATATTCGCATGCGCGCAAATGCACTTATATACACAAATATAGATGCACACCCACATATACATACGTATATATACATACATACACACGCACACATATACATACATACACATATATCTTTTTCTTTCTCTCTCCCTTTATTTTATTTTTTTTTTTTTTTTAGTGGGGGCGAGGCTCCAACACAAGGAAGTTCTTTGCAAGCATCAATAACATAAATAATAGTAATTTACATATTTTTCTCAGTCGTACTTTTGCTTGCTCATATAACAAAAAAAATATTTACTGCAGCATGTTGTTTTATCATGAAGAGCATCCTTAATTTCGACGTAGTCTATGGTTTTTTTGCTTGCTTTTGTAGATACCATATCAGAAGTTTTAGTTCAGATTTCACTACGTTCTTCGACTTGGAAATCATCAGGACTAAAATTCCCATCTTCGTCCTTTGGTATCTGCCCNTAAGCAGTATACAAGGTTATATTAATCATTCGGTCAGATGTGTGCGTGCTTCAACTTATCGACGTGTACAATTTTTGTTTTTCCTTGTCCTAGATCTAGTTTTACGTTTCTATCTCTTATGACCTCTATAATTTTATCATGGCCTGTATACTGATTGTCAAATTTTCCGAGTTTGGGTTCTTTTAATAAAAATACATTGTCTCCTACGTCAAACGTTTTGTTATTTAATTTTTTTTCGTAATACACCTTTGATTTTTCTTTGGCTTCTAACAGTTTTTCGTGGGCTGTACCCTAAGTGTGGTTTAATTTATTAATTAATTTATCTAAATGCATAGCGTAGGTTCTATCTTTTATCTCGCTTTCGAATGCAGAAGCGAGCCGTGCCTTACGTCCAAAAACAACCTCGTGCGGGGTAAAACCGTGGGAAGAGTGAGTTGATGTGTTATATGAAAATAGGGCGAACTTAAGCCAAATATCCCACTCACCCCACTTGGTGTACATTTTCAAATATTCAATCAAAAAATGGTGGCTTCTTTCTATTGAGCCCATAGTTTGGGGGCTATGTTGACTTGAACTGTTTTATTTTAAAGACTTTGGTAAATCTCTGCATTAGTTGACTTTGGAAATTTGACCCCTGGTCTGTTTTTATTACCTTGGGACATCCAAACCGGCAAATAAATTCTAATGCAAAGTGGGTAGCTACCGTTTCAGCTGTGGCGTCAGGTAATGGAAGGGCATCTGAATATTTTGTTAAATTATCTTGGATTTTTCATATATATTGGTTCCCTACCAAGGTAATGGGAAGTCTCCCTACTGTATCCATCTCAATAACCTCAAAAGCTTCCTCAGGGGTGGAGGTGATAGTCATGGGCAATTTAATTTGACGCGAACTAACTTTTTTCGTTGACATTCTCTACATGTTCATACATACTCCGAGATATTTTCCTTCATTCCGTTCCAAAAATATTTTTCCCTGATCCTACCGTATGTCTTTGCAATGCCTTTATGTCTACCGATCAATGAGTCATGGGCTTCACTTATTATCCCTAATCTATCATCGTATAGGGGTATGCTAACTTCTCCTGTACAGATGGTAAATCACAGATCCCTATTCTTCCAGTCCTGTCTTAATAAGTATTCTATTGGTAGCCAATGTAGTTTGTCTAAACTATCTCCTGCCTTTGTTATACTTACAGTAACTATCCCTAATTGAACCATGGCATCCCTTAGTCTTTTAAAAATTTTACTACTGCTACTACTGAGGGAGTGTCTTCTGCTTCGGGTTTTATTAATATTGAGAAGATGGTCCGTCCATTATCTAAATCTGTCTGTGATATGGAGCCTATTCCAGGGTTTTGGAGTCTCATTTTGTCTAAGTCTATCATTTGTAAGTCTCTTAGTTGTTTGAATACTAGTGTTTTGTCTCTACAGTCTATTGACATAAAATGCGCAATATTGATTTTCCTTATTAGCAACTTATCTCTAGAGAATTTGACGTGTTCTATTATGAAAATTAATGCTCTGTTTTTGTCCTGAATATCTGTCTTATTCTTATCATCGTCAGCCTTACCCCTCTTGTTCCCCTTTGTCTCAGCCAACGAATCTCTTACTTTTTCTTTTCCTTTCCTTTTTCTTTTCTCCTTAAAGGCGTCCCCCTGGTTTTTTGTGGGCTCTCTGGCACCATTGTTTTCTTTGTGCCTTTCTCTTTCTTTCTCTCCGATCATCCTTTCATTTCCCATCCCACTGGGCCAGTTGCCCTGGGTAGATGTCAAGATGGATCCTTCTTTCTTCTTTTCCTTTTCTCTGATCCTCCTTTCATTCCCCATCCCACTGGGCCAGTTGCTCTGGGTAGAGGTCGAGATGGATCTTTCTTCCTTCTTTTTACATTCATTCTCTTTTTTTCGTTTATTCCTTTTACTTGTACTCTCTTCTCCATTCATTCTTTTCCCTATGGTCTGTCCTTCTATCCCCGTCCCAATGGGCCAGTTGTCCTGGGTAGAGGTCAGAACAAACCCTTGTTGGCTAGACTCGGGTTTGCACAAGACCTCCAGAGTCGAATCCTCAAGATTAGCTACCGTCCCACCGAGCAAGTTGCCCTGGGTAGGAAGCTCTCCCGGGTCCGTAGGGTCTAAAGGGAGGGTGTCGTTTACTCTCAGTCCATTGTTCATTCATGTAAGTTCGTGGCCTGTAAAGGTTGTCGTTTCTAAGGTAGTCAGATCTGTTTCGTCGGGGGAGTTGGGTCTAGTGAGATCGTTCGGAGAATTGGAAGGCGATACTTGGGAGACTTCTATCCGAAATAGCCTCTCGATCTGAGTTTCGTAGGAGGAAATGCGGAGGTCGGTGCAAGAAGGGACCGGAACGGGATTCCGTGAGAGTGCATCAGCGTTTAAATTGACTTTACCGGCCTTGTAAACGACGTCGTAGTCGTATTCATGCAGCTTAATTTTCCATCGAGCTATTCGAGAAGTTGGATCCTTGATTGAATGCAACCACACAAGGGGGCAGTGATCAGTTGTTGAAGTGAATTTTCGTCCGTATAAGTAGGGTCTGAAATGCATTACGGCAAATACCATAACAAGTAGTTCCTTTTCCGTGGTTGTATACTTAGTTTCGGCGTCGTTCAGGCTGCGGGAGGTGAAAGCTATAGGCAAATCGTTTCCAACCTTACCTTGACTCAATATAGCTCCTAAGGCAAAATCGGAAGCGTCTGTGGTAACAACAAAAGGTTTAGAGAAATCGGGATATTGTAACAGAGGTTGAGTGCAAAGAACCTTCTTCAAAATGCCGAAAGCTTCGATTTGGGGTTGAGACCATAAAAAGGAGGTATCTTTCTTTAGTATGGAGTTTAAAGGCTTGGCTATTCTTGAAAAATCTGGAATAAACCGACGGTAGTACCCCACCAATCTCAAGAATTGTTTGATACCCTTTGTATTTCGAAGTGTTGGAAATTCGGCCACCGCACAAGTCTTATTGGGGTCCGGCTGGACTTTCCTCTCTGAAATTACATGACCTAACTAAGTGACCTCTTTCCTGAGGAAAAAACATTTGTCCGGTTGCAAGGTTAGACCTGCAG
Source organism: Copidosoma floridanum (assembly GCF_000648655.2). The sequence continues at coordinate 293,959 of NW_019379569.1, forward strand.
TTTTTAAACGACCAAATAATTTCTTCAACTTTTCATTATGTTCCTAAAGGGAATTCGCATAAATTACAAAATGTCGTCCTTATATACAAACAATTCAACGCCCTAGAGACCACTCAAAATCTTATCCATTAACGTTTAGAAAGTCGCTGGTGCCCCTTTAAGGCCCATAGCCATTCGCTTATATTGTAAATGTTGGAAAAGGGTAAAGAATGCAGTTTTTGGTGCATCGTTCGGGTCTATCGGTACCTGATGGAAGCCGGACGCCAGATCTAAAGTAAAGAAGTATTTACATCCGCCCAACTGATCTAAAATCTCGGTGATGCTAGGTAGAGGATATGCGGATGCAATTGTTTTTTCGTTTAGGGTGTGGAAATCGATAACTAATCTCCATTGTTTGTTTCCATGTAAGCCAGCTTTCTTAGGAACTATCCATACCGGCGAGTTATAAGGGGATTCTGATTCTTCGATTATGTCGTTATCTAGTAAGATTTGAACCTGTCTTTGGATTTCGTCGCGCAAATGAGGTGGATGTCAGTATTGTTTTATATTAACAGGTTAGTTATCTGAAGTATGAATTTGGTGTTGAACCTTATTTGTTTGACTTAATTTATCTCCGATTAAGTGAAATTGATATGGAAAAAGTGTTACTAATTGAATTATATGATTTTGTTTCTCCTCATTTAGCTCGGCCAAATCCAAGGTCTGTACTATCGCCGATATTCTGTTTTGTTGATCGGTTTCTGCTTGCTTCTCAGAAATTCCTTTTATAGAACGAACAGGTGTAATTGTGTTATAATATGCTTCTAAAGTTACCGGGGAAACGATAAGGTGAATGTCTTCAGAAGTAGTGTTGATAACAAAGAGGTTTGCGCATCTGTCTATGTTTTTGACGAGACATTCGCCTGCATATAAACCTGGTCCAAATTCTAATCTCGGCAGGTACCCATCTCGCCTGGTTGTATTATAAACGCGAACTTCGTATAGGGATTTGCTTCTAGCGGGAAGTTGAAATGAATCGTGGTGAGTAGCGAAATCTATTAATTGCGAGCCGATCATTAATTTTTTTTCTGTGAAGGAAAGCACAGCTCCATGTGTTTCTAAAAAGCTTACCCCTAATATACCATCAAAAGGCAAGGAAAAGTCGTTAGATACTACGTGTGCCGAGATTTTTATATTGTTAATAGTTAGTTCGACTCGACCTAAGGTTCTCACAAGCCCCTGACCAATCCCTGATAGGCCAAAGAATGAATCATGAGATATTGTAATATCTTCATTTAATAAATTTTGTTTAATCATGTTTAACTTGGAACCGATATCAATAAGAAAATGCGATGAATCAGAATTTAGTTCGGGGCTTTTTACAAGTATCGTAGGGAGTTTTGACCCTTTAGTTCTTCCAATAGCAATGATGGCCCGGTTTTGTGCGTGTTTTGTGAGGTCGATATTGGGTCCGCTGCTACGCTCACTCGATGGACCTGGCTCGAGTTTAAATTTTCGTTGTTGGTTGGTCGCTTTTGCCTCCGTGATTTAATACATTCGTTACAATTATGACCCCAAAGATTACAATAATTGCAATAATTCTCCTTACGTTCTCGCGCGAAGTGTCCAATCCTGTTACAATTACAGCAATTACGATTTCGTTTTAGTTCTTTCAGATTATTGTAATTACGGGGAAAATTATTGTTTGATTGGCTACCATGAGGGTGGTTGTTATTAACAGGCAAGGATTGATAGCGTTCTTTATGATCATTATTCAAGTAATAAGTCATTCGGTTAAAAGTTTTATCCGTAGTGTCTGGTGCGGGTTAGCGTAATTCCCATATTTGGTTTTCAGTGTGCTTAATTTTCTTTGCAAGGTCAATAGCGGTTTCCAAGTCCAAAATCGCATGACCCAACATCTGGAATCGAATGTCCTGGCGTAGGCCTAACTTGAATATTTCTACCGCGGTGAGAATAGCTACTTGTGTCATCATCTCGATGACTTCAGGGGGGCTATCTTCAATAATAAGACTGATCTCAGTTTGCAAAATTTTGGTAATTCTCAGACCATCATCAGATACGGTTTCCTGCATCCCCTGGACCGTACGAGATAACTCTGCTTGTAACTGGGTTAGACTTATTGGTGGAGAAAAGATCCTTTTAAGTTCAGTGAAAAATTGATCTAGGTTTAGAAAACTTTTATACATTATTCAATTATGGGCATTCCCGGTAATTTTAGATTTAATAATTTGTCTAAAAAGATATTTTTCCTCCGGGTTTACATATTTCTCGAGGGCTCGGCACTCCCTTATGAAGATAGTAATCGGGATTTCCTTATTATTAAAATCAGGAATCAAGTTGATTAATTCATTTAATTTTTTAAAGTTCCTCCTGGGTTCAGTGATGAAAGGTCTTACTGACGTAGCCAGATCGTTTATGTCACTAACCTCGGGCCCAGAGCTGTCTAGTTTTATTGTGTTAGGATCGAATAGGGGTTCTTCTATAATAGGCTCTATAGTCCATCGGCCTGAGGATGTCATATTTATATTCTAAAATATACTTATCGAACGCTTGAAGGTTTATTAATAAACTTTAGGCCGCAGAGTCGCTTGTGCCACAAATTCAAGATGCGTTGATGAATAGGCTGCCAGTGTCCTCGTCTTAGATGCGATGTTCAGGTGGTGCTCATTAAAGTCGTAGAGACCTTTTGTGCCTTATTAGGGATGACACTAAAATACGTCCTTAATATCCTTTTGTTGTTGGTAGACACTTTATTTTTCTTCAAGAACAGTCACAAATGTCATAAAACATTGAGTTCACTTCCTGAGGGCAACCTCCAGGTACGCCCTGATACTCCTATTCTTCCTTAGGGACAATCACTAAGTGTCGTAAAACATTAACTGACAAGGTTGAAGTTCACTTACTGAGGATGACCTCCAGGTACACCCTGACACTCTTACTCTTCTTCAGAGATGATCACTAAGTGTCATAGAATATTAATTAATAAGGTTGAAGTTCGATTCCTGAGGATGACTTCCAGGTACACCCTGACACTCTTACTCCTCTTCAGGGATGATCACTAAGTGTTGAATATTAATTAATAAGGTTGAAGTTCTTTTCCTGAGGGTGACCTCCAGGTACACCCTGACACTCTTATTCTTCTTCAGGGATAATCACTAAGTGTCGTAAAATATTAATTGACAAGGTTAAAGTTCACTTTCTGACCTCCAGGTATCCCTTGCTTCTTGTAGTCCGAGATATCACTGAGAATGTTCATTGGTTAGCACTTAGTATTAACACTTGAAAGTACCCGACTTCCTGAGGATGACCGCCAGGTATCCCACCACTGTCACCAAAAAGTATTTCTGTTATGACCCAAGCCCCGGGCACAGAGCAAGAAGGTATAGATGGCGTACCTTGTCCCTTGGCTGGCCTTGGGCAGTCGCTCCGTTACCTGGTAAGGTGCTGATGCACCAGGTATCATTTGCTTTTCCTCGTGATGACTCAAGGTCCCGGCGACTTATCCTTGGAAGAGATGTCCGGGTCTCCTTTGCCTGGTGATGATATCCCGGGTTTCTTTTCCCAGGAGATGATGTGTCAACCCCTAGTGAAACTCTCCCCAGGAACACGATTATCACTTGACTACAATTAAACTTATAACAACATAGGGGTACGCGCCTTAGAGTTTTATAGGAGAAAACCTTGAACACTTTACTGACATGCAGCACTTCGCTGTAGGCAACTGTCGAATGTGAACTGACTGATGGAGACTTTTCCAGCGCCTTATATGAGCCAAAAGACGTGTGGAAAGTCACGTGGGCCTTAACCTTGAGATCTCCTTCCGAGAGTTCAGTATAAGTTTGGACTGGTCCTGACTTGTCAAGAGCCAATCCATTAGCATTCTCGGGGCAAGTTTAAACAGGGTGGTACATGTCGATCAATTGAATCTTGGGGTTTGCGGCAGGTCAGGTCTAGTTTGTTCCTGAAACATATAAAACTTGCTTCTCATACTCCCAGAACCCAGAAGTATCAGAAATCTTTATTACCGATTCTTTTTATTAGTTATATAGTTACTCGCTAGATGGCGCTATCGCCGGGGTTTGAATAGAATCGATTCCTAACACACGGTAACAATGATGCGATGCTGGATAACACGATTACATAGCCTGTTATGGCTGCAAACTATTTTAATAATTTTACGTTACTGGTGCTCCGTAAGTGAAAATTACCGGCTGGATTTCTTACTTACCGAGCACCAGAAGACGTAAAATCGTATACGCACCACGTTCGGAGGTTAGGAAATGCCCTAGGTCTCACATCAAACGTCCTCGGCTTCGCCTCGGGCGTTTATTTATGTGAAATCTGCGACATTCTTAACCTCACTCACTAGGTGCGTAAATAGCTATTTTGTAGTTTTAATGCATTTTTGATACTTGAAGTATCAATTCTTAGTATCAAGAATTTGTTTTAAACAGATAAAAACTATTATTTTACAGTTAAAAAAAAAATATAAATAAACAGTGGAACAAAAAATCATTTTCTGTTTAATACTAATTTTTGATAATAAAAATTTACACTTTAAGCAGCATAATGTATTAAAACTACAAAAAACCATTAACAAAGTTTACATCCANCATTTCCACCTGGCGAACTGTACTTCCCCACACAGTAGCACATCTTAAACAAGATGGTGCAAAAAATTGCAGGCAAATTAATTTTCCCTGTTGATTTTCCTCTCCTTTAGGTATACGCATTCATGGATGGTAGGTACAAAAACGACTATGCTTAGATCAACAATACCGTTCTTGCCAAGCAGCTAAACTTTATAAATCTTTCCTTATCTAAAAGTGCACACTACAACGTTAAATTTGAGCCCTGGTAAGTTACAAATAATGCACCAATAGCTAATTAAAATACGTGATCACATATCGCAAAAAACGTGTTTTTCTAAACTTGAGGAACTTTTTACTCGAAATCGATGAGGCTTAAGTATATGCATCCCCATGAATTTTTTGTTAGGAATGAGATAAAGAATAAGGAGCAATTTTTTTTTTCTCAAAAAAGTTAATTTTTGTAAATTGTTTAAAAAAAATTTGTTTAAACATTCATGACCACATTTTTGCTTTTTTTTTTTTTTTTTTATAACTGTTATTTAGTCAATTACACGAAATACTTTTTTTTTAACACATAAAATTCAATCGTTTAATAGTGTAAAATTATTAGCACGTGGAGCGCACGGCTCGAATTCTAGTTTAATTTAATTTTTGAATAGAGGGACCTAGTGTTGTTAAGATGGTGCACTATGAAGTGAACTGCAATTGGAAACCTATACCTTTACTAAAATATCTAAAATCTATTCTTGCGACTTTATTCAAAAAGTTACACAGGCTGTACTTACCAAATGAAATGGCCATGCCTATTTAGACATTCTAAAATGTAATATTTTCCAACATTTTACAAACAACCCCTATTTAGTTAAGTGATTTTGCTCTATCCGTGGGCAGAGAGGAACTCTAAAATTAAACATAAATAAAATTTTATAGTACAATCTACCACGGAGAAACCAGTACCAAGTTTTATAAATCAAATATGTTATTTTGGTTAAATATGGCCTTCTACCTCCACCAAGTGACAAAAAAAATGCTTCTCAGAACAATGGAAACTTTAAAAGATGAGAGCTATCTTTTAGCTTATTTGTCTTATTTCCTATATTCATCTAATTAGAGAAAAATTTTTGAAGTGAAAACTTCTTATGGCGCGTTTGGCACTTTTGTGGGTGAGCATTTTCAGCCATTCTCGCGACAGACGAGATTTTTTACAGATACACTCCGCGTGTATTCTCATAATATATGTATACTGTAAACGCTCTTTGCATGGGCATTCGTTCGTGCTCTCGCGACAGACGAGATTACATACCTATATGTATACTCAGAGTGTATAGGTATGCGAGAGCGCTGCATGCTAAATGCTATACGCAGCAGCGTTGGTCTGAGCATTATTCCACACTTACAGTTCATGCTTGATCGCACATAGCGCCGCTGCCTGGATCTCACCGCGAACTACTTGGAGCGAGAATTCAAATTTAAAATCGTATGATTTTTTCAGCAGACAATAGGCGCGGAAACTCAAATTCGAAAGAAATCTTTCTATGTATTGGCTAATTAATGCCTAAAAATATTGGATAATGTTGTATGATTACATACATAAATAGTCTACCAAGAATTCTTTCGAATTTGAATTTCCGCGCCTACTGTCTGTTAAAAAAATCATACGATTTTGAATTCGAATTCTCGCGCGAAGTAGTTCTCGGTGGGATCCAGTCAGCGGCACTATGTGCGATCAAGCATAAACTGTGAGCGTGGAATAATGCTCAGACCAACACTGATACGCAGTCTTTGCATGAGCATTCGTTCGTGCCCTCGCGACAGACGAGATTGAGATTTTTTTATATTTATTTTATAAATGAATATTAAACGGAAAATTTATTTATTTAAATATTTCATTTGACTTGTGTTGCTGCTATGGTATTGTGTTAAGAAAATTAATAAATTTGTATTTACTATTTACTAATATTTACTAATTTAAATAAAACCACTTCCTTCGAATATAGTTTCTATATTATTGTACTTCATGTCCATTCAGAAAGTGCCCACATTGCTTTGATAAACTTAATTTTTTATGTACCATTTCTCATGTCGCAAGCACACCTAAAAATGCTCACCCAAAAAAGTGCTCAACGCGCCATAATTTCAAGTTTTCACTTCTGCCTGCACTCCTGGAGTGCTACTTGGTTTTAAGATCATTTTATACGTCCTCAAAGATTTCTTTGATAAAATATAGTTATCTGCTTACCTCCATGTAACTATAAAATGCTTTTAAGAACAATGGTTATATTATAAACGTATGCGAAAGAAAAATTCAGACATAAAAAATAATGCCTTAAGTCAGTAGGCCGCTTCCTAGTATCACAGAATTAGCTGCAAATCCATTGAATTTTGGGAAATTAATAGTTGCATGAAAAAATTATTATTGCTAGTTTTTTGTATTCATAACAAATCGTACTACTTTTAAACACCTACAAAGTTCAGCGAAAGCCCTCCAAAAAAAGGTAAAAGTGACCAAAACATGTTTTATGCGCCTGGAAAAAAAACTGAAAATAGTACAAAAAAAATTGAATACAAAAAAGTTGCGTGGTTCTAAGATAAAAAGAATAAGCCACGTTGAGCTCCAATCGGTTAAGCCGTTTTCTCGAAAATTGCAAAAAACTAAAAAACTGTCTTAACTGTTTTTCACTCAGTATTTATTAACTTTAGAGAAAAATATGTTAAGAAATTTTTCGTTTGTTTTGATAACAGCAGTAGAAAAAAATTTTGTTTCTTACGAATTTGTTGATTTTTTGTAATTTGTTAGAAAAAAAATTGTTTAAACAACTTTTGACCACATTTTCACCTGGCAAACTGTACTTCTCCATACAGTAGCACATCTTAAACAAGATGGTGCAAAAAATTGCAGGCAAATTAATTTTCCCTGTTGATTTTCCTCTCCTTTAGGTATACGCATTCATGGATGGTAGGTACAAAAACGACTATGCTTAGATCAACAATACCGTTCTTGCCAAGCAGCTAAACTTTATAAATCTTTCCTTATCTAAAAGTGCACACTACAACGTTAAATTTGAGCCCTGGTAAGTTACAAATAATGCACCAATAGCTAATTAAAATACGTGATCACATATCGCAAAAAACGTGTTTTTCTAAACTTGAGGAACTTTTTACTCGAAATCGATGAGGCTTAAGTATATGCATCCCCATGAATTTTTTGTTAGGAATGAGATAAAGAATAAGGAGCAATTTTTTTTTTCTCAAAAAAGTTAATTTTTGTAAATTGTTTAAAAAAAATTTGTTTAAACATTCATGACCACATTTTTGCCTGGCAAACTGTACTTACTTATGCAGTGGCACATTCATAACAAGATGGTGCAAAAAAATTGCGGGTAAATTAATTTTCCCGGTCAATTGCTGATTTCGCCCGTCTATTAAAGAAGACGTCGTTTTAACGAGTGCTAGTTGCGTACTTGGAGCTGAAGTTATCAAGTCCAAGGTTGTCATTGGACGCACTATTCTCGAATCTAGTGACGATAAGGAACGTACGATTACGATTATCGACATTATTACCCACCACTTTTACACTATAGGGCAATGCATTTGATCGTTATCTACTTAATGTATGGATTCTACATAAACTTTAACTCGCAAATTTTTTTAGAGATACGGAATATGATATAGCTCTCTTGCAGTTAAATGAAAAAGTAAATGCCAATGAATATTCTAGAATCACGAATCGTATTTAAACTTCAGGAACTGCCTGTAATAATGGGCCAGTTCAAATTGTTGGATATCACCGTTTCTATAGAGACCGTACTGAACTCGACTGGTATAATATTCAAATTATGGACGATGCTCAGGACAACGACATTTCAAAAAAAATTTTTATACATTTTTCAGTTAGATAGTACCGACGTATTGGTGCAAAAACAGTGTGGCAAGAATATGTTAATTGTGATTGTAACAAACTATAGGTTTGTTGTCACCTGAGTTTCATATCATTTTGACTGGATTAACAATGTGACACAATCAAGACCAACTCCCCCACATTTCTCACGATATGGGGAGCAGAGCATAAATATACAAGGTTTTAAACATATTTCTGTTTAAGAATAATCATTACAAATAGTGGGTGAAAAGAATAAATAAAATAACAAAAATATTTTGTTGATCCCTCTGAAATTCAATATAATATTAAGTTTATGATATTTCATCATGCAAAAAAAGTAGAGAAATTTTACAGATCATTTTCTTATACATTCCATTTGTATATGACTCTTCTATAAAGTGACGTGTTTAATTGAAGTTTCTTCATTTAATAAATTTTGTTTAATCATGTTTAACTTGGAACCGATATCAATAAGAAAATGCGATGAATCAGAATTTAGTTCGGGGCTTTTTACAAGTATCGTAGGGAGTTTTGACCCTTTAGTTCTTCCAATAGCAATGATGGCCCGGTTTTGTGCGTGTTTTGTGAGGTCGATATTGGGTCCGCTGCTACGCTCACTCGATGGACCTGGCTCGAGTTTAAATTTTCGTTGTTGGTTGGTCGCTTTTGCCTCCGTGATTTAATACATTCGTTACAATTATGACCCCAAAGATTACAATAATTGCAATAATTCTCCTTACGTTCTCGCGCGAAGTGTCCAATCCTGTTACAATTACAGCAATTACGATTTCGTTTTAGTTCTTTCAGATTATTGTAATTACGGGGAAAATTATTGTTTGATTGGCTACCATGAGGGTGGTTGTTATTAACAGGCAAGGATTGATAGCGTTCTTTATGATCATTATTCAAGTAATAAGTCATTCGGTTAAAAGTTTTATCCGTAGTGTCTGGTGCGGGTTAGCGTAATTCCCATATTTGGTTTTCAGTGTGCTTAATTTTCTTTGCAAGGTCAATAGCGGTTTCCAAGTCCAAAATCGCATGACCCAACATCTGGAATCGAATGTCCTGGCGTAGGCCTAACTTGAATATTTCTACCGCGGTGAGAATAGCTACTTGTGTCATCATCTCGATGACTTCAGGGGGGCTATCTTCAATAATAAGACTGATCTCAGTTTGCAAAATTTTGGTAATTCTCAGACCATCATCAGATACGGTTTCCTGCATCCCCTGGACCGTACGAGATAACTCTGCTTGTAACTGGGTTAGACTTATTGGTGGAGAAAAGATCCTTTTAAGTTCAGTGAAAAATTGATCTAGGTTTAGAAAACTTTTATACATTATTCAATTATGGGCATTCCCGGTAATTTTAGATTTAATAATTTGTCTAAAAAGATATTTTTCCTCCGGGTTTACATATTTCTCGAGGGCTCGGCACTCCCTTATGAAGATAGTAATCGGGATTTCCTTATTATTAAAATCAGGAATCAAGTTGATTAATTCATTTAATTTTTTAAAGTTCCTCCTGGGTTCAGTGATGAAAGGTCTTACTGACGTAGCCAGATCGTTTATGTCACTAACCTCGGGCCCAGAGCTGTCTAGTTTTATTGTGTTAGGATCGAATAGGGGTTCTTCTATAATAGGCTCTATAGTCCATCGGCCTGAGGATGTCATATTTATATTCTAAAATATACTTATCGAACGCTTGAAGGTTTATTAATAAACTTTAGGCCGCAGAGTCGCTTGTGCCACAAATTCAAGATGCGTTGATGAATAGGCTGCCAGTGTCCTCGTCTTAGATGCGATGTTCAGGTGGTGCTCATTAAAGTCGTAGAGACCTTTTGTGCCTTATTAGGGATGACACTAAAATACGTCCTTAATATCCTTTTGTTGTTGGTAGACACTTTATTTTTCTTCAAGAACAGTCACAAATGTCATAAAACATTGAGTTCACTTCCTGAGGGCAACCTCCAGGTACGCCCTGATACTCCTATTCTTCCTTAGGGACAATCACTAAGTGTCGTAAAACATTAACTGACAAGGTTGAAGTTCACTTACTGAGGATGACCTCCAGGTACACCCTGACACTCTTACTCTTCTTCAGAGATGATCACTAAGTGTCATAGAATATTAATTAATAAGGTTGAAGTTCGATTCCTGAGGATGACTTCCAGGTACACCCTGACACTCTTACTCCTCTTCAGGGATGATCACTAAGTGTTGAATATTAATTAATAAGGTTGAAGTTCTTTTCCTGAGGGTGACCTCCAGGTACACCCTGACACTCTTATTCTTCTTCAGGGATAATCACTAAGTGTCGTAAAATATTAATTGACAAGGTTAAAGTTCACTTTCTGACCTCCAGGTATCCCTTGCTTCTTGTAGTCCGAGATATCACTGAGAATGTTCATTGGTTAGCACTTAGTATTAACACTTGAAAGTACCCGACTTCCTGAGGATGACCGCCAGGTATCCCACCACTGTCACCAAAAAGTATTTCTGTTATGACCCAAGCCCCGGGCACAGAGCAAGAAGGTATAGATGGCGTACCTTGTCCCTTGGCTGGCCTTGGGCAGTCGCTCCGTTACCTGGTAAGGTGCTGATGCACCAGGTATCATTTGCTTTTCCTCGTGATGNAAAATTGAACTAAATCATGCTTATATAAGTTTTAACTTATAGAAGTAGAATCCAAGTAAAAGATAATTTGCAGACAGTATTTTTTTGCGTTTGATGGTGAACATAACATTGTTTAAATTCTTTTGTCCTAAATTTTTTAAACTAATTTTTCGTGGTACCTCTAAGTAAGACATTATATTTTTACATAATATATTTGCTTGTATACTGCTAAACAGGGCAAACACTTACATACCAAATGGATGTTATAATTAACTAAAAATGTGTATTTGTTCCTAAAAATTTTGTATTTGTTCGGAGTCAAAAAAATTTTATTTGATTGTTCGCTTTAAACTTAACAATTATTAACGTTACCAGTTCTACAACGGTTTCTTTCCTAATCCAAAACGATTCAGCTATCGTCATTATTTGAAGCGTTAGGACAAAAAAAAAGAAAAAAATCACAATACAACTCAAAATATGTTTTCTGTGATCTACAAGGCCCAAACTCAAAGTTTTTCATACCACCAATTTATGACTGTTACGAAGCTAGTAATGATTTATAATGCATTCTCATATCCTTATTCGCTGTACATTACATCATTCCAATAACGCGTAAAACTACACAGTTGACTTTGTTAATTCACAACTATTGTTACTTCTTCTAATGAAACTGTAGTTTTTTAAGCATTACAAATAAAAAAAAAGGTTTTTCAAAACCGTATTTTTCAACACCTTTGCAAGTCAAAGTATTTCAAAAATTTTGTAGAGTCGCAGGATGATTGTTAAATGTCAATGAGATAAGAAAAGTCTTCCTTAGATATCTGTGTGTAACGCGTAAACTATAAACTTAAGACCGTACGCTTGTTATCTTACTAATATATAAAGCAGAAGCGCTAAAGTCGTTGTAATTGCTAACCGCGAAAACTACTGGACCGATTTTGTTGAAATTTTGCACACTGATTCATGATTCTTCCTAGATGGTTTTAGTATAGTTTTTATCTTAAAAAGTTTAATAACAATAGCAATAAATGAGCTCAAAGTTTTGCAAAAATACGTCAGCTTTTCACTTTAGTTCAGTAAAATCCGCTAGGTGGCGTCGACAAAAAATCGAAGCTACCTGCAACATAATTTAATAAGTGTGGTTATAATACGCTGGAGCGTCTCCATAGCGTTGTAGTCGAGCTTCGGAATTTTAACGAGCTGTATAGAGAATGCTGATGATAGTCTTGCAGCTGGGTATCACGGTAACAGACGACACTCTTCTCTAAGGGGGAAGGGACCTTGATTTCCATTCACCCAGAATCTCAACGAGTGCAATAAAAAAAAAAAATTAATTCCAACCGATGACGTCTCTGGCATAATACCAGGCGACATACCTAGCCAGAGCACAATCTGCACCAACTCTTCAGACTTGTGTGGCAGTCCCACCATCCCACCTGGTGCCGTCAGGATAAGAAAAGTCTTCCTTAGATATCTGTGTGTAACGCGTAAACTATAAACTTAAGACCGTACGCTTGTTATCTTACTAATATATAAAGCAGAAGCGCTAAAGTCGTTGTAATCGCTAACCGCAAAAACTACTGGACCGATTTTGTTGAAATTTTGCACACTGATTCATGATTCTTCCTAGATGGTTTTAGTATAGTTTTTATCTTAAAAAGTTTAATAACAATAGCAATAAATGAGCTCAAAGTTTTGCAAAAATACGTCAGCTTTTTACTTTAGTTCAGTTAAATCCGCTAGGTGGCGTCGACATAAAATCGAAGCTACCTGCAACATAATTCAATAAGTGTGGTTATAATACGCTGGAGCGTCTCCACAGCGTTGTAGTCGAGCTTCGGAATTTTAACGAGCTGTATAGAGAATGCTAATGATAGTATTGCAGCTGGGTATCACGGTAACGGACGACATTCTTCTCTAAGGGGGAAGAAACCTATATTTTCATTCACCCAGAATCTCAACGAGTGCAATAAAAAAAAAAATTAGTTCCAACCGATGACGTCTCTGGCATAACACCAGGAGACATACCTAGCCAGAGCACAATCTGCACCAACTCTTCAGACTTGTGTAGCAGTCCCACCATCCCACCTGGTGCAGTAAGAAAATTTGTGGCTACAAATGTAAGCAAGGGAAAACAGCTCTGAGGGGCACGGGCAGCCACAACGGCTAACTTCTTGGTCGTCGCGTCCCCAACGCGCTTACCCACATGTTCCCGTCTAACGATAAGCGGTTTGTTATCCGGGGAACGACCCGAGACGAGATATTCTTTAGTCAGCGGCGTACCTCCCTCCATCACAGTCTCCGTACATCGAGACTTCCAGGGTAAGAATCAAGCAACCCGTAGCCAGCTCTTCATCATCAGGAATAATAAGAAAGAATAGCCTGGAAGTTTCACCACTGGCGCTTTTTAGGGCCATTATAAGTATTTGCGTTCCCTTCTCAACCATCAACTTCATCGGTTTTTTTTAGGATCCACCTAAGTGTAAACTACCTTTCCAACAACTACATTTTTATTACCATTTCAGAAAGCGGTTTGTCGACTAAAAGACTATATTAACTAAAGACGGGCACTATTAAACCAAGTCAGCCATTCACTAGCAGACAACACCTGCGGAGTTGTTCTTCGCAAGGCTGGAAAACCCGGTGACCGACGACCCTATACTACCCTCTCGACTCTAAGCATTCAACCAGGAATCACTGATCCTCTACAAGGTCTGCGCTGGGCAATCCTATAACAGCTATGGAGGAAAAAAAACTTGAGCCAACGGGACAGCCTCCACTGGACAAGTATTACTAACCAATCTCCCCATCTAAGATCACGAAAACAACTGAATGAAGGCAGTCACAATTGCTGTTAACTTCAGTCAAGAAAGAGTTGACTTAAGAAGCTCACAGGTCTTTTTTAGGGCCATCGGACGTCGAACTACCTTGCCAACAAATATATTAGAACTTAACAAAGTTGACAGAAAACAGCCTTTAGGGGTCACACAAATTTTAAGCATGCCAAAAGTCGCAAGAGGGTGAATTGGAAGAAAAACTTCAAGTGTATCTAATAAATACAATTTTACTTAGGCGTCACGAAACTGACGCAGAAAATTTATCGAGATTGGAACAGCAGCGTTAAAATCGACAACTAAAGAGTCCATTACGTGAGAAATCAGCTCTTCATTGTACCCTCACAGTAATCTCTGAAATCTTTGAAGATCCTACTTCAGATTTTTAAATAAGTAGAAAATGTATTTGTGTTTTTGTGGCAATAAAAATGTAGGGTTCAAGGTCCAGGACTTTGTTGCTCTGGTAATAAAGTTGTGAGATATGAGAAAAAAATTTTTTTTTAACATAAATTTTTTGGGGGTTTAAAATCTTAACAGCTTTAAAAAATAGCCGTTTTCGTGAATTACACGGGAGAAACTGTAAATCAACGGCTTATTATGGCCACCGATTATTTTATGGCATAAAGAACGCACGGTACTTTTCAGCATAATCATATGTTTTTTAATTTTTACAGCTTATGATTTGACCACATAAACTATATGGATTCCTAAAAAATATGTTTTCAATAAGAAGATTTTTGTTTTGAGATGTATCAGGAATATGTGTAAAATTTCTAACCTTAAATGTTTCACATTATATGTCAACACACTACCGTGTTTTATTTAGTAAGTCTCGGGCGAAGCCGAGACGGGGGGCTGCTAGTTGATTGTAATTCTAAAAAATGCCAGGCAAGACTTGATTCTTTTTGTTAAGCATCTTCCTCTTGTACAAAGATATTTGTAAAAATTTTTTTTTCTATTTTAACAGATTTAAAATACACCCTAATTTAAATTAAAAAGCAACCTTAACTTGTCTTACTCTTACAAACACATAGAGCAAAGTCGCTAAAACCGTTGTAATTACTAACCGCGAAAACTACTCAACCGATTTTGCTGAAATTTTTCATACCGATTCTTAACACTTTCTAGATGGTTTTAGTATGGTTTTTATCTCGAAAAATTTAATAACAATAGCAATAAATAAGCTCAAAGTTTTGCAAAAATACGCCAGCTTTTCACTTTAGTTCAGTAGGATCCACTAGGTGGCGTCGACAGAAAATCGAAACTACCTGAAACAGAATTAAATAAGTGTGAATATAAAACGCCGGAGCGTCGCGGAAATTTCTGCCGTCATTTACTGACAAGTCACCGATCTGCATCGAGAATGTCGATGACAGTCGTGCAGCTGGATATCACGGTAACCGACGACGATTTTCTCCAATGGGCAAGTAACCTAGGTCTACTTTTACCCTGAACCACCAGAATTGACGAGGGCCACCAATAAAAAAATTTATTCTAACCGATAACTTCTTCAGTGGAATACCAGGAGACGTGTTTAGCCAGAGCACAATCTGCTCCAACACTTCAGAGTTGTGTGGCAGTATCACAATCTGGCCTGGTGCCGTCAGAGAATTTTTTTACTACAAATGTAAGCCAGGGAAGACAGCCCGGAAGAGTACGGGCCACCACAACTGCCAACTTCTTCGTGGTCGTTCCAACGGCATACCTACAGAGAAGGTACTCTCCAGGCCCACTTTCCCGACTAACGATGAGTGGTTGGATATCCGGGGAACGATCTAAAGTCGAAATTTTCTTTGGTCAGTGACGTACCTCCCTACATCACAGTCTCCGTACATAGAGACTTCGAGGGTAAGAGTCAAGCTACCCGCAGCCAGCTCTTTATCATCAGGAATAGTTATAAGGAATAACTGGAAATTTTACCACTGGTCCTTTTCAGGGCCATTATAAGTATTTACGTTCCTTACTTAACCATCAATCTGATCAATTCTTTTCAGGGCCACCTAAGTTTAAATTACCTTGCTAACAAATACATTTTTAATACCATTTCCAGAAACGATTATGTAAACAACTAAAAGACTATGTAAAGCTGGCCACTACTAAACCAAGTCAGTCATTCACTGGAAGATGTCACGAGCGGAGTTGTTCGTCGCAAGGCTGGGAACCCCAGTGACCGACGACCCTATATTATCCTCTCGACTTTAAGCACTCAACCAAGAATCACTGGTCCTCTCCAAGGTCTGCGTTGGGCAAACCTATAACAGCTATGAAGGAAAAAAGACTTGAGCCAACGGGACAGCCTCCACTGGACAAGTATTACTAACCAATCTTCCCATCTAAGATCACTTAAACAACTGAATCTGCAAATAAAAAAGTGCTTTAGACACCAACGTCTTCGACGTTATACCAGGAGACGTTGAGAAAGATCTCTACAACTAGCTCCAAAGCTTTAAACTTTGTAATTTTTCTTCCAACTAGTCTGGAGCTTCAACAGCAGGCCAGAGAAGATCTCCGTGAGGTATTTCGGCAGTCACAATTGCTGTAAACTTCAGTCAAGAAAAAGTATACTTAAGAAGTTCACCTTTTTTCAGGGCCATCGGACGTCGAACTACCTTGCCAACAAATATATGAATAATTTCATCAAAATTTTCTTGAAATAATCATACATGAGTTTGTTCATGTACTTGCTAGACTAAACAGCGAACGTCAAGCGCACGTGCCCGTACGCATCAATGAACTTCAAAAATGCATATATTTTTTCATACATAAGATGGAAGGCTAAAACTTGGTGGAAAACTTACTTATGTATCGTACTTTTATATAAAAGTTTTATAATCAGTTGTATGAACTTCAGAACTTTGTCACTCAACTTTTGCAAAAATACGTCAAGACTCGAGAAATCTAGTGACAGTACTTTGAAAATTCGGTGCATGATGAATAAACTTTGTGGAGACTCTTGACATGATTTTTTTTTTTAAGTAAGTGCCTTCAGGAATAAGTAAAAAATGTTTTTAAAAAAATATTAAAAATTGCCGGAGTAACAGTAAGTTGAACAGAAAGTACAAACATCCATTATAACGATTTTTTACTTAAAATCGGTTTTAAACATGGACGCCCCATTTTTCGGGAAAAATAACACTATTTGTGTTCAGCGACCTTTAAAACATAAAAAACCACTGGAATTCGCCGTTAGTATTTTCATGGTCACTGTAGGGTCATTTTAGGAGTTGCTCTCGCTCACTTTTGTTATCTTCATGATAATTTCTCTAAGTATTGTACATACTACTA
>NW_019379569.1:323111-338986 GCF_000648655.2 Copidosoma floridanum
CTTTAAAAAAAAGCCCTTTTTGTAAATTATACGGGAGAAACTAAGAATCAATGGCCCCTTATGGCCAACGATCATTTAATGGCATAAGGAATGCACGGTACTTTTCAGCATAATTATATTTTTTTTAAATTTTTACAGCTTATTATTTAACCAAATAAACTGTATGAATTCCGAACAAATATGTTTTTTATAAGAAGATCTTTTTTCTGAGAAGTATTAGGAATATAATATGTAAAATTTCCAACCGAAACGTTTCACATTACATGTCAACACACTACGGTGTTCCATTTAGTAAGTCTCGGGCGAAGCCGAGACGGGGGGCCGCTTGTTCTCTCATAAAAGAACTATGTGTATCAAAAAGTGTCAAACTGTCAATATTTAATAATTTTTTTCTCAAAAATTTCCTTGGTATAAAATCTGAAAAAATACATGTTCGCTCCTGGTATGTACAAATATAACATACACTTTTTTGACACAATTCTACATTTTGAACTTTTCTCCCAAACGTCCTTTAATATGACATTTACTTAGTTAAATTGCAGTCTTGTACAAAGCATCAGAAAATGTGTTATGGTTATCAATGAAACGGCCAAAACATTTATGAAATACATTAAATTTATAAAGTCATGCACTACTTTCAATTATAGGGTAGCAATAGAATTGTTTTTTTTTTTTTTTTTTTTTTTTTTTTTTTTTTTTTACTCGGGAGTCTTGCACATTCTCTGATGATAGGGTACCAATGTAATTATTTTTTTTCATTTTCGTCAGAACAGTTGATGCCGGTTTATTGCTGTACTTCAAAATAATTAATGTATTTATACCATTTATTTTAATAGTATGGATATGTACCCGAAAAAATGTATTATTGATACGATATAAATTCATATTTTTCAAAGTAAAGAAGTAAAATTTAGTTTTATTAACAATTTTTTAATCACAGGGTCCAATAATAATAGTGTGAACACAGCACTACCACTCTCTCTTTGATGTTTCTGACTTCAGTTTTACTTTTGGTGGCGATGAATCTTCAAGTTCTTGTACAACTACGACTGTAGCACCTACGTGAATATTTCCTGTAACATCGATATCAGATTTTATAGCTTTGGTGTACCTTTATTTTTGGCTTCAGAGCTTTAACAAAGAAAACGATACTCTGCTCGTCACTAATTACTACTGCTACTTAAATTTTGTGTGCACACTGCGCAACATTTTATTTCCAGACTTTTTACACATAAGTCATTCTCTTTAAATATGTTAATCCTTATTATTTCAATACGGATTTGTAACACTAACTGTGGGTATTATTGGCACTGCTCCAATTACTGGCAGTCAATAGAAATAAATACTTACAAAATTATTTTATAATGATAAATATACAAAAAAAAATTTTTCGTAAAGTAGATAACTGCACGAATATTAGTCAATCGCATATTAGTACGAAACATGAATTTGAATTATTTTATCAATGATAACATAGACAGGTGTGTGAGTCTCTCCCAAAAAATTGAATTTTACAGCAAAAAGCGACTTGCTTTCAATGGTATTTTTATTAATAAACATGGCAAAATCACACAAGAAACAATTTATTGAATTAAAAAAAACCTCAATTTTTTGATAAATGCAATGAAAATTAATTTTTAATGTTTTTTCTTTTTTAAATATTGATGCCAGTATTTGGTACAATATTTGTCGNGTCGTTTTTTTGGCCTTAAATTTTTGAACCAATCTATTGAGATACCTGTAGATACCTTATCGTACTTTTTTTAGGATCGCCGAAGCATTTTACTTTTGTTTTTGATTAAAAAACTTACACTTGCTGTATTTACCGTATTTTTTACAACTTTTTTAAACATACCTTTGTTCAATAAAATGATCTTTTTAAATCTGCCTGCTAAAAGAAACCCTCAAATAAAACATAAACAAAATTTTGTATTACAATCGACTACAAAGAACCCAGTATCTAGAAGTTTTTCTCATTTTATACGTCAATAGATGTTACTTTAGTAGAATATTACCGTTTGCCTCCTATCAAGTGACGATAAAATGCTTCTTAGAACAATGAAAACGATATAGACAAGAACAAAAAAAAAAAAGGACGATTGAAATACCGCCTCGAGAAGGTAGTGTGTGATTAGATCACCTTCCATATATTACTCAAAGATATGTTCCCCCAGCTAAGGTGGTTCTCTATATTCATTGGTAGACTTCCAGCAATGATTGAAGTTAATATGTCCAATAGTTATTAAATTTTGACTGTTAGCTCACATCAAGCATAAATTTTTCTTGTTAAAATTGGATATATAGGATCAACGAGGCTTGAGTCTTCAGTATAAAACTATGCATGTGAAAACTATGCATATGATTTACGATACGCTGTACTTTTCAAGTACCAATAGACATTCTGTTAAAAAATAAAATTTATTACACCTTGGCCAAAAAAAAAAATACCGATTTTGACTGCAAACTCAAGTTTATCACCTCATTTCATGTAATTCTAAGGCTTTAAAAAATCAATTTGCCTTTTTCAATTCTGAGGGCAAGCTTTGTATACATAATCTGGGTAAGTAATTATGGAATTGAGGGTAAATGCATGTGTAAATAAATTTTTTGTAAATGCAAGGTAATTACGTACACTCATTTTTTTTTATTCATTTACATAAACACCAGGTTTCTTTAAATACTTGCTCCCAAAAATTCGTTAGGAAACTGATTTTAGAATCAATTCATAGTTAAAATTGGTTATATCCATTCATTAATCCAATTCATATAGTAGCCAGCCCGTGTGACAACTTCACCGTTAGTGACAAGTCCAATTAGCATAAACTTGCCACATTGTTTTTGTACTAGTACGTCTGTAACCAAAATCTGAAGAAATAAGAAATTTTTTTGTATCATTGTAATTAAATATAAAGCAAATATCATAAGCTGAATCAATAAATTACCATATTTTTGTTGTCGTTCTTGATACACAATTGCAAATCATACAATGCAATATCGGGTTGGGTTTGATGTAACATTTTCTCACAATTGTAATTGCCTCGAGCCCCGCTCATAATTTGAACGTCAAATGAATCTACCATAGTGAGACCTTCATGAAGAGGATGATATCCAACTAGTAAAGGACTCCCAACATCGCAGTCATTTTGCTTCGTTTTAACTTCAGACGTGATGCCAATCATTTTTGAGAATTTACTGTTTTATTCAATCTTATGGTTGCTAAATCATTTTCACCAGTTCTAAAAACAATTACGAAATAAAAATAATAAAATTTGTACATTACAAAATGAATAGATATCTTACTTCGAGTTGTAGTTGGAGTGTGGATAAATATCTTGAAAAGAAATGGTGCGCCCATTTTCATCACTACCTTCAAGTGAAAGACTACTTAAAGTAACTTAAGATGTTAGACGAGATGCTTCTGAGACACAGTTGGCACTTGTTAATACAGAGTCCACTTCGATAAGAACTCCGTTGCACCAAGTCTTTTGATTAGTGAAGGTAGTTGCTTTGACGATAACAAGGAATGGAAACCGTTCTTCTACAGCCTCCACAGAGGAATCTTTGTCTACTAATTGAAGTTAAAATCTTATTACTTATTTTAATTTATTATAACGTTATAGGTTATTGAACTCTCATTAATGTAAAATATATGTAATAGGAGGTAGATTTAGCTTACTGTGAAATGACAAATCTTTTTTTTTTCACGTATTCTTAATATCTTGAGATTTAATCAATAAGTGCACACTGAACTTGAAGTAACGTGTATGTTTATTACTTAATACAATGATGGGTACAGAGTGATGGAGAATTTAGCGATTGGAGGAGAAAAATATCAAGCTATCGGCACACGTGTCACAAAACATTAATTTGAAAAATTTAGTGCAATGAATTAAAACTACTTTATGTATCTAGCCACATGCCTATTAATTGTTTCAAGGTACTCTATTTAATCTTGTTTTGGATTAGTATTACTTAAAATCTATATAAACATAATTTTCTTTTATTACCACGAATCAGACATTAATTTAAACACTAAGTTTAATTAAGAAAATATTGTCAACCTAGAAAAATGTTATCTTGTTTCAGAAGAATATTTACAAGTAACTATATAGTAAACACGTTCTAGATACTTAGAAATTGTTTGAAGTGAAACTTTTTATGCTGGGCCGTGAACAGCTGTGTGAAGGGAAATGCGTTACGAAAAAACGACCACCCCGACCCTAGCCCACAAAATGTTAAAATTTGCAATAAAAAAAATATCAGTACACGTATTTTGAACTGCACATTTCGCCCTGTACAAATTATTTTAATTGCACACGTCTGAAATGGGCAAAAAAAATTAACAAACATCAAGCACTTTTAGGGGGACACTAAACGGTCCATATCTCCGTAATGAAGGCTTGTATTGAACTGCACACACCTCAAAAAAACTGCACATTACACGATCTTAACTGCACACTCAAATTTTGTAATTGCACACCATTATTTACTTAATAAATCGATAAAAACTAAATGTCGTAGCTCTACTGTAAATTGTTGTGCATTACTGCGCATGCGCGTGACTATTGGCCAATCATGTGCGTTACAGTGTGCTTGCAGTACTTGCACGTTAGCGGGTATTTACAAAATATTATTTACGTAAATGTAATCGTCCTTTTGTATGTAAACATAGAAATGTCTATGTATGTGTGTATAACTATATGCTTACAACGAAAGCAGAAAATCTGGATAATATTGAGGCAGAAATTAAACAATCTTTATAGAAATAAATATAACAAGAAAAATATTATTGATCATGGGTCATGTTATCCATGGATATATCATGTATGTATGTGTGTGTATATACACTCCATTGCTAATGCAGAGTGCACCGACATTACCGATGGTGTAAATAGTATTACGGTTGAATTCCAACAACCCAATAACTAATGTACTTTTTTTTTTTTTTATATACAGGAAGATTAAAAAAAACTTTTATCCATCTAGAAGTTACAAATATGTTTTGAAACTAAACATGATTTCTTAGAAAATATGTAAAGATTTAATTAAAAAATTTTATTTAGGACTAGATGTATCATGCAAATATACTTTTGACATGAATAATCACTTTTTTGGCTTTAAGGTAGTTGTACAGGTACCGCAAGAGTCATGAAACTTTTTGATTTGTGTAGTAGAACGATCTGGCAACGTCGCTTTGCGGTCATGTGTGTGTGCCTGTAAGTGGGTGTTCAGAGCATCATAGAAGGAGCACTTCGTTGATCAGCTGTAGCAAAAGGAGAAGCGTGTGTATCTTTTTTTTAGTTAATAAAATAGTCATGCCCAAAGAAAAAAATAAGAAGTTTTTTTGGAAAGGTGTAAGGGTAAGCGAGAAAGTATATAATGCACGAGTAACTAAAAATAATAAAGTTAAAAATAGGCTATTTAATTATTTAAAAAATAAATATTAAATATTTATTACATAAATATTAATTTATAACATGTTTATTTCATTTTTAAGTAATATATGGCAATAAAATTGTTTTGATGTTCTTTGTATATCAGTTCGTTTTATTATTTATATATTTATTTATCATATTTATTTAAAATATACGTCCTATAACAATAATTGAAAATCTNAGAACTCTCAAAAAATTTAAAAATTCGTTTAAATTTATTAAGCCATCGCAATCCGTATCTAGCTTTTAAAAGATAATTTGGATGGCCTGAAAAATAGAGTTCAGTAAAAATCGTCGCGATTGAGTCAGGATGGAACAAATTTTGACTTACATTTTTGGAAAGGGTTGAATCTCCATTTAAAAAACAATTTATATTCTCTGTAGGGGAATTTTGATTAGTCCACGTCTCCGGTAACCGTTGATAATTGATGATTGCATCTAAAATAGAACTCACATTACAATCTTTAACTCGCAATAGTAAATAAAATGAAAAAGATTTTAGCATTTTTAACCTGTCTCAATTCGTTGGCAATTTTTAGCCTCTGGCTTTTTCCTTTCTTCCAATTGGTGATTGTATTTGGTACACACAGTGCCGTATTCAAGAATAATATCTGATTCACCGTTAAGTTCATTTTCCAAACCATTGATAGGCGTCTTTTGAAATTCATCGAGCAGGGTAACAAAGGCATCACGGAATTCAATGAATGAAACTAAACTCTGACTCTCCTCTATCTTGAGTAATTCAAATATTGCTTGCTCTGCTTACTCATCCTTTCTCAGCTTACTTTGTCCGTTGGCTAGGCAGCATTTGTACACAAAAAAAAGGTTCTGTTCATGTGGATCAGTGGGCTCTTCCGCCATCTTCAATTTGCTGTACAACTACCTTAAAAGTGATGCTTTGATCAATTGAATTTGCAAATTTACCCCGGAATTATTTGTATTTACACATGAAATAAAGCACAAAAATTCAATTCCAATTTTTTTAATTAGGTATGCATTGTTTTATACTTTAGAAACTTAACCATCTCAATTAACGTCTATCTTTCTTTATTTTTCGACAAAATATCTAGACCATCATAATGTGCATGTTGATTCGTTGAATTGCAAAATCAGCAACAAACCCTTTGTATCCAATTTAAGGTCAATTAATTTTTAGAACTCCTGTATACATTTTTTAAAATATTTATTTTCTATGTAATACATACATAATAATTTTCATACTGCATAAACACTACGTTTTAAACACATTTGTAGAGTTTAACTTTCACTTTGTTCAATATTTTAATAAATAATACTCTGACAACACTATATTTACATAAGAAAGTGAAAAATAAAATTTTACAATAATCTGAATATCATCAACCAATCAGGCAACTTTTCCCTTAACATAAAAGCTGTTTATGTTTCCAGGTCAAATAATTTCTAGGTACAAGTATATACTAGGGGTGTGGCGATTGAAGCCGAGAAAAATTTTCAACGAGTTTGCAATTTTGCATCCGAAAAAATCCGGTAAAAAGTGCTGTATATCTACTATTAGAATTTTTGAGACTTATTAACTGCACAACTAAGTGTTTATTTTCGTGTTGTGTTCAATAATGCTGTAAAAGAAATAAAAACAGTTGATTTGTTTATTTAATGTTGCCCGAGCCCAAATCTTGTTTTTGTAAGATATCTCTTCTTTTTTTTGATCTATGTAATCTAATAAATCGAGGCTTTTTTGAAATCATACTCGTGCGACGTTTGATTTTCAATACACGTGTAGAGCTGAAAAAATAGAAACATCAGTTTAATTGAAGTAAATAATACAAAAAAAACTTTTTTTTTTTTAGAAGTTACTATATTTACAATTATAAGCTCGACAGAACTGAGAACCTAAAGTTTTTTAATATCGTAACCGTATTTAAGCAAAACATGAATCAGCACGTTTTCTGGATGCGCAACAAGATCAATCAAACCGACTAGCTGCTCGAACAATTCATTTTTCATATCCATGTCGCTTGTGTTATGCACGCCATGTTTCAAAGTAAAGTTTTGCTAAAAACGTATTTTTCTATGTAAGTATTTATACGTCATTTTGTGAATTTTCGTAGTGAATTATTTTTTCATCATTGTACCATTGAGTTGAGACAAATTTTTAAGCCGTAGTTTCCGGGAGACGCCGTCCAAGGTAAGTATTCGGTCAAAGTGGTCGTCTTTGGGGGTGAAAATTTTTCTGCATTGTATTGACGGTACTTGACGACTTCATGCAGTATTCCCTAATAATTAAATTTTTTTACACTATTACTGAGACATTCAATGTGATACCTAATTCTACATAAGCTATCTCTTTTATCATACACCATGTACATTCTATCTATTTTCATTCATAATTAATTTAACTGGGGGAAAGAAAAAGTCTGAAAATAATGTTAAAGGTGAATTTTAGACTTACCAGGATTATGGAGTTGACCTGCAAAATGTATTGAGATATCTGTTGAGGGGGTCTCTCGGACTGCGCCTATTCGACAGCGACTTGTACTAAAGTGGGGAAGAAATTGTGGACCTCGCTGACTTCTCTGTAAAATATATATCATTCGCACTCAGATCCTCCGATACGTAAGATTCGGACTGCAAGCTGCGTTCGATTGCCGTGTTGATAGGCTCCGGGTATCTAAAATATAATAAATAAGTACAATTTTACTATTCAAGTGTTCAAGTGTGCAGACAGTAAATTCCGATCATGACGAATATTTTTACCATTAATTCGCCAAGCACGTGCGAAGTATTGAGGATCGTATTTAATGACCATTTTTAATATTTAATGACAAATTATTAGTCACTTGTGAAGATTAATATATTACATCATAAACGTCAAGTTATTATAAAAAAGCTCATAAAAAAATAGTTATATTAATACTTGCTGTACATGCTATGTAAAATTAATGCGCTTTTTTTGTACAGAAGTTTACTGAAAAGTTAAACCAAAAAGCAATTAATATAATAAAAAATATTCAATGCTCGACTGTAAAATCAAAAAACTCACCTGTTCACGTGCAACGGCAAGCTCGCATACCTGCAAGCTCAACTGTTCATTGCTCTCTTCGACTTTCCGTAACTCTTCGCTCTGGTTTTGATTCTCGTTCTCCAACTCTTTCAGATCCTTCAGTAAACTAGCAAGTTCAGCCTTGAGTCTCAGTTCTTCGAGCTGAGAAGCTTGGAGCTGTTCCTCCAATGTCTTGAGCACGCCCGTGCTCTTCTCATGCTCTTCCCGTGCTCTAATCACACTCGAGCTGCTGCAGATCGCTCAGGCTCTTAAGTGCCTCGGTATGACGGTGTTCGAGCTGACGCAACTGATCCTCGTAAAATTTATCCATTCGAGCCTATTGCTCGTCAATTTCTTGCGCGAATAGATTCTTGCAGTCATTCGTCTCGCCGAGATCCAAGCGAAGTTTGTCGCGCTCACAGCGCAGGTGCTCCATTGACAAGCTTCCAGTTTTTTATTTGCAAGATCAAATAATGTTTTATCAGACAAATGAAAATTTGAGGAAAAAATAATCAATTAAAGTATGATACTGCTTTTTGATTACTCACTTCAAATTTCGAATTTCTTCTTGATAAAGAATGAGTGCTCCTTTTAGTAGATGTACGTAATTTCCAACATTTCCAGCATGAGATAACTCACGGTGAAGCTTAAGCTCGGAAGATAAGGCATTTGATAAGTTAATAAAATTAACAGTAGGGCCGTTAAAGCCTAAGAAAATCAATAAGGAACTGGCATCTGTCACTCCAGCAACCTCCCACAGTTCTACAATGGCACTTCGTGGAGTAGATCTATTGCGTGAAAGATGAGAGTTTGGATACTGATGCACAAATTTATTTATTATCCAATAGTTTACGTACACTGTTTGATTATCTTCGAAATCCTTTCAACTATCTGACTTTGTTCATTCCCTGTGTAAATAACTGGACCAAGTCACGTTAAAATCTTCCAACACTTCATTAGAACTCTCAAAAAATTTAAAAATTCGTTTAAATTTATTAAGCCATCGCAATCCGTATCTAGCTTTTAAAAGATAATTTGGATGGCCTGAAAAATAGAGTTCAGTAAAAATCGTCGCGATTGAGTCAGGATGGAACAAATTTTGACTTACATTTTTGGAAAGGGTTGAATCTCCATTTAAAAAACAATTTATATTCTCTGTAGGGGAATTTTGATTAGTCCACGTCTCCGGTAACCGTTGATAATTGATGATTGCATCTAAAATAGAACTCACATTACAATCTTTAACTCGCAATAGTAAATAAAATGAAAAAGATTTTAGCATTTTTAACCTGTCTCAATTCGTTGGCAATTTTTAGCCTCTGGCTTTTTCCTTTCTTCCAATTGGTGATTGTATTTGGTACACACAGTGCCGTATTCAGGAATAATATCTGATTCACCGTTAAGTTCATTTTCCAAACCATTGATAGGCGTCTTTTGAAATTCATCGAGCAGGGTAACAAAGGCATCACGGAATTCAATGAATGAAACTAAACTCTGACTCTCCTCTATCTTGAGTAATTCAAATATTGCTTGCTCTGCTTACTCATCCTTTCTCAGCTTACTTTGTCCGTTGGCTAGGCAGCATTTGTACACAAAAAAAAGGTTCTGTTCATGTGGATCAGTGGGCTCTTCCGCCATCTCATGCCTTTCACCGGTTTCTGCCAACTGTCAAAACTGTAGAGTCCTGAGCACCTATTTAAATTTAAATTCATAAGTCATAAAAAAAGTATTTTTTAATGACTAGGCTCCTAATTTGACCAGTCAAATCAATTATTCAACAAAAATTACTAGAGCAACGGATTCATGAATGATTGAGACTGCTTTAGCACATGAAATATAAGATAACAGTCATTAAGATCTAGATGCAATTGCAAAACTCTTATCTCACACTTGAAATACTTCCACTTGTGCACACATATGTACAACAGACGCAATACTGGTAAAATATTTTGCAATAACAAATAATTGGATTAACGAGAGCCAATTTCTACCAAATATAAACTTCACATAGTGGCTTGAAATAGAGATTTATGTATTGAAAAACTGAAAAAAAAAAAAATATTTACAATGAGAAAAAAAGAATTTATTACTCAAGCTCCTGTGATTGGCCCATCTGGGATAATTAGATGTATAGCCGTTGATCAAATGCTCCGCTACTTTTAAAACCGTGGTATCTAACGGTGCATCGATATATCCAGAACTGGATCTTCCGGCATAGGGAGCAAGTTGGTCAAAATATCTTTACAGCGCTCTTTATTGTGCCTAATGCTCAGATGGAACGCAGCCTGTAGTTGCTTTACGTAGTCGAAACTAGAAAACATTTCTCTAATCTCCTCCTTATTCAACAAACTCATAAATTGTTCGGGCATTAATGACAATTTACCAGCGCGAGCATCCACGCTCAAGTTTACATTTGAATAACTCCTGAAAACAAACATATACGGTTTGAAGAGTAAGGTTGTACAAATAATGATGGCATTATTTTATTCGACACCTACGTTTATGAAAATTCAATAAAAAATAGACTTACTGTTGATTTTAGCGCGGCAAGGCCGGAATGATTTCGATTATGTCCGTGAGATCTACCATGGTTACAGAGAAGGAGACTATCGAGTCCTTGGTTTATTGTAATGACTGATAACTGAATAGCACCCGCTCTTCTGTTATGGATCGTATCCTGAAAATTATTTTAAATATTAATGAAGGGTGAGAAACCTTAGATGATATTTTGAAAATTTTTTAGTCTTAATCATGATTAGAAATGAGTAATCTAGCTGTAATGTTTATTTACAGTGATTGGTAGACTTATTATAAAAAAAATAATAAGCACATAGTATAGTTCTGCTGTGGGTTTCCTTTAATTTGCTCTATTATTCAACTTTTTTTATTAATGTTTACAACTTATTTCCGACACTGAAAATCTTTTCTTCAAATGTAAAAAATTTATCAAGACTAAAAATAAACAATTAATCAAGTTGGTGATCCATTTTTTAGCAATTACAGATCACAGGCAAAGCTATCAGGCTATGTTTGTTTGTTGCTTTTTTTCTGTACAAATATCGCTGTTTCAGATTTGAGATTGACGAGTTGGAATACTTGGAACTCGGAATGTTGGATTTTTGGATTCAAAATTTTTTAAAGTTCTCTTTCGTAGTACTTAATCGTAGTTCGTTTTTTTAAAAGTTCCCAACTGTCACTGCCACCATCGCTCATATTTTTATGTATGTACCTACATAAAATAGCTAAATTTAGGAGTATCAAGTAAATGGTGTGCTAAAGTAGTTCCACGTTTGTGAATTTTTACTTTTTTAATGAGCTTTTAATTTTTAATAATTTGGTTAGCTAGTTAGGTTGGGCAGTACTATATGCTTATACATACAAGATAAAAGAACTTTTTATTGTATGTATGACATAAAAAATGATTCAAAATTACTTATTAATGATGAATATGGAAGGATTTGTAAAAAATTATTTGGCATCGTAAGTTAAACATTAAAACTTATAAACATCCTTAAAGGCGGATTAATAGAGAAAAAAGTGGGTATTGATAAGTTTTTAATCTGGTGATTCATGTAATAAGAATATTAATATAAACTGAAAAATCACAATGCCTCGACCCCAGCCATCTGTACCTCCCGATAAAATAAAAGCCATAATTTGCAATTATGATATTTTGGATAATAATGGAAAGTTAAAAAGTCGAAGTGATGACATATGGAAAAGTATTTGTGAACTTTTGGACAATAAAATTAATTGTGTTAATTTATATTTAATGTTGTATAATAATAGACACAGTATTTTTGATTATTATAAACAAACAAAGAAAGTTGAGGAGGGTCCGACAAACATCATTGGTTTAGAAGATTGTATCAATGAAGGCGATGAGAATTCTGAACTTGATCTTCAAAGTAACAAGGATTCCGATAGTGATTTTGAAGTTCTAAGTGTACAAACCAAGTTACTAAATAGTGAAAAAAAAATTGAATTTAAAATAAAATTAACTCTTGATCAATGGTCTGAACTACAACCTATTAAAAAGGTGTACAAAGATGGAAGGGAAGTAGAAATGCTGCAACCAGGTTGGGGAGATGCAATTGGTAAAGCTGTTGATGCTGCACAAAAGCTACCATGCACGTTTAATTTTAAACGTCAAAAAGTTAGAAGTACAATGTGTTACATTTTCTTGGAAGCCCACTGCTCTACATGTGCAAATTACATGGTTGTGAGGTGTTTTCAAAAACCTAAAGAACCATCAGAGGTATCTTTGGATGTAATCACCAATGATTCAAAAGGAATTGTTCATACAAAAAAAAAACGTTTGGCTGGTCTACAGAGAAAGCTCGTAAAAAATGAGCTTAAACACAAAACAGCTCGGCAGTGGAGGGTAGATGAAGCTGACAAAACCATGGATTATGGAGATAATGAATCGCCTTTTTTATACGACTTGAAAAACGTAGAAAAAGCTGGTCAACAAGCTAAGTATGATCGACTAGGTTTAGTTAAAGGAGAAAATTTGTTTGAGTCACTCGACAAATTAAAAACTCAGAATGCAACAGTCAGTCAATACATAAAGAAAATTGGGTTCAATAAATTTTACATTACGTATTGGTCAAAAGAACAAATTGAAATTCACAATGACATCCAACAACTTCTTCGAAATCCTGTTTCATTAGATGCTACAGGATCGGTAGCCTTAAAAATTGATCATGCTAGTGGTAGGAGTAGCCATATATTTTTAAGTGTACTATGCACTCATATAAATAACACCATCGTTCCTTTGACACAAATATTATCTGAAGTAAATGACAGCAACTTCTTATGTTTTTGGTTACGTGACTGGCTGAAATCTGGAGCCAAAATACCTAGAGAAGTAGTTACTGACATGGGAAAAGCCCTTCGAAATGGAATTTCTTTGGCGTTTAATACCATGTCTTTCAAAAAATATAATGAGGAGTGTTTTTTAATTTTACAAGGACAAAACTTGCAGCTAAACACTCAATTAAAAACAGATGTAGCGCAACTAGTTCATGCAATTACAAGATGGCCATGTTTAGCTAAAAACAAGTCCAAAAAAGTGCAAGAGGTATATAAAAGATGTATAGGTTTCATGACAACTATTGAAAATTAAAAAAATTTTTGTGATTTTTTAGAAAAAATATTCATTTTAGCAAACAGTAAAGTATTTGATATAGATTACCAAAAAGCTTTTGAATACATAAAAACAAAGATCCAAACATATGAATTCGAAGAATCAAGTGAAAGTAAGGAATCCCAATTTTCAGATCACCATCAATATGTTTTTGTAGACGATAATAACGATGATGCTGATGATGATGATTTTCAGTCTCGTAATATACGTAAATTTATTCAAAATTTAAAAAACAAGGTAATTTGTGAAAAGAGTAATAATAGTATGGACTTTAATCATCAAGATAATACCTACTTTTTGATCGACTTCAGTGACCGACTGACCATTCTGTGCTATGAATTTCCCTCTTGGACTAACGTAATGAATGGTTATTTTGAAAATGAAAACAAAGTTGCTTCTTCAGCTAGATCTGAAACATTATTCCATCAGTTTAAAAAATATATTATGACAAATAAAACACCAGAAAGAATTGACGTTTTAATAGCATCACATTGCGCAGACATCAATAAAGTTTTAAAAATAGTAAGAGCTTAAGTAAACGATTTATTAGCTTTAATCCCGATTAAAACAAAAAGTAAGGAAAAAAAACCTTATATTGAGTATTTACATGCCGCAGAGCAGTGGAAGAATAAGAATCCTGTGAGTGAATGTAATGATGGTGATTCTTCAATAAGTGACAATGAATTGGGTGATCAATTTTGTTTTGCTGATGCTGATAACTTAAAAAAAGTATTAATTTTACCTAACTCAGAGATAGTAGCAGAATCAAAAGAAAAATTTGGAATGAATAATTCAACTTTCTTACCAAATAATGATTTAAATAAGCTGTCTTCCGAAACTCATACAGATTATGGAATAATAGAGTTCAATGACCAGCCTTCTTCAACTGCAGCTCTAAAAGACTCTGAAAAAAAAAATTTTAAAATGAAGTTATAAAAACAGTTGAATTTAATCTTAGCCACAAAAAAAGAGGAACTTACGTAACTCCAGAGCCAGAACTTTCGCTGCTTTTACAACGACCTAGTGGATTGACTGGTAAAAAAATAAAAGCAGTAATTAAAAATGGTAACAAATGTAATGCTCGAAAAGTAAACAGTATTCCTACAACATTTACAAATACTTGTGCCTTTGATACTTTAACTGAAGTTTTAAGTAATAGTATTTGTAATATAGGTACTT
This sequence comes from Copidosoma floridanum, assembly GCF_000648655.2. Next base: position 337,897 of record NW_019379569.1, read on the forward strand.
TCAAAACTTACATTCAACAGAAACAAAATTTTCAGAAATCGTTGCAAAATATTTGTTACCCCACAACATTGATGAAGTATGCAGCAGAAGGTCCCAACACTACATTATATACAAATCGAGCATACTTGCTATCACTACATTTTGAAACAGAAAATAGAAATGTCAATTGTGAAACAAACATCAATGATATGATTCATAAATTAATGGATGGTTGCGAAAGTTACCTGGAATTAACAAAATGTCAATGTGGTAGTGAAAACAGTTCCAAAAAATACATAAAACCACTGCCAAGTACTGAAGTTGTTTGGATGCATCAGTTCAGAAATTTGGAAGAAGAACTAAATCGTGTCTTTAGTGAGCAATTAAAGTACTGCATTACATGTGAAACCGATAAAAAAGCAGTTTTATCATTTACTTTAGGAACTTACTTACTAATTGATACCCAAGATGCTTATCAAGATTCGTCGTATACCAAAATATTTAACATAAATGCATCTCAGATTAAAACCGAATTATCTAAATTACCATTCAATCTCAATATACAAAATCAAACATTTATATTGACTGGTGTGATAAGTTATATTGAACCTTTGGAAAAGGGAAATCTAGGCCATTACGTAGCTTACTGCAGATCAATCAAAGGCTCTTGGCAAGAAAAAAATGACTTATGTAAGGAAAGGACTCAAGTACAAAATACTAGTGTTAAAATAAGCATACTTACGTATGCTAAATAAGATAGTATTTAAAAATTTATAGACTTTCATTTATAAATAGTGTACATAGTGTGAATATGTTTAAAAGTAGGTGTTAAAAGTTTTGAAAAACTTTAAATATTAAGTACAAAATTTTCTTATTTAGAGTATCATGTGCTACTTGTATCCGGAGTCCTGTCCTAATGTTATTTTATTTTAATATTAGCTTAGTTTTTTCGTCTGCTACTGCAGCATACAAATATATATATAGTATATTAGAATAAATTTGCAGTTTGCGTCTGCGGCGAGACTGCGGCAGTGCGGACCCCCTCTCCCCCAGCCCAAGAAAGTATTGAAAAAAAAAAAAAAAAAATTCACAATATATAAGTACAGTGTAG
>NW_019379569.1:351078-364886 GCF_000648655.2 Copidosoma floridanum
ACATGATAGAGATGAGGTTAGCTTTTAGACCAGTATTATGTATTAATTGTTAATAAAAAAACTAAGCTAATATTTGCAAATGTAAGATAAGCTCAATTCAAATCAGAAAAGGTTCATTTTTTATAAGCCAACGTTGTATCGAAAAAGAAGTGTTTTCCAAAGATATCGGAGGTTTAAAACAAGACAACTTGGTAACTGTTAATAATTTTTTTCTACAAAATTTATGAGGGTTCAATTTAAACAAACTGTGTAATCAGAGGTTGCATTTTTTGTTCTTTCTAACTGATTTTTTTTTTTTTTCTTTTCAATACTTTCTTGGGCTGGGGGAGAGGGGGTCTCAAAGTACGCCAAAATGTGATTAGCTGATTAACTTTTGTTGACATGTGCGAACACACGGTCGGCTAGTTAAGCCAAGGTGGGGTTAGGAACCAACCAAAAACTTAACTAACGTATCATTTCCGAACAGAGCCTAAAACTAAACCAATGTGCTTGCTCAAGCTGATGGGGTATAGGTATAAGGAAAAAATAACAAAAGAGAAAAACAATTGTACATACCTATACTGTAGACAAAGTATACGTATGTGTATTGTATACATATATACGTGTTGCATGTCTCGTTCATTACATACATGTTTATATTACGAATACATATATGTTAAAAAACGTGCATAAAGTATTACATATGTATAATACGACAAACTAACCTTTGAAAACAAGAAAAAACGCTGTATCTCGAAAAGGAAGCTAAATTGGCTAAAAATAACAAATTTTACGGGTCTTCTAAAGGGTAATTAAATGATCAAGGTGCACAAATATGTAGGGGTTAAACTATGCACAAACATAACCTTAATTATTTCCTTTTTTGACTGTATGTTGAAAAAAAATAGTAAAAAAACATTTTCTTTTCTATGTTGTATTTAAAAAACTAATATAGATATTTACAAAATCTTCGAAAAATATTTGGCACAACTTAACCTTTCAAAATTAGAAAAACAGTCGTATCTCAAAAGGGAAGCCAGAGAGATAAAAAACAATTCCACGTATAGATAAGAATTATTGAGGTGCAAAATATGTGGATTCATTTAAACAATCGTAATAATTCTCAAAATGAGTTGTGTTACGTGGGATTCTAAAGGTTTGGGGTGATTAATAACTACGCGGCAGTTAAACTCAATCAATCATTTTATTGCTATATTACTTGAGGGAGGCGCTTTGCGGTCCCGAGTTACTTATTGCGACTATTCTTCTTCTAGTCCCGACGTTCATGAGCCCTGTGGCCACTGCTGCGAGCCTTTTTATGCTCTCTCTTCCCCCACTTGTGCTCCTTCCTAATACTAATAGCTGAAGCCTAACCCACGTAGTATGTTCTATACTGTACGTGACACGTCCGAGGCCGCTTCGTTTTCGCCCTCAACAACGTTCTTTTCTGTACCACCTCGGGAATAATTGTTTAATTAGTGTCTGTATCATGTTGTTCGTGTTGTAATGTATACTAATCATATAAGAAAAATTAATGAGGTGTTCCTATAAACATCCTCGTTAATTTTTCTTTTAGAGGCTTTGATTAGTTTTCCATAAGTTTATGATTGTGTTATTACACATATTGTTCGTGTTTGCGCTCTTCCCTCTTACATAATAAATTGATAAATATGCCCTTGTAGGTTTTAATTTCATTGATGATTATCCAATTACCATTTATTGCTTATTATCTAATTTAATATTTACTTATTTACTTACATATTTTTTCTGAGTTGTTTCATACATATTCATTTTCCTCATCATGATTATTATTTTCCTTCTTTCGGTTTTATTTTACTTACAACTTTTGTTTTGTATGTTCATTTCCTCTTTTTTTTTAATTTCCTTTTTTGTTTTATACTATATTCATTACATTTCACGCAGCGTCTTCTACACAGCATGACAAAAATCTTTTCTTATTTTCTTAAATTTGATTATCATCATCATTACATGCGTATTCTTTTTTTTTGTATTCATCTATTTAACGCATCATTAAACCAAAAGGTATATCAACCGTTCTTATTTACGTATCTCCTTATTATTTTCTTTGTCTATTTATTTACTTATATTTTTTCTTACCTATGTGTTCTATTTTTTTTTTTTTTTTTTTTTACTAGACATCGTGAATGCTTAGGTATTAAGGCTCTACCTTTAACTTAGCTAAAGTTTGTTTGTTTCTTATGGTAACTGTTTGTTACTGCCCGTTCGTTGATCTTCTTGTCATCGCTCACCCCGTACTTGGATAAGTATTGGCTGTAAAGCCATAGAATTCCCCGAATTTTCATTTCTTGCGACATTGTTTCTGGTTCTTCTTTCTGCAAACATTCTACATAAATTAAGTATAAGTGGGGCCCCCCCTTTTAAAATTCTGACCGATCCTGCAGCCGCCCCCGACGCTATTTCACCCCTAAAACATGAAATAGTTATCCTTTTTTCCCGTTCTCACTCCCATTTATCATAAGCTCCTAGGTTCCTAGGTTACCCTTGATTAAGGAAAGAGAGAACAACTACGAGAGAGAGAGAAAAGTTCTACCTTCCTTCTTATTTTATTTTTGTTTCTTTATTTTTATTTTTTTTAACGTTTTGTGTAAATACAAATGCCCATGCCATATAATTCATTACACATATTTTCCTAATAATCATTAAATGCAATCTTGTGTTAAGGCTTGACTAGTTATTACGGTAAGTAGCGAGTGTGGCTCCGTCTTTACATTCAGGGTATATCGTTGCATATAATATTAATGTTATACTTATGTACATCTATATTTGTTACACTATGTATGTGTGTGCTATAAACATAAGGTACATAATAGTGTTATTCCTTAGAAATTTTTTTTTTTTGCTCAAAATTCTGTTTTCTTTCCCACGTCGCGTGTTAGGTACATGCGTGTCTGTATGTTTACAGCGTTGTTTTCGCCGATTCTCGCGACATTTGTGTATGTATTTGTTTATTGTACCTTTGGAAGGTACCACGTTGTATTACAGTTTGTCCCTATTTTGGTTTGAATGAGCTTAGAGGAGTAGATGATTTTATGATCACGCCTTTCCGTAGTGAGCGGTCGGGACCAATACTTCACTCATTTCCCCTTACTTATACATTATCTCCTTTCGGCCCCCTTTTTTTATTACTGTATGTATATATATAAACAAAGCAAACCTCCATTTCTAATGTTTTACAGTGATACATAAAATAATAATTTGGGCACATTTTGTAAAACCATGATATATTTGGTGCAGGATGGCCAGTGGCTTGACAAGCAAACGTTGCAGTTTCGTTAAACCTGTAAGAGGACTTGAGTTTTGCTTGATTAAATATAACAAGAGGATTTCTGCCAACGCAAAAAAATTTGTTATTTATATAAAGAATGGGCTTTGTGAGTAGAATGTTTCTCCATTAAAGGGGATAGTAGTAAGAATTTTAATAAAATTACCGTAAACTTTTACTGAAAAATTCAAGAGCTTTATTCCATTGGTATTGTTTGCTAGGAAAGTATGAATTTCCTCATCTTTCAACTGAACATTAGATATCATTACGTTACTCTCTAGATACTTCGGATACTGTCGTATGGATTGAGGCAAACTAAAATTTTTTCCAAAAATAATTTCGGTACCATTCAATGTAAGCCTAAAAAATTAAATCTTTAATGCTAAAAGTTTTTATAATTGATTGATTTTTTGAACACATTTATAACTGTATGAAAGTGCAACTATTACCACGAGATAGTTGGTGGTGGATAAGCATTAATGTTAACTGTAAGCAACACTACAGTACCAACGCTATAAGTTTTGTCACTGTCATTAGATGTTAGGGAAATGTAAGAATTTTGATCTGTAACAAGAGATACGTTTAACAAACTTAAGTTTTTGATTCCATAATTATAAATAATTTTAAAATTTAGTGATTCATTAAACTTACCGTGTACTTCTATAAATAAGTTTGTACTACAATGTTCCTTAAACGAAGATCTTACTTGGCAAGTGTAATTACCCTCGTCCGCATAAGTAAAATTTCGTACTATAAGTTTGGATGTTACGGAATCGACGTTATCATTTTCTGCCACTTGTATCTGGTCTAAAATTAATTTGAAGGACTAAGGCCTACACTTATTAAATTGTTTTCAAAAGCATTCAAAAATGGTATAATATATACACACTCTTAATAACTGTATAAATGGCTGCAAGAATTGTGCATACACAAGTTGAAATTCTCTTACCAAATTTTGTGGAGTTTTCCAGGAGATAATGTTAGAACTTTCTATGTAGATTTTAACTGTGCAGGTAACAGTCAATGGAGAGCCCATTAAAACTGTCTGCCATACTTCTATTTTTACAGTTAGTTTACTCATGCAACTGTAATAATAGCTTCCGGGAAATGTCATTGTCTTAGTCGTAATTTCACCATCATAAGCTTTACAAGTTGAACTGGGAAATCGTTTTTCAAGACTGTTAAAACTTACATTCTGTAGGATGAAACCAATTTTAGGATCAAAAAACGCATTGCTGTTAATAATTTCCTGCAATTTTTTATGTATAGTATGTTATTAATATTAAAATTTTCTAAAAATACACAAGTTTGAAAAAAAAGTTAATTTTACAGCATCAGTTGTTGTTAGAGTTACGTTGATTTCAGGTGAAGTCGTTCGGCACGGAAAAATCGCAAAGCAAGGTAAACATGCTACAGGTGGTAGTAGTGCTTACTAGTTTGGTCGGATAAAAGTACTTTTTTTAGCTGAGTGAAAATACACATAAAATACACTGAATTATCTTACATAAATTTAAGTAGCTATGCTAGTAATTTAAATTGTATTTTAAAAAAATTCAGTTAAAAATATGTTAATAACAAAATTCTTACATTTAACATAAATATAAATCCAACTGATACTTGGGTCATTTGTGTTCTTACTTATTTTGCGGGCGATTTTCTCATTTAAATAAGCGCAACCATACCAACCGGAGTCTTCAATAAGAGTTGACTTTATCAAAAACGTTTTATTTTTGCTCATTTCTTTTGGGTAAATGGCATAATCAGACATCATTATCTATTGACGCATATGAAATATTCGCATTTATTTGAGAAAAAAATACATTGCATTAAAACATTTTGTATACTAAATCTGTTCAACTTACACCCCCTAGATAATGAGGATCTGGATAATAGAACTACACATCTTTATTACTTGTGCATTTTATTTCCAAGGCTTCTCCTTCGTTTATTTCCAACTCAGTAACGTTGGGATAAAGCTGGGGTTTATTACCATTGCAACCTACATGTACAAACATTGATAATAATGATATTTTATTAATAAGAGGTAATGCATATATAAATCCGAGTTATGAAAAATTAAATTACGTCAAAGAATTTTAATTATAAATTATGGCGTAAAAAAATTTGTTGAAGCTTCAGTATATAGGGATACCCGTTTAAATATATGTTCTGCCCGTTGTTGTTCACTGCAACGTACTTCCACAGTGTTTAGGTACGCATATGTCAAAAATTGAGATCTCAAGTAAATTTACAGTTTCGGGTTTATATATCAGGAGCTCATGGAAAACTGATAATGTTTCTAAAAAAAATGTATACACATAGTATAAATAGATGTCTAAATAAAGTAGTTCCATTAACTCATAGCGAACTTTCGTACATTTTGAATAATAAAATTTTGAATTTTATCAAAGAAAAAAAACATACTAATTACAGCATAAATTATGCAAAATATAAAGGTAGTGAATATTTCCAATAGTTCTAGCTTTTCCATGACAATCAATAAATCGCTCATTAGTTTTCATCGTCAAAGTTTTGATAAATTAGAATTTTATTACAAAAGACGTGTGTTTTCTCATGGTCAACTATACGTATTGTAAAAAATTGTATACTTTTATTTTTTCTGCAAAATACTATATCGCTGCTATATTATAATAATATTAAATATTGATTAATAAATATATCAATTTATACGATTATCTAGATATGTACGTTTTTTTTTACAAAAAAGACTTTCCAATAACATATTTATCTCTAAATACTTTAACTCTACGTATTAGTTGTATTTATGATATAATAAAATATTCTGATATGAAACTATTATTGTATATATATTTATATCTTACTAAGCGTATAGTTCGTACTGTTCTCCCTGTATACAGGGACAGAAACTGTGTAATAAGTGCGTGTACGCATGCGTATCTATATCTTACTGTATATTACTATATACATAAACCAATAAGTGCCTGAAGTAGTTCGGTGCTCGAACATAGCGAGGGCGCCACACTGCAGTAAACAAACAAATTTGGGAAATATCAACAAGATAAAAGAAGCCAATGTACTGTTTGCTGGTGTATTTTATACAAAAAAAAACATGAGATTCTGAACAAATGGAAATAATTAAAATTGTTATACAATTTTCTTTGTTCACACATTTTTAAATAAAAACTGCATTTTTACAGTTCTTCATTTTTATCAATCTTGTATAAAAAACTATTAAAATTATTACATTTCGAAACACATTCATTAAAATAGTTCAATAATTAGGTCCTTGTTCTTATGCTTTCATTGTAAGAATCGAGCGTATGCATATTCATATAATGCTCTCGATTTTATGGGAAGTAAAATTTAAACAATGGCATTTCGTTCACAGTCAAAGTCTCTTCCTTCCCCTACTTTATCCTCGTTAAAGTTTTCTTCGTCAGAAGATCCTCTTCAAACATGACTGTCGAAACTGTTGCCATATTTTATACAAAAATACAGGAATATCCTAAATATCACAATCGGAAACATTTATAAGAACTCTTGTGATATAACCTATAACCACACAATGAATGGCTTGTTTTCCTTCTATCTCTCTCCCTCTCAATGTAACGAACTTTCCACTGAGTGTGATATAAAAGTGTATACGCACCGCGAGACTAAAGCAAGCCAGCGAGTGGTTGTTGCTTGTAGCACACTGCAACAGCCACGAACTGGCTTGCTTTAGTCCCTTGGTACGTAATATACTATTTAAGTATATTCGAATATAAGAAACATCATTAAGAACAGTAATTGTCTTGACAAGATTCTTGGTAACCGTACTTAATCTTATAACTATAGTATCGTATATTCCTTTCTGGTAATTTAATTTATTTCAATGCAAGCCAATTTAAAAAAAAACTTAATAAAATTATTAAAATTTAATGAACATGAATTTAATACATACAAACAAAATAAGATTCATAGAAAAATATTTCAATTGATTCCACAAATATCTTTCGCTAAGGCACTTTTAATCTACGAGTTCAAGCACAGCAAACTGCAAAAGGTCTGACACCTTAAGGTGGTTCTTTCATGAAATGATTATGAACAGAATAGTATTAAATCTTACTAAGCATTTTTTACTGAAAGTTGTAGCCTAGCTATTTATTTACTAAACATAATTAAGTAAACAACTGACACAATAAAGCTTATGCATTTTCAATCATACTGCTATCTTGAAAAATATGTGTTCACAGACATAATCAAAAGATATTAAAAAATCGCAGGCGAACATTTTTGTTTTCTTTGTTGAAAGCATAGGCAAGCATCTACTGCTGGTATTTTGAGGTTAACGGCAAATTTGAGGTAATCATTCTTACGAACTTTTATATCGTATATTATGATCTAAAATTTTGAACCAGTACTTGATTTGCCTCAATAAACAATATTAACAAATAATGTTTTTAAAATTATACAGCAGTATTAAATATCAACTCGACAGTCACACCTTTGGCTCGGGAGTTATAAAAGAACCACCTAAACGAGGTTGTCCTGTTAGTGATTATTAGCGAAGCTCCCAAAATCATGCATCTATCTGGAACTGATGACGAGAGTATACTTAAAATATAATGAGTCATTCTTCCTTAAGATAAATATAAATTTTCGTAGTCCCACCACCAATCTACTACATTGATTTCCGCTGTAGCTCTTAGTGTTTCGTAATAGCTTTGGAGTTCATTTTGCCAGGATCAGCCACTTGTTTGAGTACTTAAAAAAGTATTGCTAAAATTTAAGAACTCGTCTTCAATGTCAATGGAATCGCTTTCTTTACTCGAAAAGTTCACAACATTTGATTCACAATACTTAAATTTGAATATAGCTTCGAATTTTTCTACACTTGTTTGTTTTAGATTTTTTTCCCAATCAATCGTATCAAATCCTTCTACTATATGCCTTGAATTTGGGATCAAACATTGGCAGTAGATCTAATTTGTCTTCGTAAAATGTGTGTGTGTGTGTGCGCGCGTGTGTGTAATTTTTTTAATAGTACTTTAGGCAACAACCAAGACAAGAACTATACAAGACAAGAGTACATTTACCAAGATATTGCCCATTTTCGAGAGTTTTCAAGATAAATACAAGAGTGATGCTAATCTTGGTCTTGTTTTGGTCTTGTGAACCCCTACTCCGGAGATTAAATCTCTCGAAATCGAATATAACAAGTGACCGTGAATGTTGGACAATACTTGTGCTCCCTTGCGACTATAGTGGTGGGTGAAAGGATGTGCTCTGTGGAGAGTACGGAACCGCCTATGCGCCACACACGACCTCTCGTGAGTTGGTGGCTTACTAAACAAGTATCTCCCAGCCACCCGTGAGTGAGCGAATAAATAATGTTTCCTCAAAATTTTGTCCGAATGCCTTGGCAAATCCAACGTTAAAATAATTTGTTTTTCCTTTCGTATCTTTTCGTAATCTTTCTACAGTAGTGCATATCTATTTCAATGATGCAACTTTATAACTAAAGCTTTATTTATAAAATACTAAGTAGGGTTAGATTTTACATTGCCGTGGTGGACTGGAGGACTTTTTTAAAAGCACCTTCTGCACATTGCTTCACAAAGCAGGTAAATATATCTATTTTGGCTAAATTCATAAATAATATCAAACTTTCATCCGTGTTTTTAAATTATTTTCTATTAGATGACATTAAACGAGCATTACTTGTCTAAAATTNTAAAGCTTTATTTATGAAATACTAAGTAAGTAGGGTTAGATTTCACATTGCCTTGGTGGACTGGAGGACTTTTTTAAAAGCACCTTCCGCACATTGCTTCACAAAGCAGGTAAATATATCTATTTTGGCTAAATTCATAAATAATATCAAACTCTCATCCGTGTTTTTAAATTATTTTTTATTAGATGACATTCAACGAGTATTACTTGTCTAATATTAGAAAATAATTTTTGAAAGAGTATTCCTACAAATCGATTTTAAAATGGATGAAAGAAAAGCATGGGATTATGATTTCCCTTAGAATTTTGTCAAGAATACTTAAGAAGAACAATTTAAGAAGAAAGAACGTGGAAGAAAGTAGTGTAGATAACACAGTAACAGCAATAATTATTGAGTTGGAAGGCAGTGGAAGCATCCTAGGGTATAGAGCAATGTGTCAAAAACTGAACAAAATGTACTCCCTTAGGATACATATCTTTCGAGGTACTATTAAAAATTCTGTTGTCCTTGACTTCAAGTGCAAGAGATTCACCTTTAAAAACTATTTTCATTTTTCTTTTGGATGCCATTTCAACCTGCGGAATACTTTAAAAACTATGACATTAAATACTACTCTATTTATGAATTTAGCCAAAATAGATATATTTACCTGCTTTGTAAAGCAATGTGCAAAAGGTGCTTTTAAAAAAGTCCTCTAGTCCACCAAAGCAATGTAAAATCCAACCCTACTTAGTATTTTAAAAATAAAGCTTTAGTTATAAAGTTGCATCATTGAAATAGATACGCACTACTGTAGGAAGATTACGAAAGGAAAAACAAACTATTTAAACGTTGGATTTGCCAAGGCATTCGGACAAAATTTTGAGGAAATATTATTTACTCACTCACGGGTGGCTGGGAGATTTTTGTTTAGTAAGCCACCAACTCACGAGAGGTGGTGTCTGGCGCATAGGCACTTCCGTAGGAGAGAGTGGAGAGTGATTCTCACCATACCGTGAAAGCAGGGGGTGAGAGGGTATTTCGTAACGTCTGCACCCCGTCACACGGCTCCAGCCGACTCCAGCAGACAATACGATATGCGAAGCCACTGCAGGAAAACCTGGATTCAAGTAAGTGCTGCATGATTTGGAGTAACGTTGATTGCCAATCGAAATACGTAGCAAGTTGCAAATAATACCACTACTACAACGACTAGCATATGTACTGAGTACCCCTGTAATTGGACAATTACAACAGCTGCCGTTTTTTGATTACTGCTATGACTAATTGTACTTATGCGAATAGTCCCGCAGAAGATACCATATGCCAAGCCGCTGCAGAAATATCAGCTGTATTAAATGATTCCACGATAAGTATTTATGCTGAGCATCCTAACATATACATTATAGCAAATACTACTACTACTGCTGCTACTACACCACGAATTTTTTTATTATCATTACAACCGTCATCAAATCTACTCGTAAAGCTTCTCGTGCCGAAAATACGGTACGCCAATACGCTGCAGAAATATCAGAAGCTGTATTAGATGATTCCACAATAAGTATTTATGCTAATCACCCTAGCACATACTGCAGAAATATTCGGTGTACATAATGCACTATGTTACTATTAAATAGTGTTCAGTAAGCACCCCGGGTCAACTGGTGATTGGCGCTCGTGTTATAGATTAATATTTTATTACCAACCAGAGTATCCAGTTAGTGACCCGAGTCATCTGGTGATTGGCATTTATGTTATTGTTTAACGATTTATTAGTTATAAAGCCACCAGTAAGCGCCCTGGGTCATCTGGTAATTGGTGCTCGTGTTATAGATTAATATTTTATTACCAACCAGAGTGTCCAGTAAGTGACCCGAGTCATCTGGTGATTGGCACTTATGTTATTGTTTAACGATTAAGTAGTTATAAAGCCACCAGTAAGCGCCCTGGGTCATCTGGTAATTGGCGCTCGTGTTATAGATTAATACTTTATTACCAACCAGAGTGTCCAGTATATTGTACACTAATAAACTGAAAATATTATCTAAGGGGTTTACAAGGGGTGGACATAAAATTCTTCACGCAGGATCCACGAAAAAAACTCTATGTATCTCTCTGTAGTTGAGAATACTGATATCATCGGACATGCATACACCAAATTTTTGTCCTTTTTTGAGCTGCTTCAATGTATCGTGTACTATTATATAAAAATTATTGTTCCATCTGCGAATACTCGCTTCTTGTCCATTGCTGGTTATATAAAATAAATATATTACTTCATTGTCATCACCCATGTCTAATTTAGCCTCACGAAAAGATATAAATATTTTGCTACTATTTTCACATGTTAATAAAAAATTTAATGCAAGTTGCATAGTCACATTCAAGTATTCGTTGTCAGCATAGTTTTTGCCACTGTTTACTTTCTCAATAAACTTTTTAGTCTCGAGTACTCTTCGAACAACTTGCCTACTGCTGTAATATAATAAAATTTATGAAACCGTTACTCAACAATAATATTATAGCTGGCATGTTTCAGAGATTAATTTTTTTTGAAAGACACTATCACCTTATTTGAAAATTCATAATGCAAAGTAAATAAAAGTGTTATTTTAACTAAATTTATTAGTTTTTGTTAGCTGATGATGATTTGGCAAGTGTTACCTAGACATACGTTTTATTCACAATATTTTTAGAATTAAATTTAAGTCACACATGTCATTTTCCCCACTGAGAGTGCCAAACAAGATCAGTTTTAAGTATAAGGTCATTCGCGCTCTTTTGTTGCGCATAGCGTTACAATTTGCCGCTTATTGCATTTTTTGTGAATCTGCCTTTACTCACCTGCAACTACCTTCCATATAGAGATAATATTATCTCTATGCTACCATCACCAGTAGGGAAGATGTCACATGCCTATAGGGCTAACTATGCAATGTAAGCGCTTAGGTATTTAATGTTATATTTATTAACTCGTCAATGGGATAAAACTACTGGAATTTACACAAAAAAGCAATATGCACACTGTGGTACGAATAACGTAGGTGTGTGTGGATGGGTTTGAAATTCATGTAAGTTTATTATTATTAATTTACTAATGTATTTAGACTAATAGTTTGAAAATCCGTACAACTTCATATGTATTAGAATACATACCACTAAAATGTTACGTATCCATTGTACATAAGCTATTCCTTTACAATAATAACCCGAGTGGAAATAGTTTCTGAGCTAGCTACATTGCAACTGTCTGCGTCTCACTAAGACAAACTGTGCTAAACTGAGCCAAACTGAGGCCGATTCGAACATCTGGCACAGTTTTGCTCACTATGGCACAGTCTTTTGCAGATCAGTGCAGTTTGACTCAGTGTGGCTTAGATTACAGTATCGAATAATAAAACACAAACTTAAACTTTATTATTTTAGTTTTTATATACGCAGCCTATAGTATACAACTTAGTTTGGTGCAATAAAGATCAGTTCGACTTTCATAGGTTCAGTCTGGATTAATTCGTCCAATTTGTATAGACTATGCATGTATATCAAGTGAAACAAAGGATAACATTTTTACTATACGATTCCACGAAATGCGTTAAGGCGTTATTGTAATTAGTCATATATGTGTAAACTTTAATATGTTTGTACAATGAATAAATATATAATAATACTTCTATAACATATTATTGCTTATATTTCTTGAACACAAAAATATAACAAGATGATAAAACACTCTAGAAATATGTATTATGTACTATCTAATCAAAGTTAGCTATACAGAGATAAACTGAGTACAAACGTGCCAAAATGAGCAAAAATGAGCTAAACTGAGCCAATCTGATTCTAACTAATCACAATTGGTTTTCAACAATACTTGTTGGAGCTATGTTACTTTTAGATTGGAGCTATATTAACTTTTAATTAGGCGAGACAACAAAATTTCAGTCGAAGTGACATAGCTTTCAGGCAAAATGTCATGAGAAAAGTTTTATAAGCTACGATAGCTTAAACAAAATTCCTAATCAATCGAAACGTCACAACTTAAGTTGTAAATAGTTTGAACAAGATTTTTGATTAGTCAAAATGTCGTGAATATTAGTCAAACTGACATTGATTTTAGGCAATATGTTAAAAACTATGCGATACGCCATGCATTAGCCGATTTGACAACTAGGTGAAGCATCAACACTCCGTTGGTAGTTACCATTTATATTAACATACATGTGATGCTTAGCTGAAAATTATATTAACTGTACTGGAAAACAAAAGGTTGTGAAGCTATTAACAATGTTATCATAGAATGCAAAATAACGTTTTATAAAAACTTTTATTAAATTGAAAAAAGTACAAAAATAAAAAAGTGGTTTTCTCGCTAACATTTTAATTCAAGATTTCTGTTGCACGTAAAAAATTTTTGTATTTTCATGTGGCTAACAAAATAATTCTGTCTTTAAGTCATTAATTTTTGTATTAACTTATTTTCGTTTGATTCATTGATAAATCCAATACTAATTCACTCCGCACACACTAAAAGTATTTTATTACAATAAGTGGACACACAGGTTCAAGCACACTTAAAATTTAAGTGTTATCTTTATTGTGCTCGAAGCAGACCAGCATGGCTACATCCGCCATCTGTGGCAGCAACATTGATGACGAATTGGTCACTTCTACCCACTGACCTCGTCACCGCTCAGGCCCATTCTGCCACAAAATATCGATTTAAAATAAATCTGTCTTTGCTAGCAGGGCACGTATACATCTCAACGACAAACTAGTCATGCTTCTTCTTTTTTTTTTTTTTTTTTTTTTTTTTTTTTTTTTTTTTTTTTTTTTTTTTTTTTTTTT
>NW_019379569.1:371305-389607 GCF_000648655.2 Copidosoma floridanum
ATTGCTATGTTGTGAGACAAACATCTGTCAGCTTAAATCCATACAAAGTAGAATTATCTGTAAGTACATTATTGCCTATGCTTGACAAATGTAGGTTATGGTAACATATACACAAACTGCCATCAGGACTGTAAAATTTTCATGATAATTTTACTTATAATCAACAATAATAATAAAAAAAATTCCGTAGGTTAGGTACGAACTTTTGTCTCCTAACTGCCCTAATCCACAGCTTCTTCTGTTTTGTTTCATGGGGTCTACTTGGAAATTTATACAGCACCACCCCCTGATTTTCTTTCTTGTTGCAATTAACAACGCAACACTGTCTCGTACGCATTTCGTTACTTTGTAAACGTAAACACTAATTCAGATTATACAGCTAGCGGCAGCCTGTGTCGACTGCTTGGAGTTCTTGCTCTCACGTATACAACATTACAGATAAGTATGTGTGTTGTGTACTATATGACAGATGATATTTAATAACCCATTATTTAAAATTTCGGGCGACTTGAAGTGCCTAGCAAAATTATTTATCCGTATTATAGACCCGGTTTGGCTAAATAACATTTTTTTCCACCTTTGATTTCTCAACTAATTACTTTAAATGAAATAATATCTTTTTTCATACAAGACAACGCTTACTGTAAGATTCATGGGGGTACGGGTTCGCCAACTTTGCTTACCTACAGCGCTGCAGTCGTTTTTTTTATCCCTTCCAACCTGATGCACGGAGCGAATAATACATTACAATGAAAAGTATGCCAGATCACCACAACAAATAAGAAAGAAAAATCTCAAAATTTTTTGTATACGTGTGCATATGAATAGGAAAAATGAAAATAGGATTTTGAATTTTAGGGTTCTAATTTGGACGGTTTGTATTTTAAAAAGGTCAAGAATGTTGCAGGAATTCGTTCCCATTTTTTTATCACGATAGCCAGTGTGACAGGTTCTCGAATTAGTGAATTCTGTCTTTCCAAAATAAAAACTAAGAGCCCATAACGCTCAGGAATGTTATGTATCTTTTCTATTAATACGAACGGTGGTGAATTAAAATATAACGATTAAGTATATTATAGGAGTACAGTAGCAAAGTTTAATTTTTATTTGGTGCGTCACAATCTCGTTTTTCTACGGTTTTATCAGAGCCCGTAACGCCCCTCTATTTTATAAAAATGAAATAAGAAAGTCGTCGCAAAAAATCTTCTCGTACAGCTTGAGCAGATTCCAAAAAAAATTCAGTTGATTATAGTCTCAAGCAATACGAAAAGAATTATTTTAACAATTAAAAATCGATTGAAAGTTTTGTCCATTTTGGCCCTTAAAATATGCAGAATTTTGTCATTTTTTCTTTTAACAGGATCTACGGGATTATAATATTTTTCGGTTATAAACAATACAAAAAAAAAAAAAAAATTGAGAAATGTTAATTTAACGTGCATATTTCGAAAGAATAGGTAAAAATTTCTTGTAGGCCATATATCCATGCAAAAACTGTATCATGCCTAACTTTATTATAGAAGTATTTGATTAGGTATAAAACGTAGGGTTTAGCCTATAATATCTGCAACCTACTACCATATATGATATTATAGATATATCTAAAATATTTATTATGAAATAATATTCTACAACAATAAACGATTAAAAAACTAATGGTCACGCGTTTAATTAAAATATTACTAAAACCAAAGAAAAAGATCTTGAAGAAAACTTAAGCTCGGTTCTACCGGTAGTGGTAGTGTCAAACTTACAGATAAATTCTTTATATAAGTTAGCTTATCCATGACATCTTCATGTTTTCTACCGTTAAATTTTTTTTGCATTAAATATTATTAAAACAGTTTAGGGATATTCAGTAAATAATTTTTTCTAGTCCGTGGAAAAAAGATTCATATTATGTGTTGAGCAAATATTTTCAGGATATTGTTAATTGCTGAAACAAAACTAAACAATATAACTTTGTTTATACAATAATTGCTTTTTTTTTAATAAGGTAAACTGTTTTTAGTTTAGTAATAATTAANCGAAAAAGTCGCACTATGGCCGGGAATTGAACCACGGTCTCCCGCGTGCCAATCCACGACCTAGCCGACCGAGCCACCGCGCGCTCTGTCATGCTCCTTCTAATGGCGCAGCATACTGTGCTTCAGGGTAAAGCGTCCCACGCATGAGTCGCAAAAGTAGGGGCGCTCGCCCGTATGTCGTATGGGTTCCTATGTGAGGGTGTGCAGATCCACGGTCGATGATAAGCGCTGCATGTGGATGTAGCACACGACCTGTAAAAATCGACATCCCGCTGATCGGCAGACCAGGTGGCGCTCTTTGCGTCGTTTTTTTTTTTTGGTGGAAGCAGTGAATGTATTTTTCGCTGAAGTGCTGTTGCTCTCGTTATTATGGTTGGCGAGTTCGTTGCTGGTAGCAGTTCCGCCAACACGGGGTGCACTGGGGCAGCTTGGCCACCCACACGAGCCCAGCCTCAGTGGCCTGATCTTTGTTGCCTTCACTAGTGTCGTTCTCCCTTTTGCAACCGAACGCATGGACTTCGGTAGTGACAATCGTCATCGGATCTATGGCCTCGTCGGCTTCGTCCCCATATCCCTCTTCGTCCCCCTTCTTGGCGTCGACCACCTCGTTATCTTAGGATTTTTTGTTCCGATTCTCCAGATTGTTGTTGCTTTATACCTCATATGGCTCGATCTTTAAAGATCATCCTTAAGTAGAATGGCTTCGCTGATCGCATGCAGTTTGTTTGCATCTTTTTCGTAGATCACGAAATGTCTCGGCGGTGTTGTTTTTTTCGACCTTGACGGCGTTACTGTCGACCTTCGGTTGCTGCGCGAGGACTTCAAATTCGGCATTCTTTGAGGTGATAGGGTTTCTTTTCGGGACGCCCTGGCTATCTGGCACGTGCTGCTGGGTGGAAAAATGAGAAAAAATGGTAATTAGTATTCAATAAGGCTCAAGTACCAATGTGTTTTTATACAAATTTCTTTTTCGGTCAGATGTATTGTTTTTTAAATTGTCCAGATACTAGTTGCTTAGTAATGTAATAAAAGAAATGCTTACAAGCATTCGATCGAAGAATATTTTGTTATCATTATTACATCAATTTGTTTCTAATGAAAAATATATAAATTATATGTGTATTGATACTTTTAATATTTATTTCCTAACACCCTCAATCAATCGACTAAAAATGTATATGGTATATGAAAAAGCGTTGGCGATCGCCAAAATATATATAGCGCACCTCTGTCTGCCGGGCACCAGCGAGGTACGACTGGCACGTCTGTCGCGAAGCTGGCTGCTCCAAATTCTACAACATTAGGATGGGCGAGTGGCGTTGATGATTCACTGCCGATGCACCGGGAGTCGGGTGTGTGCCCCTTAGCTTTTTGGTCGAGTACTGCAGGTGTTGCTTTTTAACGTGTCGCTTTATGTTGCTGCGTAACGTGAACCCTTTACCACACTGTTCGCACTTGAACGACCGCTCGTTACGGTAACGTCGCTATTTTCGCTTCTGCACCACTAGGCCACCCTCACTGGTATGTAGGCCGAGAACAGGCTCCCTACAAAAGGATCCTTCGATCGTCATGTCCAATGCGTTACCGGCGAACAACTGGTGGTAGTGGTGTGAGTTAAAGAGCCTCCCAAATGGCTGCATGAGGCAACTGGCGTTTGAAAAACCAGTGGAAGCCCTTGGGTTGAGGCTCTCGAGCGTGCTTGGGTGGACCGTCATATGGTTTGCCTCAACGTACGCCTGGGCAAGCAGCATCTTTCGCTGTTGTTGCTGCTTGCAGGAGTTGTCAATATTGTCCTCGTGACGATGCTTTGCATTACTGGTGGTGGTGTTGTTGTTATCTTCGATTTCAACGCTAGCCTTGCGGCTGCAATTTTCCTGCCACTTGGTCGCGTTTGAGGAGCTCTTTTTGCTGAGATCCAAGACGGTGAGGTCTACCGTAAGGTTTAGGGGCTCGACGGAGCCATCATCAGACAACGGAGAGCTCCCAGAGTCACGTTCGACTAGAAGTAAGAAATCCGTAGCGTACGAGTTGTTAAAATCAGCCTCGTTTGATTAATTACTCTAGTGCTGCAGCAGCTCGTTAATTATGTTGGTATGATTAAAGTGCCGCTGTATACCTGGTGGCCTCTGAAAGTCGTCATGTGGCAGATACTCGGCAAGAGGTACCCCCGTTACCAGCACCGGCTGTTAGATCTGCTGTGACTGATCGTAAACGTCACTTTGGTTCTCTAGGACCTCGAGTATCTCGTACTAGAAATCGTTGTCTGCCACACGAGGTGATTGGGATAATGCAGTCATAGAGTCGACCTGGTTGTTGGCTGAGTCCTCGCTCGGACGGTAGATGAGCACACTCTCGTGCTTCTCGCAGTTGCTCTTTGTCGTAAAAAGGTAGTTGCAGATCGAGCACTGATATGGTCTTAGCCCATTGTGCGATCTTATATGTTCCTTCAAGGCATTCTTGTCGACGCAGTCGTGCTAGCATACGTTGCACGGAAAAGGCTTGCCGGTTATCGTATTGACATGAGTCCAGGTGTGGCCCTTGAGGGCCCGCAAATTCGTGAACGCATGAGTGCACAACTGGCAGGGATACTCACTCTTGACTTTCATTTCGCGAATTTCGGAGGCAAACGCGTTCTGGTCCTCCTCTTCCCCGTTGCTGAATTGGGAAGTGCTGGACGAGTCCTAAGCCTCAGATGATCCTTGCTGATCCACTGGACAATTGTCGGGCGTCGCAGATGTTGTGCGCAACTGCAGCTTATTTGAGGTGTGCCCCGTCACGTTCATTGGTATGTTCCGGATGTCTGCCCGGTCTCCTTGGTGATTGTCGTGGTTGTTTTTCTCGACGATACTGCTCGTGCTCGTAGCCACATTCGCGGACGTTCCCTGCAGACCTAGCATGGCGAAAAAGTGCTCCTTTCCTGTACCAGTCAGGTCACTGTAGTTGTTGTTGTCGTGAGTGGTGGCAGTGGGAGTGCAGGTTGCCTCCATTGCTACTCGGTACCTTGTCTAGCTCCTCCTTCTTCTCGTTGACCTCCATGCGATCCTCACGTCAACCTCGTTTCTTTGGATTGTTGGCACTGTCGTTGAAGCACTTGCGTTTGCCGAGCTGTTTCTTGGTCTCATTGTACGCGTCATTGGCGATCGCTTAGAAGGAACTGCCGTTGAACAGTGGCCTTTCGTTAGCATCACCACTGCCTTTTCCACCAATGGAGTTGGTGTGACTGTAATAGCCAGGGGATGCCGAGCCTCGGGCTGTCCTTACGCGCTGGTTTATGTTGTCGTTCGTTTTGAGGGACATGTCACAGTGGACGCACTGGAAGTGTTCGTCGGTTTTCGTGGACTCGTTAGGTTGACTGGACAGGCTGGACAGGCGTAACTGGTGCTGGTGGTCTCTGGCAGTTAGCGATCGGCAACCTGTTTAAATTTAAAACGTATATAATATATAACTCTCGACATGTATCTAAACCAATACATGTTGATAAAAAGATACGCGTGTTTGATGACATGATTTGTAGGTAATGTTTCTTACGAGAAGCTAATACACGGCTACCTCGAGGTTTTTTGAGGAAAGGTCGCGGAGAAAAGGAGGAGAGACAAAAAGAGAGCGATACTTGCATCTCGTGCAGTTAACCTTTATACACTATTTCTGTGTATAATGAGCCCATGAATCTTTTTTTTTCGGCAGAGGGTGAAATCATATTAATTACTGAGGATAAACGTTACATGCATGCTTACATGTAGAGTAAGGGGGCGGTTAGCGCGACCCTAGCAATTTTTCGCGCAAAAATTGAAATTTAATTATACAAAGAAAAATGCGCCCAGGACGAATATTGTCCTGCATCTATACGGTATTGTCATTACTGAGGCGTTTTTTTCCACCTTACGTCCTTCACCCTGTAATAATCTCTCTCTCTCTCTCTCTCTCTCTCTCTCTCTCTCTCTCTCTCTCTCTCTCTCTCTCTGAGTAAGGGCAAAAACTATGCCCTTTTCTCGTGTCTAGACAAAATCAATGCTTTTTTTTAACTTGAACAAGAACTATATTTGTTTTGCTAAACAGCATCAAATATTATTCTTGTTGTTCTAAAACATTTCGGTTCTAATTTTTATAATATTTATNCTACCGCACAGCTCGTAAATCAGAGCACACGTTTTTCAAACCAAAGACGAGTAGACGACGTCGATTTTTACCGAAGCTTAAACAAAAAAAAAAAAAAAAAAAGAGAAAAGTCTAATCCAGGTGGATCAAACCTGGATGCTCGGCTGAGCAAAAAGCTCCGAAATGGGCCGTCGCCCTTACGAAGTGCGCAAGCACAAATTCTCGTGGGAACTGATGTTCTAAAAAAGTTTGAACTCGTGAAGTTTTTTTAAATATTCACGTCTCACCCTTTGACTGTGCCAATGATGCGTCTATCGTGTCTCGTCTTCTCTTTGCCTTGAAGAATTTGCACGTAAAAAAAAGGTAACAGCCGCGAGAAGGCTAGTACATACGTGAAGAACAGAAGTAAAAAGGCGTCCATAGTGAAAGTCAACCTCAAAAGCCAAAGAAGAGAGCCGAAGATACTGCACGCTTCTTCATGGCAGGTCGAAGAAAAGTGAGTAATAAACAAAATAAAGGTTACGGCAACGAGAGAAAAAAATTGCAAACCGATAAAGAAGACGGTGCAACTGAAAATTAACTTTTCTGTTGTCAAGGTGACGCTTTACGTTCAACCAACAATTGAAAATCTACTGCCCCTCACCCTTTTTTAAATGTGATCGGCTGATTCGATATCGATACCAGCCTCTCTGTATATTTTTTCGTTAAATACGAAACAGTGATCTTGGTCATTCGGGTTGCAGGTAACTTTTTGATGTGGGGGACTCCGGTATCACTAGATGATATTTTGCTGACTGTCCGCTAGGCGTGTCTTCCTTGAGCTTATCCACAAGTGTCAGGATTATCCATCGTTTAGTATATAAGGAAGTTTTAGTTTAGTGTGGGAACCCCATGTGGGTGTCTAAGGCAGGAGCTGTTGGGTATGCCTTACTGACGAGTCCACCAAAAGCTCCAGGACGAAATACCTGAGTGGCTGTCCAATATTTTACCCCATACCCCAACCCTACATTGGTTAGTCATCCTCAAAGGAGTGATAGGAATATGTACCCATGACTTCCGGTTTAGATCAATATGGCAATAAGTAGCACCATAAGCTTCTGTGTTCGCCATATTTGATCTAAACCGGAAGTAAACACATTGTCCGGTCTGCTCACTTCCTTGAGGCTCACTAACATTATGCTTTTTCACATAAAGAAACGGTGCTACATTGGCACTCTTGTTTTTGAACTCATCAAGTACGACAGGTTTTAGTTTAAACATTAGCCACTTCATTTATTGTTGCACAGGCTCTTCAGTGCTACTATTTGCGTTTCATCTCGAATAATACTGCATCTCATTTATTATAACCTGATAATTTTGTTCAGACATTGATTCAAAAAGCCGAAAAGGTAAAAATCATAACTCCAAAGATAAATAGTGCAAATCATCCTGAAATATTTGTTATTCTGAAATAACTAACAGCTCGGCACTATTGTCAAAAACAAGAATTCAGGAAACGTTTAATGATATCAAGGCTGTATGTGACGAGCAATACGGGACCCCGAGGACCGTAGCAACAATTTTACGTAAGCTTTTCACCATGATTTGAACGACGATGTGACTAAAAGGCTCTACATAAACAATTATTTAAGTAAGTAGTGATGCAATTCAAATCACTGTACCTATATTTAAAAATTTTTTTTGCATAAAAATCATATAAATATGTATTGTTGGGTGACCGTTAGTAAATATTGTGGAATGTTTTATAACAATACCCTATAAAGTATCTTTTTTATATCCCCAAATGAAAATGTATACCTTAAAAATTTTAAATTCTCGAGTGGATACAAGTACTATCTTTCAATGCCTAACTTTATTACAGAAGTATTTGATTAGGTATAAAACGTAGGGTTTAGCCTTGTGCGCAACAAAAGTGAACTTCGCGTCTGCTTTGCATGAGCTATTACGTTTACATTAACAGTTTGTTATACAATTATATAACCTGGATTAAAATTTATTTTCTTTATGAGCCGGAAAATAAAAACAACAGTAGGACAATGGATGATTTCAATATTGACGCAGAGATGACTCACTTTTCAGATAATTTAAATTAGGGAACGTCAATTTTTAAAACGAAATAGAAAAGGGCCAGAGGCAATCCTTTCAGCCATTCCTTATTATTATTCTTGATGATGAGGAGCTGGCTGCGGATAGCTTGACTCTTACCCTCGGAGTCTCTGCGTACCGTGGAGCGTTTAATTCGTTGAGCGGAAAATTCAAACTTTAATTACCATTGGCTGATTCAGTCATATAACGTCTTTCATCAATAAATTGTATACTTTCCGCTCAACGAATTGAACGGCCTCCATGTATTCGCCATTCGCCTTGTTAGGTGTACCTAGCGACACATAGTGGTCAAGTATGGAACTAAGATAACCAGGTGATTGTAATGAAATTATCATTACAAACCACTTTAAAATCATAAAAAGACAAAAGAAAAGACAGGAATAAAGTGTTTTTAAGTGCTTGAATCTACAAAAACTATGTAGAGTTAGTTTTTTCGGTTGTCTCATGATCATATTAGAAGAAAACAAGGAATAAACCTGCACTCGTTAAGTTATGTTTTCGTAAACAGTAGCGTCAGAAACGATTACTGACAGCAATGACGATCCTGGCTCCTGGGGACTTGAGTCATATATGTATATCTAAACGTATATATATGCTAAATTCTGCTTTTTCAAGCTCTCGCTTTTCCCCGTGAGCCTCAAATAGCGGACATTGTCTTCTCACTTCTCACCCCTCGAAGCTCACTAAGCCGAATCGTAGACAAGCAGTTGAAGCAGTAGGCAAACACAACTCTGTATACGTATATGTATATACATATTTTATTTTTTTTATGTAATAGTGCTCGACGTCCAGCTCCTTTATTAAGGGCACTATACTATGGGCACTTAGCACTTGGGAAAAGGGACAAGGAAAGGGATGGGAGGCCTCACATTACTGGGCGGGGGGTAGGGGGAAATAAGGCAATTTTGCTGCGAGAAGGTCGCCTAAACCCTCCTCGAGGAGCATTGCGTGGTGAAAAAGCACATGTGAAATATTATTACAATAACATTAGAAAATTTGACAAATGATAGAAATTTAAGATAAGCAACCGATAAAATATGAAAGCAAAAAAATATAAATCTTCGTGAAGTTGAGCCGTGGTACAGGAAGTACGTGAGTAAACTTGAAGCTATGAGATAGTTATAGCACTAATGAATGCAGCCAATCGTAGTAACAGCGCGTCCGAGACTTCACAGGAGGCACCAAATGTAATTATCAAGTCACAACTTCTCGTCTTCTGAGAAAACCTGGATAATTCCCAGCATCAATTTTTTTAAATAAATTTTTATTTAATTTTAAAGCATTAAAATAGGATTCAAGGCTTTCTTTTTTCGTAAATTAATGTATTTAGTTAAAAGCCAAAATAGAAAATTTAGCTTTATAATACATTACAATGAAAAGTATGCCAGATCACCACAACAAATAAGAAAGAAAAATCTCAAAATTTTTTGTATACGTGTGCATATGAATAGGAAAAATGAAAATAGGATTTTAAAGAAGAGAGTATTAATACTGAAAGGCTTAAGTAAAAAAACTTGTGGATCTCGAAATAAAACTCATGTATTTCGAAATAAAACTCGTAGATTTCGAAATCAAACTCTTGGATTTCAAAATGAAACAAAATTCGTATTCTTGCTTAACAAAAAAAAAAAAAATAAAATAAAACGTCTAATGCAGGTGGATCAAACCTGGATGTTCAGCTGAGAAAAAAGCTCCGAATCGGGCTGTCGCCCTTACGAAGTGCGCAAGCGCGAATTCTCGTGGGAACTAATGTTCCAAAAAAGATTGAGCTCGTGAAAATTTTTTAAATATTCACGTCTCACCCTTTTACTGCGCCAATGATGCGTCTATCGTGTCTCGTCTTCTCTTTGCCTTGAAGAACTTGCACGTAAAAAAAAGGTAACAGCCGCGAGGAGGCTAGTAAATACGTGAAGAACAGAACCAAAAAGGCGTCCACAGCGAAAGTCAACCTTAAAAGCCAAAGAAGAGAGCCGAAGATACTGCACGCTTCTTGATGGCAGGTCAAAAAAAAGTAAGTAATAAACAAAATAAAGATTACGGCACCGAGAGAAAAAAATTGCAAACCAATAAAGAAGACGGTGCAACTGGAAAGTAACTTTTCTGTTGTCAAGGTAACGCTTTACGTTCAACCAATAATTAAAAATCTACTGCCCCTCGCCCTTTTTTGAATGTGATCGGCTGATTCGATATCGATACCAGCCTCTCTGTATATTTTTTCGTTAAAGATGAAACAGTGATCTTGGTCATCCGGGTTGCAGGTAACTTTCCGATGTGGGGGACTCTGGTATCGATAGATAATATTTTGCTAACTGTCTGCTAGGTGTGTCTCGTCTTCCTGGTTCTTATCCACAAGTGTTAGAATTATCCATCGGTTAGTATATAAGGAAGTTCAAGTTTAGTGTGGTAACCCCAAGTAGGTGTCTAAGGTAGGAGCTGTTGGGTATGCCTTACTGATGAGTCCACCAACAGCTCCAGGATGAAATACCTGAGTGGCTGTCCAATATTTTACCCCATGCCCTAAGCCCACATCGGTTAGTCATCCTCAAAGGAGTGATAGGAATATGTACCCATGACTTCCAGTTTAGATCAATATGGCAATAAGTAGCACCATTAGCTGCTGTGCTCGCCATATTTGATCTAAACCGTAAGTAAACACATTGTCCGGTCCGCTCACTCCCTTGAGGCTCACTAACATTATGCTTTTTCACTTAAAGAAATGGCGCTACATTGGCACTCTTGTTTTTGAACACATCAAGTACGACAGGTTTTAGTTGAAACATTAGCCACTTCATTTATTGTTGCACAGGCTCTTCGGTGCTACTATTCGCGTCTCATCTCGGATAATACTGCATCTCATTTGTTATAACCTGATAATTTTGTTCAGGCATTGATTCAAAAAGCCGAAAAGGTGAAAATCATAACTCCAAAGATAAAAGGTGCAAATCATCCTGAAATATTTGTTATTCTGAAATAACTAACAGCTCTAGCACTGTTGCCAGAAACAAGAATTTAGGAAACATTTAATGGTATCAAGGCTGTATGTGACGAGCAGTAGAGGGGTTATTTTCATCAATTTCTGTTGTACTTTCAAAAAGAATGGTTGCAGAAATGTGGAGCTCAATATTTCTCAGTTTTCAACTTGCCCGAGGACCGTAAAAACAATTTTACGGAAGCTTTTCACCATGATTTGAACGATGATGTGACTAAAAGGCCCCACATAAGCAAATTTTTAAGTAAGTAGTGATGGAATTCAAATCACTGTACCTATATTTAAAAATTTTTCATGCATGAAAATCATGTAAATATGTATAGTAGGGTGACTGTTATTTAATATTGTGGATTGTTTTATAACAATACCCTATAAAGTATCTTTTTTATATCCCCAAATGAAAATGTATACCTTAAAAATTTTAAATTCTCGAGTCGATACAAGTACTATCTTTCAACTGTATTACTTGGAG
This sequence comes from Copidosoma floridanum, assembly GCF_000648655.2. The sequence goes on from NW_019379569.1 coordinate 382,995, forward strand.
GCGGAAAACATGCGGATGAACTGTAAACAATATGTTACTTAGATTTATAGTTTAAAAATTTAAAAAACAATTACTTAAGCAGTAAAACAAATAAAACATAGCTGAAAATGTTTTTGTCCGCATAATTTAATTAGGAAATTTATGTCTTTGGAATCACGTGTGAAGTTGTAAATGTGCGTATTTCTTTGACATAAATTATGTATTTTTTAATGGCGTGAAGAGATGTGATTGGGTAATAATGTGACGAATAAATCCACAGTAAAAAATAAGAATCACCTGTTATATAGATATATATCTGTCTATCCATTCCAAACAAAACAGCTCCAAGCGAAAGTAATACTCTAAAAGAATCAAGTCGCGCGGGAGCACGACGAGGTAAGTTTGAGAAAGCAGATGAAGCCTCAGCGACCGTGCTACTATTTACTTCAGATTTGCATACTCGAATTTTTAAATACTGAAAAATATGTTTCTTGTTACGTACGATATGCTAGGCATATCATACTAACTCCCCCTGGTGACCACGAAGCTACCTTATCAAGAGGGTACCGACGGGAGGGGATTGAGGTAATATGAGGCCCGGCAAGCTTTAAAATTGGCAGAACGAAGAGAAGACTCGGACAGACAGACTGAAGAGAAGACTTGGACAGACAGAGAGAACGAAGAGAAGACTCGGACAGACAGAGAGAACGAAGAGAACACTCGGAGAGATCGGGCAATTAATCGGGAACACACACGCGTCTTTGCCTTATAAATAAGTATCTTGAATAAAAGTCTTTAAGGTTCCAAGGTTTTGATCATTATCGCGAAGCACCTCCTTACCTTTCGGTTTTCCCACGTAACAGTTTTGGTGCTAGGTGTGGGGTTTGGTAAGAGTCAAAATTTTTTTTGCACGCCGAGAAGCACACATAGTGCAGTGCCGCGAGAATACAACGATTAAAAATCGAGTAGCCGAGAAGCCGATCAAAAAGGACACGAGCAGTCATATTCTGCAAGCGACGGTGACATCAACCCCCAGGAAAACAGGACTAGGACACCAACTGCTGATAATCACAGGATCAAGGATCAAGGAGACAAGCAGCGAGCGCTGAAAAGAGATGATTTTCAAAATCTCATTTCTACTGGTGTGCATATCAACGAGAACGTAAGCCCATTTATAATAAAATTAATTTTATACCTTACTTTCCGGGCAAAAGAGGGTAGGCAATTATTAGGCGAAATAAAATCGTAGAAAATTTTTTTTCTGGATTTATATTTATTATTATGTCTGCTCCCCGTGTTTGGCGTTTTTTTTTCACTCTTAGAACCCGAAGAGAAATCGTGCGAGACAACAGACTTAAATAAACAGCAGATTAGGAAAATTTGGGCATATCAAACATAAAACAGANAAGTAAAGCATGATGAACAAAGTTGAAACAAGTTGTTTTTTTTTTTCATTTTGTGGCTAAATACATGTAATTTATGTTTTTAATAGAACTGAACATTTTAATGACATGTAGTATATTTCTTCATCTCTCGTATATTTTCACAAAAGGAGTCAAATACAATTTTTGATTAAAGTATATCAATCTTTTAGGTCTCAAAAAATGAAAAAATCTAATGTATCTTGGCAGCACATTAGAGTCGAGTCTACGTATACGAACCAAATTTTAAAATTATTGACAGTAAAAATAACGAAACGTTTCGAATAAATATTAACGTCAAGTAGGTAAGGGGCTGAACATTACGAGAAGAATTGTTGCACAACTATAATATCTGCAACCTACTACCATATATGATATTATAGATATATCTAAAATATTTATTATGNCTAATTTCATTATTATAATTCTTATTGACAAAAACAGACCACAGATATTCCCAAAATAATATTTCTTCCTATTTATCACTAAACAAAGAAAGGGCCAAACTTAAAGAGAGCTAGTAAAAGACGAACGCTGCTTTCTTATTTTCTTATCTCTTCTGTTACTACTCTTTACATCCGATTATTGTTAAGCTGCGACACAGGTAATTAAACGCAGCCCCGTTGCTAGGAGAATAAATACACCTTATCAGAACCAAAAAGGAGGATACGATACATATAAATACACATATAAAAGAGGAAAAAAAAGAAAAAGAAAATAAAAGGGAAAAAATGATTCATCTACGCAACATTATCCATGAGTCAGAGAGTGATAGCGAAGGCCCAAGTAATAATATGACGGCAGACTTGTACAGGCCAGAGCCCAATAGTAAACAAAAAAAGGAAAATATGACGGAACGAATGTTGGAATTGGAGCTGGAACTCGAGGGGTGCGAGAAACTAGACGCCCTGGACGAAGAAACAAAAGCGATAGTCATGAGTTTATTTTCAAAGATAAAAGCAAAACTAAAAAGAGCAGAGGAAGTGAACGTGCCACATGAGTCAAACACGGAGACCAGCCGAAATCTGTCACCGACGATAAGGGATCAATGGGATATATTGTGTGACACAAACGCAAACAAAGGACGTATAAATAAAGAAATGGACCCTCTCTCTGGCGAACGAGTCATCGAGCAAAGCTTAAGAGAAACTGAAGAAAAACGTGGAACTCGAAAAAACAAAACAAAAATGTTATCAACACAATGGAGCATGCCAGAGAAACAAGAGCGGCCGATTCACGTTGCACCCAGTTACGAATATCAAGGCACAAGAAACTCTGAGACGAGAGACTTACAGGCTCAACAGCTGTGGGACGGATTAAGAGATATGAACAAAGAACCTGGAAAAATAAAGGGATTCGTGTCCATGGCAGCAGAACCACCGTTGACTAATAATTACACAAACTGGACCGATTTTAATGAACATAGGGATAGGGACAATATAGCACCAACCATAGGCCTATATACAAAAAATATGCAAGCTACAGGTAATCATAACCATCCACGCAGACCACAGAATTTACAACAAAACATTCTGCCCACGCTCAGCCACATGGCAAATAGCATCCCGTTCTTCGACGACGACCCAATCAATCTGCCGCTATTCGAAAGAATGGTAAGAATGACTGCTCAAATGATCGGTCCAGAATATGAATTATTTTTCCTTGGAACCATTGCAAGCAGACTAAAGGGAAAAGCAGCTGAGCATTTTGCGCCTAGATCGGCTTTATTCGGCACGGTCCAGGAATTTCTTCGGAAACTTTCGAACAGATATGGGAGTATAAATAATTCGGACACTTTAATGGCACAATTGAAGATAATCAGACAGCAAAATCGGGAATCGATAGAAGATTACGGCGGAAGGGCACAACGATTATATAACAGGCTCACGATGCTGCACGATTCGAATCCAAGCTTACTGCCAATTCAAAAGCAGGTCCTAAAGGAAAGCGTGGAGGCAGAAGCAATCAAACAATTTACATATGGGTTGTACTCAACATACAGGTGCAAAAACACAAGCTTAAATCCGAGGACTCTCTGTGAAGCAATCATAGAGGCATTAAAAATAGAGAGTGACCTCAGTCTACGGCACGCATTACCAGTAAGTGCACTGCCTGCATACAATAAGGCAACAACCGAGCGAGGGCCACTAGTAAACCTAGCAAGTAAAGAGGATAACACAACAGAAACCACTAACGGGGCACAAGGAACCGCAGCAAACGTAAAACGCTGTATATATTGCGACGGCCGGACCGGGCATTCAGTCGAGGAATGCCGAAAATTACTAGCAGTAATCAATGACAGAAAAACTTCGCGAGACAATGGAAGAGGGTTAAAAGGAAATTGCAGTTATTGTCAGAGACCAGGACACTATGCGAGACACTGTCGTTTACGTATGCAAGACATAGAGGAAGAGGAAAGACTGCGAAACGAGGGAAATAAGCAACCCGTGAATAATACCCATACCAACAGAAATGCCTATGATTATAGGGGTAAAAATGATAACTTTAATAACAATAATTACAATAATTACTACAGGGGCTATAATAATGGCCCAGCGTAACAATATAACAGGAATAATAATTACAACTATAGGAATAATAACTACCATAACAGAAATAACAATGACAATAATAGAAATAACAACTACTATGACAGAAATGATTACAATAACAGGTATAATAACTACAACCCTACAGGGAGCAATTATTATACCAACCGCGGCTACAGTGACCAGTATAATAACAACAACAGGGAATCATTCAACCGTTATTGGAACAACTATAAAAATCAAGACAGTAAGGATGGCTATAATAGGGACCCAATTAGGCAAAAGCCGCCACGGGATAGGGGCCCACAGCATCGAGAAAACAACGCATACGGCCCTAACAATAGGAGGGACGTACCGGCAGCTTTAAATTTGCAAGATGTTCGGCGTGCTCCTCAAACGTTGGGCATCAACTAGAGAAAGAGATAGAGAAAAGTGTGTCCAGTGAGGAAGAATGTGTGAGAGAGAGGCCGCAAAAGACGGAGAAAGAGATAGTATAAGAAGAAGACGCACAACGACAGTCCGAGTACTTACACAGTGCAAGAAAAAATAGAAAGTAATACGGCACAGCAGGATACCACTCCGATAAAACGGAGCGGAAAACACACAAGAAAAGGCAGGAGAGCCCGCAAGAAAAGTAATCGGACAAAGGCGCCGGACACACATGTAGATAATGATGAACCCAAGCTTTCAGAGCGTGACGGAGAAAGAGAGCAGCTTCCGAAGATAACTATAAAACTCGCGTGAACAGGGCATATACCTTCATCGGTCCAGTTACAGGGACCACAGTTAAAGAATGGAAAGGCGACTTTTTATGCGGATACAGGCGCAGAGATTCCGATTGTAAAGGTTAATTTTCTAAGCACAGACATTCTAATATACAGTAGGTATCAAGTAGCTATTATCGACGTGACTCACGGAGCACGCAAAACGTTGGGTACAGTACAGGCTCAGTTGCACGGATTAGAGTGTACATTACATGTAGTCCCCCATGACTTCCCAATTGACGCGGAAGGAATCATAGGGTGAAATATTTTTAAGCGATACCGGGGCCAGATAAGCGCCGCCGAGAATACGATTAAATTGGATAGCGTAGAGATACCACTGGTAAGGCCGGAGTGTTTTAAAATACCTGCGAGATCGAGGCAAATAATTTATGCGCGAATAAGAAAAAGCAAAAATAATTCAGAAAATGGCTGGATACCCCTCCAAGAAATGGAGGAAGGAATATTGTTCGGGAACAGTATAGCCAGGAATGTTAATGGTAAAATAGTCGCTGAGTGCATTAATACAAGTAACGAAATGAAATACGTGCCTGTTCCGAAAGTAGAGCTGCTAGAATATAAGGAAATTTACCGGAAGCGCGCAGATGACGTCGAAGGGGACGACGTCGAAAGCTTGGGGGAAGCAATGATAAGATCATTTGATAAAGAAAAAAGAGATGAAAAGAAAAAAATTGAAATTTTTACAAAAAACGAAGGGGAGCTAGAGAAAAAAAAAACGGGTGGACAAAATAATGCAACGTGTAGCCACAGCTGGTTGCAACAAGGAAGAAAAAGAACATGTAAGGAATCTAATCGAGTCCAATAAACAAGGAGAGCCGAACATACATGATTTATTAGAGGAAAGGTCCGATGAATTACGAGCTCTAGTAATGATTGGCATGAAAATGCAAGATGTAGAGGGAAGGCCGGGAATGAGGATTGACTTGTGGGAGCCTAACGAAAAGCGCATAAGGCCCCCACCTGAACCACCACCCCTGCCGGATCCTTAAAGCAACGGTAAGCCATTGACTGAAGAGAATACAACGACGATAGTTATAACAATATTAATAATATTAATAATAATGATAGTAATATTAATAATAATAATGACAGAAGAAATACAGGATATAAGAAAAATAAAGCTAGTATACCGACATAGTATATTGTATAGGAAGACAGGATAAACAGAAACATACGTGTATAATACATATATATAGCGACAAGCGTTGGTTTTCATGAATTTGCGGCCCTCGGACGAGCCGCGAGTGAGCAAAAAATCATACGAAAAGAAAATATGAAATAAGTGATTACTGCGCAACCAACAGATACTCTGACAATTAACCCACTCCCTTGTGGAGATAGACTATTGTTAAAATACGTACAAAAATTCAGATTTCTAAAATTTTCACGGCCCCCGTACGCAGCGCGAAAATATGACAAAAAGAGTGGGATTAATTAGGTTTACGATAAAACTTTTTTCGCGGCCCCGGACGCGCCGCAAACTAGATATTCACATACGTTAGACTTAGATTTGCAAAAAAAAACCACAACTATAATGGATAGGTACGCATGAACAAAGCATTAATAATATTAATCAATTGTAATTTGATGTAATGTGAATGAAAAAAAGCAAAGCGAATGAGGAGCGCGTGTGGCACTCTCTAGTGAGTAGACGTACTCAATAGGGGTAGAATTAACTCACAGGCCAAATGTACAAATTACGCATGGTAAAGACAAATAAAAAGGAAAAAACAGACGTAAAAGCTGACATATACTTGTAAATTAAAATGATTTTATTCTTGATAACCCGATTGACTTCATTATTGTAAAAAAAAAAAATATAAATTTTAGCAATCATTGTTAGGTAGAGAGAAGCATATAGGAATGTTGTGTAATAAACACA
>NW_019379569.1:401526-425153 GCF_000648655.2 Copidosoma floridanum
CTTTTCCATAATTCGTTTACGTTTCATTGGATTTTTTGTCCAGAAAAATTATTTGCATTACACTTTTTGTAAGCTTCATACAATTTTGTATACCAAGACATTACAAAATAAATATCTATTGCACATTACATTACACACTATACACTAAACTTCATATGTTATCATTAAATAATATACTGCACTTGTGTCATAATTAAAACAAAAAACTTGTCCTTTTGTCATGCATGTGTCAATACTCTACTATCGACTGATTTTTTCGTCGCGACTTGTCAACAAGAAAAACAAAACCCTGTTGCGTGATCAACGTATAATACGGGTAGGTTAGTAGTAGTGTCACTAGTATACACGTACAATACAGCGCCTAGCGTGGCATGACTGAGAAACTTGCAATTACGCGCTCTATTTGGAAAAATTTATCAGTGCATTTAATTTTGTTTATTTTTGTGGCATAAAGTAAAGTGACGTTACTTTTAATTGAACCCCCTCTTCCCTCAAGTAACTAAATGTCGCAATTTGTCACACCCCTACCCCCCCTAAATGGCGTTACGTAGTTTATGGATGGCCCCTAAGACAATTTATTTTATTTGGTTAATCAAGAAACTGTTTCTAAAAATTACCTGCATTCAAATATACTTGAAACATCTTTAAATGAGCCAATTTTAGTAGAAATTTAGTGGGATTGTCTTAGATCACCGTAGCTATGTTTTACAGATTTTGTTTCTATCTAGTCCTTTCTAATATGAGCAACATTTAATAATATTAAGTTTTTTTTAATTAAACATTTATAAATGGTATTTTCCTAAAAAGTTATGATATCCCCTTAAAAATAGTTTTTTACAAACCTTAAATGTTAAGTAAGTTTGATGTATTGAGTTCATATTTCGTAAGAAATTTCTGAACCTTTATACACACTGGCAATGAATAGTATTCTTCCTAATGAATCTGTAGCTTTAACAAGTTCTGAAATCAAGATATAAAAATGCTTAAGTTTTTTTTTGCGCAGCATAAATATTGTATAACATTCGTAGTATATAACTGTTAAGTACTCATACATTAACAAAATCAAACTAAGTAATACTGACTTTTGACTGGTATTTAATGCAAACCTCACATCAAATACGTTCATGCCTTGCTATGTAGAGAGTATATAAAAATGTTAAGGCAAAAGACAATATTACTTAGTTTGATTTTGTTAAAGTGCGAGTACTAAACAGTATTATACTATGAATGTCATACAAAATGTATGCTGCGCAAAAAAAAACAACTTGACCGATTATATATCTTGATTTCAGAACTTGTTAAGGCTACAGATTCATTAGGAAGAATACTATTCATTGCCATTGTGTATAATGGTTCAGAAATTCCTTACGAAATATGAACTCAATACATCAAACTTACCTTACATTTAAGGTTTGTAAGAAACTATTTTTAAGGGGTCTTTTTTACGACAAAGAGATGTGATTGAAATCCATTGATATAAACTTTACTAAAGTTTATTGACTCTAGAATCAAATTTGATTCGATAATTTTTTTATGATAACAGTTCTGTACTGAATAAACGTGTGATTGTTATAACTAAATATTCTATCATCAATTATATACACGTGTATTGCAGTCCCCAAGGCATCGTAGTGCGATACGAATTACACAATCACAAACTAAAACCTACAACTTATCTGAAAGTGTTTCGTCCACGTATTGTAAAGACAATTATTCTTGTGACATAATGTAATTGAACAAAAAATTTATTAAACATACATAAAAACATATAGCTTGCGTGGACTGCCAAAATACATTAATTGTCAACAAGAAGAAATTTATTATTGAAAAGACAAGCAATTAGCAATTTATATCGATGATTAACAAATGGGTCAAACAACATCAGCAACGTTAGCTTTTTAATAATGAGCGTAAAATGTTATGTACGGAAGCCCCAGCTAGTACAAAGCCAAGTGTTTGTTAGCTTGTATGTTTATTTCCTCCCGTTTCCTCTAACGATGAATTGTACAATCGGAGAGTCATGTCCACCTCCATCTGAGCAATTTACGTGGTCCATATACGAACGAATCAATTATTGGGATAAAATTCAACGCCTTTACTCGAAACAAACTATTTTTAGTGAAAAGTCGAAAGGAGTCGAACACAGACGTGCAAAGATTGTTTTTGAAATGTCGTATCGGACCGTTGCTGACCAAACTATTTTTTATTATAAGCAGATTTATTTTCTCCATTTTAAATTCCTCATGTAATGGCCTTATACACAAAACTTACGCTACCTGAAAATGTAATAAAATATAAATGAAATGCGAATAACTTTAAGTTGAAACAACATGTCCGAAATTAGATGTGACAGTGATAAACTGTCCACTATGTCTTCTACATTTTGTTTAACCAAGGCTCCTGGCAAAGCTGACTATAAAAAAAAATCCACTGGTACGTACGTGTACAAGCCCTGTCTTTCCGTCTCCCTTTCTCTCTTATCTCTGTATTAAATAAATTCAATTCAATTCAATTCAATTCTCTCTCTACTTGTATTGTAATTATTTGTTCACTATGAACACTTAATATTCCCATACTCCACGCTCTGATTTCCAATAAGGGAGGAAAGAAACGGGAGAGTTGGACAATAGCCACACTGAAATGTACGAAGAGACCAATTAACAACGACAGATAAAAACCATATGAAAGAAAAAAACGTGGTATTGTCATTATTTTAAGTTTTGGAAAACTTTTCATTTGATGACAAAACTTTTTCTTATTAAGTTCTATAACTGTAGCCGCGCAAGGTAATTAATTAATATTTTCTAATTAGCGCTTCGGCCCAGGCATTTGTGTACGGATACACAACTTTAAAGTACAACTGCCCATTGTGTGGTTGATAATTGGATGTGACGCTATTTCTCGTGCTTGTGCGCATGGCATACATGTTGGTACACATTGATATGAACGCAAACTTTGCACAGTCTCGTGTAAACGCATCGTCGGCAATTTCTGTAAATCGACGATCGTTCTGCAGAAATACAAAGGTCCTGCAATGTTTCATTTACGATTAAATGTAAACATCGACCTTGTACAAAAATATACATGCATGCTGTAATATTTTTTATACACAACTTTATTATTCGCGTAATTTGTTTTTATCTTTCTTTGTTGCATAACTTAAATTGCCAGATAATATGGGCAACACTTTCTGAATCCTTGCTTTTATAATTTTCTCCGTACAAGGAGCTGCAGTACAATACAAACACTTTTATAGAGAGGATTTACAACTAAAGTCATTAATTTAAAACTTTTTTTAGCAATTTGTACAGTGATTGCTAGCAGTTATCTTCTGTTTGTCCGATTCCTACTACCGTCTAGTGAGAAGGTACGACACAAAGATTCTGGGCCAAGTACACCGAGGTCAAATTAGACACCTAGTCTTTAAAAATATTGACATCAGATCAGACGGTATACTGCCAAAAATAAGGAGTAATAACAGTGCATGCACGCGCACGTACGTGTGTATGTGTGTGTGGCTTAAGATCCACCAGTATATCGATTGATAATACTAATATTTCGATAAAAGTCTTTACGACTAATATAGAGGCAAAAACCCTTACCTAAGTTTGTAGGTAAACTAAGTGCAAATTGTTAAAAAAGAATTTTTTGGTTACGTGATTTTCTGTTGTCAACTGGTCCGTTTAAAACTTTTCAACTTGTAATTCCAATAAGTATGTGTTATTAATATCGGCTGACTTGAGTATTAGAAGACACAGCAATACTGTATGGTATGCAATATTAGTATCGTCCAACAAACAATTGATTCTTACAATAAAATCGTCTGTGATTAGGTGTTTTTGTAGAAACGTAATAAAGGTAGTATATGCTTTCTCAATCGCACAAAGATGTAAAATAACGAAGGAACGATTAGTAATAACTAACCTTAAGCTTTTTTATTAAACAATCATTAAATTTTTTCATTTAATTTTTAAATAACTGAAAGAGTCGTGCTTGTTTACAAAAAGTTCAATATTATTGAAGTACAAAGATCGTCTTAACTTCGCGCTTGTTTTGTATCAAATTTACCTGCCAGTAGTGCAAGGCGAGTGTTTGTGAGAAATCGGGAAAAGCCGGCCTTGTAGGTATGCCAGCTACCAAGAAGGCCAGCTATAGCTCCAATTCACTGGCTTTTCGAGCTCTCGTAAATAATTGTATTATTTTTTTGGGTAGTTTCAAGAAAATGTGAAAAAAAACAAACAAACAAATTAGGAAAAGTAGAATAAGAGTAGGAAAAAAAGCTGGTAGCTTTGACTTTTTCAGAAGTGGCATCAAAAAGTGTCGAAACACAAAACGCAGCAACATAGTGATAAAGCTGCGCGCTAGGATTTTTATTTTGTTACCACGCTCGCCCGCTGCAGTGATAATAGGCCGAGGTAGAGTAGGAAATAGAGAAAGAGGCTTCTCCAAACTCTCTGAGCGGCTAATCATTTGGAGTGCGTGCGTACCTACATTGAAAATTAAAAAATACTTATGCTTGGTGCAATTAGCCAGTCAATCAGTTATCTATCTACAGTGCGTTAGTGTTTAACGAGGTGAGTCGTTATCGCAGTACGCTCAACTTAGCGTAGCAGCAGTAGCTTTAGTTTCAAGTGACCAGTGGAGTGAGACGATTAGTATCAGTTACGACGACCTCAGGTGTTACATTTTATATTCGTGTGAACGTCTTGCTTCGAGTTAAACGTAAAAGTTTTTAGTGAGAGCTGTAATTTTATAAACTTAGCAACATGTCTTGTGCGGAAGCAAGTGAAGTGGTTTGCAAGAATAGTGCCATCATCAAGCTGCTCAGATGCAAGCCAAAATCCCAACACCGACAGCAGCAACCTCATCGTCCGCACAATGGATATTTAAAAACTGTCATGGGTGGCGGTCTTGCAACTTCACCATCGTTTAAAGTAAAGGTACTGGATTTTTATTTTAACAGCTGCAATCAGAATGAGCGCGCAACCGCTCATAAATTTGATATCCATCGGTACCAACTACAGAAGTGGCTCCAAAACGAGAAGACTGCGTGAGTCTTGTCTATACAGAGTTAAGTTGGCCTCAAGCAGCGAAGTTGCTGTTCCAACTCCATCGGCCTTGAGTCGCAGATTTGACAGACTGCAAATAAAATCTGCAAGCTCTACCTCCTCGGTGAATCGTGGACGTTCGGACGAGGAGGATAGTTGCGAGGAGCATTCCTTCATCCGTCCGGAGCGGGTTCGCAGCGGCAGCTGCGGAACGGCCGCAACATATGATATAGACCAGGGCAAGGTACTGGAGGCTTTGCTGCCATTGAGTGCAGCTAAGTCCAGTGCCCCGTCGCCAAACAGCCAAACGCTAAAAACCATGCAAAAATGCAAAAAGTGACAGTCTTTCGTGCCAAAGGCTAGGCCTTAGAAATTAAAATACTAGATGCCTCTGCCATCAATAATAAATTTGCTAGTAAGGCCAAGGCACGCAAGGTTGGCCTTACCCTAAAAAAATGGATGTTGGAAGATAATGACGTCAAAAAACTTGTCAATAACACAAATATTGACACGTTTTAGCGTCCGGGACCAGTAGAAGAGACACAGGAGCCAGTCGTTGATTCACTTTTGGATAATGCGGATGCCACCGCGGCTTGCCCGCTGACGCCACCCAACAACAGCTCTAACGAACCCGAGCCGGACTGCAGCTCACCACCCGCTGTTTCAAGGTCGCGGAAGCTTCAAATGCCGTCCTGGTATTTACCACCAGAAGAAGACAGTGAACTGTGCGAGGGGAAGCGAAAAAAAGATTTTTAAGGACGTTTAACAACCTTTGTTGCGGGGTATGCGTGTGCATATATGTATGTATGTAAAACTTTGAGAAGCCATGCTGTATAACCACGCATGGCTTCAAAGATTATTATGCTTAGCAATATATTCACTTTAACTTGAAATTTGTATACATGAATAAAAAAGAATCTATTTACATTTTTTGTTATTTTATTTTTATTATTATTTTTAATTTTTATACACTTTTAACGAAATTAAAATTGATTTTTACTTTTACTGCGTGTTTTGGTACAAATTGAAACAAAACAATCTATTAATACTCATTTTTAATTCTTACTTATGAATGTATTTTAATTTGTTGTTTGTTCAACATTTTCTGAGTCATGTGAATTTAACATGGAATAGAATGTAAATATTTGATGATATTTATTTTATAAAACTGATCCTTTATAATAAGATAATTTCTGTATAAAGTAACTACGTTGAACTGTACAAAATAAAACTTTTGTAAATGACTACCATTTCATTTACTACATCGAATCCATTTATTCTCTACATCCATTTCAGACCTCCTGAGTATCAAGAAGAATTTTTTATAGTTATAATTAAACCGAGTTAAACTGAACCTGCCGAAAAAATTGTGAGACTTTTTGGTTTCCTACCATATGGGTTAGAACCAAAGGGGTAATGAATATACATACGACAGCCTAATTATTTGTAACGATTAAAATGAAATAATGAATAAACTTATGTGTGTAGGATTTGTGAAAAAACAATTTAATCAATCTCAATTTGAATAACTAAAAAAAGGGCCTGGCAAGTGATGTAATAATTTTACAATAATTTTACTGCATATCCTCTGATTTATTTAATGCAATGATTGTCTGCAATTTTAGTATGAAGCGCTTAATATTATTTAAATAATCTACTAGGTAATAAATATTTAATTGTGGTATTTTAAACACATTGTTAATTACACACACACAAAACGATTTCCAATGATGATGCCAAAGCTTCATTTGATAAAATAGTATTATACCCACACAAACGAGCATAAACATTTTCCAATATACTTTTAAATGTTATGTCACACTAAAACATAAAAACTTGTCAATTAAAAATAAATTTCATCACTTTGCTCGTCTATAATTTATGCAACGTAAAAATTGAAATATGAAACATACTTGTGCAAATTAAATTAAATTTGGTGCCAAATTATCCGAAATTCGTAACAAGAGCGTATTGAGCTTACGTAAGAAGCATTATACAAACGTGTTTTGTAAAATCTGATAATATTGAATCATATAATAAAATACTAGGTTACCTCAGTATTTAAGCTTTCCAGTTCGAAGCTATTACATAATCAGGAATGTATACAAGTAATGTGTGGCATATCTGACAAAAATAATAACATTTAACATAATACTTACTGCACTTGTTTGATTTTAATTTATGCTTAAACTTTAAATGCTACGATTAACTGATGCATGATTCAATATTAAAAAATTTTATGATTTCGAATGTTAAACTGTAACGTGAAAATTCACAAAATACCGTGGCGCGTACGACAAATTCTTGAAAAATCAATGTTCTGATTTCAACAAAATTTCAAAGAAAAATGTAGATAGGGGAAATTAGATACTTTTAAATAAAACTTTACTGCCCAAATTTTTATTTTAAACTTCTGTTTGTTATAAAATTGTTCATTAGTCTAGGAATAGTAAAACAAAATAAATTGGAAATATAAAGTTGTAGTTTTTTTATAACTCTGCAAACTTTCATTTATTAAGCTGCTGGTAACGTTTTGTCTTATTTTGATGTAGTCTGAGAAATAAAATGTTAAAATTAACTGCAGATTAGAAACCATTTTTCTTGTTAGTGGCATTCCAACTTATTAACGATATCATTTTAGTTTATTACAGAATTTTTATATAGTTTTCAAGAGTAACTTTTTGAAACATACATGTAAGATTTTGTCATAAACAGTTATCAAACTTCCTCGGTGTGTCAGCTAAAAGCCTGTCATTATTGTTTAAACACAAGTACATAGGGTTTTCAACCTGCAGCAATCGATTTTCATAGTTCTGTTGAGGCAGGGCAAGAGCAACCTTATCTGGTGAAGACATATTTTTCGAATAATCATTTTCTCTTATTAAGTCCACTTCCTTATTAATGTTCTCATACTCTTGGTACAGTTTCTCAAAGTGCGCTCTCGTATTTTTATCTAAAAGCATACCAATATTTTTGGACAGTTTTGTGAATGATGGTCTTAAAGTTGGCTCGTCCTCCCAGCAGTTGAGCATGATATTGTAACTCTCGTACTTTTATCTAAAAGCATACCAATATTTTTGGATAGTTTTGTGAATGATGGTNCTTGATTTATTTGATGCAGTGGTTGTCTTCAATTTTAGTATAAAGCGCTTAATATTATTTAAATAATCCACTAGGGAATAAATATTCGATTGTGGTATTTTAAACACATTGTTAATTACACACACACACAAAACGATTTCCAATGATGATGCCAAAGCTTCATTTGATAAAATAGTATTATACCCACACAAACGAGTATAAACATTTTCCAATATACTTTTAAATGTTATGTCACATTAAAACATAAAAACTTGGCAATTAGAAATAAATTTCATCACTTGGCTCATCTATAATTCATGCAACGTAAAAATTTAAATATAAAACATACTGGTGCAAATTAAATTCAATTTGGTGCCAATTTATCCGAAATTCGTAACAATAGCGTATTGAGCATACTCGTGCTTACGAAATGCAATAGTTATACTTAAGATGCATAAAGTGTCAGCTTGTAAATCCGATTAATTTTGTAGTATTATATTGTAAGTAGCGTTATACAAACGTGTTTTGTAAAATCTGATAATATTGAATCATATACTAAAATACTAGGTTACCTCAGTATTAAAGCTTTCCAGTTCAAAGCTATAACACAATCAGGAATGTATACAAGTAATGTGTGGCATATCTGACAAAAATAATAACATTTAACATAATACTTACTGCACTTGTTTGATTTTAATTTATGCTTAAACTTTGAATGCTACGATTAACTGATGCATAATTCAATATTAAAAAAATTTATAATACCGAATGTTAATTTGTAACGTGAAAATTCATAAAATACGATACGGCGTGTACGATAAATTCTTGAATAATCAATATTCTGATTTCAACAAAATTTCTAATAAAAATGTAAGTAGAGAAAATTAGATACTTTTAAATAAAACTATACTGTTAAAATTTTTATTTTAAACTTCTGTTTGTTATAAAATTGTTCATAAGTCTAGGAATCGATAAACAAAACGAATTGGAATTATAGAGTTAAAGTTTTTTTATAACTCTGCAAACTTTCATTTAATAAGCTGCTGGTGACATTTTGTCTTATTTTAATGTAGTCCAAGGAATAAAATGTTAAAATTAACTGCGGATCAAAAACCATTTTTCTTGTAAGTGGCATTCCACCTTATTAACGATATCATATTAGTTTATAACAAATTTTTTATACAGTTTTTAAAAGTAACTCTGTGAAACATACATGTAAGATTTTGTCATAAACAGTTATCAAACTTTCCTGGTGTGTCGGCTAAAAGTCAGTCATTATTGTTCAAACACAAGTATATAGGGTTTTCAACATGCAGCAATCGATTTTCATAGTTCTGTTGAGGCAGGGCAAGTGCTACCTTGTCTGGTGAAGACATATTTGTCGAATAATCATTTTCTCTTTTGACGTCCACTTCCTTATTAATGTTCTCATATTCTTGGTACAGTTTCTCAAAGTGCGCTCTCGTACTTTTATCTAAAAGCATACCAATATTTTTGGATAGTTCTGTGAATGATGGTCTTAAAGTTGGCTCGTCCTCCCAGCAGTTGAGCATGATATTGTAACTGAGAAATATATGAATAAAACATATTAATGATTTAAAAGATAAACTATTTAGATAAAAGAGCTTTTATTTACTAACAGATATTTTGTTGCATATCTTGGTTGGCCCATCCTGTATCCGTTAATGAGTTTTTGATATACTACTGAGGCTTGCATGCCTAAGTATGGTGTCTCTGCAAGAGTAAAAAACTCCCAGATCACAATACCAAATGACCAAATATCGGATTTCGTTGAAAATACTCCGTCCCTAAGGGATTCGATGGCCATCCACTTATACGGCAATTTTACATCGTGTAGCCTCGTATAATTGATGTCTTTGTACAACGTCTGGGCCAAACCAAAGTCACAAATCTTGACGATGTTATTAGTAGATAGCAAAACATTTCTGGCAGCCAAATCACAATGTAAAACCTGTACATGTAGAAACACCCGTAAAGTAATAGACAAAGTATGTACGAGTAGTAGTTTTGTATACATATTCTTACGTTTCTCCTCGATAGATATTCCATGCCATGAGCTACCTGATAAGCCCAAGAGAGGAGGTCATGAGACCAGATGCATTTAGCATTCCAGTTTTGATAATTGCCTTCGTAGTTAGAACGCCAACTTGGTTGTAAATCGTCACAGTAAGAGGCACTACGGAACTCAATAGAATCGTTGGAGTTCTGAGCCTTGGTAAAGGAAAAGTTTGCATCACTGTTGCTGAATGCCGTTTTTAGATGACTGTATGATTCTGAATCCACTTTTTTTGTTCTAGTTATTAAAAAGAGTACATATATATGTATGTGATTCATTCAAACATCATCTGTGTAATAAAAAATCGTACAGTTCACAATCATTATTTTTCTTTGAGTATTTAATTTTGTAATAATTTACATTAACAAATAGCTTTAATCTACAATATTTACTAAATCAAAAAAAGTAGAGAAAGACGCACTTTAAAGTTTATTAAAGTACAAAGAAATAAACAAAATATATACGTCAGTGCCATATTTTTCTGACATAGTACAAAAAGTGTANAAGGCAATTTTACATCGTGTAGCCTCGTATAATTGATGTCTTTGTACAACGTCTTGGCCAAACCAAAGTCACAAATCTTGACGATGTTATTAGTAGATAGCAAAACATTTCTGGCAGCAAAATCACAATGTAAAATTTGTACACGTAGAAACACCAGTAAAGTAATAAACAAAGTATGTACGAGTAGTAGTTTTGTATACGTATTCTTACGTTTCTCCTCGATAGATATTCCATGCCATGAGCTACCTGATAAGCCCAAGTGAGGAGGTCATGGGAGCAGATACATTCAGCATTCTAGTTTTGATAATTGCCTTCGTAGTTAGAACGCCAACTTGGTTGTAAATCATCACAGTAAGAGGCACTACGGAACTCAATAGAATCGTTGGAGTTCTGAGCCTGGGTAAAGGAAAAGTTTCCATCACTGTTGCTGAATGCCGTTTTTAGATGACTGTATGATTCTGCATCCACGTTTTTTGCTCTAGTTATTAAAAAGAGTAAATCTATATGTATGTGATTCATTCAAACATCATCTGTGTAGTAAAAAATCGTACAGTTCACAATCATTATTTTTCTTTGAGTATTTAATTTTGTAATAATTTACATTAACAAATAGCTTTAATCTACAATATTTACTAAATCAAAAAAAGTAGAGAAAGACGCACTTTAAAGTTTATTAAAGTACAAAGAAATAAACAAAATATATACGTCAGTGCCATATTTTTCTGACATAGTACAAAAAGTGTAATTTAATCAACTGTTATCTATTTGTTAAAAATTTTAATTAACACATTAAAAGACTTTGATAACGTCATCGCAGTGCTTGTATGTAGCCACTTAAAAAAATTAATGAATTTTATCAAACCGACTCGAAATGTTATTTTGATAGAGCAAAGTCAAAATACGTATTAACGATGCTCAATTTTTAGAAAAATCTAAAACTGTTATTTTCAAAACAAAATATAATACTGTTTTTACTTTTTACGCATAACTTCCATTGATCATGCATTTTATTGCATCATGATAAAAAAAATTTCGCATGTTTGACGACACAAAAATTGTACCATCATGCAGCCTGTTATTTCATTATAAATTCGAATTTTAATTGAAGGAAAAAAAACATAAAATAAGTACCTTGTGAATTTTTGATTAATAGATAAATTAATGTGACCTGTAAATGGATTAATTTGGTCTACGAAATTTTCTCTATGATATCTCAAAAAGTCTTCCAGGTTTCCATAAGCACACGATTCGAGAATCACTAAAAATTCACCTACAAAACGAATTGCTTTTTATTTAAAAGTGTCAACTATTATTTCAAAAAATGCCATAAGAATTCCTACGTTTTGCAATATTTTTTGTACAGGCACCAAGAAGATTTACTACGTTTAAATGTTGCCCCAGATTCATCATAATTTTAAGTTCTCTTACAAGAGCACGGATATAAACTGGTTCAGCATTTTCGTGAACCATTTTTACAGCCACACTCGTTACAGGCTCCGTGGCACATATGCCAAAAGCTTCTGCTTTTACTACAACCCCAAAAGCTCCACTTCCCAACTGTTCACCTGTAATTTTAAATATCACAATTTGTTCATTAAATTTGATTATCATAGCTATTGCTACACGGTAAACTCATGTTTCATACCTAACTTTAAATTTTCTCTAGAAAATTCCCACTTTTCATCATATGGAAGATACTCGGCCTGCTCGTTGAGTTTTAGTTCTGGATTTATTAAATCGACGGCTCCTTCTTTAAAATAAGCCAAACCAACTTCTGATTGCTGCTTCCTCATTATCTTTTTACAATTAATAAATTATTAATGATATTTCTAGAGATTTTATAAATTATTTAGAACTTTTAGTACCAAATATTATCTTACCTTTTCATGTTGTACTTTTAAACAAAAGTATACAGAAAGTAAAATAAGAATTGTGATGAAACAAACTACCATTGCATGTTGAAGATAACGTTCTTTAACCTCTAAAATCATAATTTGTTGTAAATGAATATTATCCGCGGTAAAAGTTTCTACAATTTATTTAGAAAACTATTTCTCAACTTTAAAAAAATGAGCAACTTTGGTGTTAAACCAAGATAGCACAATCGTGTAGAAATGTCACGCTACTATTCTGAAGCTTTTAGAACATTTATTATAAACGAATTTACTGTTTGACAATTGAGCTATAATCGAACAATTTATATTCTCTTTCATACTTGTTGTATGATATGAGATATAAGTATCCACTTTGTATAATAAGCTATTACTAACTGGAAATATAGATTTAAAAAGAAGATTGTGATGCACAACAGTAAAATATTCATTACATTTTTATCGAAAAATATTTAATGCAAGTTAAAAATTGAGCCGTAAAGAATTGAAAACGGGAGACTAAAATGTTGAAAAATATCCGAAAATATGGAGAAAACTTTTTTAAGAATAATATCAATTTTTGACTCCGTTAATTACATTGTTCATGAAAATTAAAGAAATAATTCTGAAAATGTATAAGCTATTTACATAGTAGTAATAAGTAATTTATACTTATCAAATTTAATACCTCAACAATTACAGTGTTTCTATAATGTATAACTTGGATGTAAATTAGATATAAACTAACTTTAGTATCAGTTTATAGGTTTTTCTAGTGCTGTCTTTAAATTGATTTGATACTCAACTATTTGCTAAGTATTTTTAAAAAATAAATACATCTTTAATCAAATTTTCTTGATGTGCTTAGATTTTCTGTTAATAAATAGAAGTCAGTTTCAAAGTTTTATTAATCCAAAAGTTCTCGAGACCTTGTTTATTTCACGAATGAATGATTATTGATACTGATTCTATAAAATACACATCCGAATATAATTTTTTTCGTAATATCTTATTGAAATATGAAGAAAAGATGATAAAAGTAAGGTTTTTTTATTTTTGCAATGATTGTTTGCGTCCCAATTCTTTGGATATATTACTCTTTCATGCGCACGAAACACGTTTTCCAGCTTGAAGGTGTAATTGTATGGTGTAAATGTAATAAGTATTTAAGGAACATTTTTTCACTGTGTAATTAGCTCTGTAGGCCTTTTTTGTAGACTTAAAACCGCAGCCTTAGTACTGTTGACCATCTTAGTTATGTAATTAGTAAAGCCAGAAAAAAAGCTTTTTTCCCCTGAATAAAGGGGTTAATGAAAACTTTCAGTGAGAATATAAGAAAAACAAAATATATCAGTGAAAGTTATTTTTATAGTCAATTGTATAATCATGTATGATAGTTAAGAAATAGAAATTTAATGGTCTGCGAGTCCATAGAGGGCCTCCGTAATATTTCTAGATGTGCTCCTGTAGCCAATACAGCTTTTCGTACAAATAATTAAGCAACTATTAAACTTTTACTTAATCGTCTTGGACAAAATATCTTTATTGCTCAGGATTTGAAAATACAAGTAGATGATATTTTCAAGAAATACTGAAACTAATAGATAAACAAGCCTTGCTCTTTAATACACATTATCAAGTATTGTAAAGTAATTTAATTCTAATTTTCTTACGCAAGATTTAAAAAGCATTAGCTTTTTTCCGCCTAAAATTTTTTATGTAAAATGGTTTATCTTAGATTTAATTTTAAAAAGAAATTGGATATTAACTTGTATACAATACATTGTGACGAAATAATTTAGTATAAAAGGATTGTTTTGTTTAATACAAAGAATTTAAAAATAAATACATGTACTGATTTGTTTACCTGTTACGTTGATTTTCCGATTTTTTTCTATCCTCCCAAATCGGTTTTCAGCACGACAGGAATAATTACCGCTATCGCTTTCCACTGGATATCTTATAATTAATTTTTGATTATTAAATACAAGGCTCAATCGATCTTCCGAAAGATTCAAAAGTGCATCATCCTTGTACCATGTAATGTTTGGTCTTGGCGACCCTCCGACAAAACAAAATAAATAAATAATATTTCGAGCATCTGGTGTTAATACGATTGCACTGGTAGAATTCATATTATCTCTTGTGAAATAAGGCTCCTTGCACACTGCAAAGATTAGCATAATTTAACTGTAAGTTATAATATAATTTTCAAAAATTGTAATTTGATAATATAAAATAAAATTAGAAACAATGATAATAATTGTTTTTATTATTATTCAAATTTCAATCATTTTCACTGATATTATTTTTTAAAATATAATTTGTAAAGTTACGTATTTAGGTAACATTTAAAATTTAATTACGTTTATAATTAACATGGTATCTTATAATTTTGGTTGACTTTGTATCAGACATAACACTGCAGTGATAGTCTTTCTCATCTGATTGACTTATGTTATAGATCACAAGTTCTTTACGAATAGTAAAATTAGTCTTCTTCGAAGTAACATGCTCTTTTGCTGAAATCCAAATAAAATAGTATTAATTTTATGGTCAAGCAGAACATTTTGCAGGATTTCAATTTTTTAAGAAGAAAGTAAATTGAAACTTACCAGAATTAGTTATCTCTTGGAACTGGTCATCTAACCAAGTTACAGATAGATGGTTATGTTTAACAGCAGCACAGATAAGAGTAATATTTTCACCATTGTATGCTTCTTCTGGACCTATAATTCCGTAAGGCGCATTGTCGACTCCATCTGGAAAAATAGACGTAAAAAATTAATCTAAAAAATTTTCTTCAAAATAAAGATAGACCCCGGAACGTTATAAAATTCTGCGAACCGGTAATTTGAATTTTGTATTCCTTCGAGTCGCAATCGTAGGCATGGCAAGCCTCGCAAGTAATTTTTCCAAACGACTCCATGTTTACTTTTAACTCTGAATACGTCCCATTTCTACTTTGTTTACCCTTGGATTGTGAGATTAGTTTTAAATTGACATTAATTCTTTTTATTTAATTTTTTCATGCACTCATATGTATGTATATATATAAACAAAGCAAACCTCCATTTCTACTGTTTTACAAGTATACATAGAAAATAACACTGAATAATCTGGGCACATTTTGTAAAACCATGATATATTTGGTGCAGGATGGCCAGTGGCTTGGCAAGCAAACGTTGCACTCTCGTTAAGACTGTAAAAAGACTTGAGTTCTGCTTGATATAATATAACACGAGGCTTTTCTGCAAACGCAAAAAAATTTGTTATTAATATAGAGAATGGGCTTCGTGAGTATAATGTTTCTCTATTAAACGGGATAGCAGTAAGAATTTTAATAAAATTACCGTAAACTTTCACTGAAAAATTCAAGAGCTTTATTCCATTTGTATTGTTTGCTCGGAAAGTATAAATTCCCTCATCTTTCAACTGAACATGAGATATCATTAAATTACTCTCTAGATACTTCGGATATTGTCGTTTAAATTGAGGCAAACAGAAATGTTTACCAAAAACAATTTCTGTACCATTTGATGTAAGCCTAAAAATTTTAATCTTTAATGCTCAAAGTTTTTATGAATGATAGACTTTCGGAACACATTTATAACAGTATGAAAGTGCAACTATTACCACGAAATAGTTGGTGGTGGATAAGCATCAATGTTAACTGTAAGATACACGTTAAGACCAACGCTATAATCTATTAGGTCTCTGTTATTAGATGTTAGGGAAATATAAGAATTTGGATCTGTAACAAGAGATACGTTTAACAAACTTAAGTTTTTGCTTCTATATTTATAAAAAATCTTACAATTTAGTTATTCATAAAACTTACCGTGTACTTCTATAAATATGTTTGTACTACGATGTTCCTTATACGAAGATCTTACTTGGCATGTGTAATTACCCTCGTCCGCATAAGTAACATTTCGTATGATAAGTTTGGATGTTACGGAATCGTTGTTTTCATTTTCAGCCACTTGTATCTGGTCCAACATAAATTTGGAGGACTAATCCTTATACTTATTAAATTGTTTCCAAGAGCATTTAAATATGGTATAATATACACACTCTTAATTACTGTATGAATGGCTGCAATAATTGTGCATACACAAGTTAAAATTCTCTTACCGAATTTTGTGGAGTTTTCCAGGAGATAATGTAAGAACTTTCTACGTAGACTTCAACTCTACAAGTAACAGTCAATGAAGAGCCTACAAAAACTGTCTGCCGTCCTTCTATTTTTGCAGTTGGTTTACTCATGCAACCGTTATTATAGCTTATGGAAAATTTCATCGTCTTGGTCGTTATATCACCATCATAAGCTTTACAAGTTAAACTGGGAAATCGTTTTTTAGGACTGTTAAAGCTTACATTCTGTAGGATGAAACCAATTTTAGGATCAAAAAACGCATTCCTGTAAATAATTTCCTGCAATTTCTTATGTATTGTATGTTATTAATATTAGAATTTTCTATAAGTACACAAGTTTAAAAAAAAAGTTAATTTTACATCATCACTTGTTGTTAGAGTCACGTTGATTTCAGGCGAAGTCGTTCGGCACGGAAAAATCGCAAAGTAAGGGAAACATGCTACAGGAGATAGTAGTCTATGACTGTTTGGTTGGATGAAAGTACTTTCTTTAGCTAAGTAGAAATACACATAAAATACACTGAATTATCTTATATAAATTTAAGTAGCTATGATAGTAAATTAAATTTATTGTAGCTATGCTAGTAAATTAACTTTATTGAGTTAGTGAAATTCGGTTAAAAATATGTTAATATCAAAATTCTTACATTTAACATAAATATACATCCAACTGATACTTGAGTCATTTGTATCCTTACTTATTTTGCGTGCGATTTTCTCATTTAAATTAGCGCAACCATACCAACCGGAGTCTCCAATAAGAGTTGACTCTTTTAAAAACGTTTTTTCAGTGCTCATTTTTTTTGGGTAAATATCATAATCAGACATCATTATCTATTGACGTATATGAAATATTCGCATTTATTTAAGAAAAAAATACATTGCATTAAAATATTCTGTACACTAAATCTGTTCAACTTACACTCCCTAGATGATAAGGATCCGGATAATAGAACTTCACATATTCATTACTTGTGCATTTTATTTTCAAGGCTTCTCCTTCGTTTATTTCCAACTCAGTTACGTTGGGATGAAGCTGGGGCTTATCACCAGTGCAACCTACATGTACAAACATTGATAATTATAATATTTTATTAATAAGAGGTGATGCATATATAAATTCGAGTTATAAAAAATTGAATCACGTCAAAAAATTGTAATTATAAATTATGGCGTAAAAAAATTTGTTTAAGCTTCTGTGTATAGGAATACCCGTTTAAATATATGTTCTGCCCGTTGTTGTACACTGCAACGTACTTTCACAGTGTTTAGGTACGCATATATCAAAAATTGAGATCTCAAATAAATTTACAGTTTTGAGTTTATATATCAGGAGCTCATGGCAGATTTTCGGACCCCGTTTTTAAAAAGTGTTTAAAAAAAACTATTGTTAGAGCCAACTTCGAGCAGTTTGCAAACTGTTGAAAATGACGAAAATAAAATCCATCAAAAACAACTTTGCTATTTGTTTAAGTTGTCCGTTATATATTTATTGGATTTTTGTTACTCTAGTTCTATTGTGTTTATAGTTTTCAAGATTACATCGAAGATTTTTTACCAACGCTTTAGCTTTTTCATACCTGTTCATGTATATTTATCTTCATATCTTTACATACCTACAAATATGTGTGTATCACATTACTATAGATTTTTATATATAGTTATGAATTTGTTTTATAACGTAATCTATTCACTATAGATGTAGGTGGTTTAGGGGATAGGCAAAATGATTTAAGTGTCCACGGTAAGCTCTTAGTGCAACTTGGACGCGAACGCTTGCAGACGACGCTATCAACGTGTATATGTACATATACTTCTTGAGTAATCTCGAAATTGTTCTGACCTGAAAAGTTTTTTAAGTTTTTTCTCTCATCTGTCAACTGCACACATTTTGGCACCTGAGTTTCACTTATTTGACGCTGTGCTGGAGGCACTGCGTGCTACGCACCTAGCGGTTAGTAACGAAAGAAAAAAGTTTATCAATCAGGGATCTATAACTGTATGAAATTCATAACCATGGATACATGAACTTTTAGTCTACAATTAATGTATGGCCCAGGCATCCCATAAAAATATTCTTACTTATGAGTAAACCATATCGATTTGTAGACTTTTTTGTTATGAAATTATTACCAACTCCATTCACTACCACCACATATTAATATCACTATACTCATGGAATGCTCATAAGCTATACTTATCATGTACAAAGTAACCATCCTGTCATTTTTATTTCGTGTGTAGTGTTTCAAGTAGCCTTATGTAAACTTTTTAAACTATTTTAGTTTCTCGTAACATTGAATCATTATAATAAAATACTAGTATATATTGACTTCAGAATAATAAATGCACTCCGTGGATGGATTTTGAAATATAAGATGCATTTCTGCTGAACTACGAGTTAGGTTTTAATTCTCTTAACTGTATGAAATGAGCATATCTTACTAATATATAAAGTGAAAGCGCTAAAACCGTTGTAATCGCTAACCGCGAAAACTACTGAACCGATTTTGTTGAAATTTTGCACACTGATTCATGATACTTCCTAGATGGTTTTAGTATAGTTTTTATCTTAAAAAATTTAATAACAATAGCAATAAATGAGCTCAAAGTTTTGCCGAAATACACCAGCTTTTCACTTTAGTACAGTAAACTCCGCTAGGTGGTGTCGACATAAAATCGAAGCTACCTGCAACATAATTAAATAAATGTGGTTATAATAGGATGGAGCGTCTCCATCGTGTTGTATTTGAGCTTCGGCAGTTCAACGAGCTGTATAGAGAATGCTGATGATAGTCTTGCAGCTGGGTATCCTGGTTACGGACGACACTCTTTTTTAAGGGGGAAGGGACCTAGATGTCCATTCACCCTGAATCTCGACGAGTGCGATAAAAAAAAAAAAAATAAATAATTCCAACCTATGCTGTCTCTGCCACAATACCAGGAGACATATTACCAACTCTTCAGACTTTAGAGTTGTGTGGAAGTCCCACCATCTAACCTGGTGCAGTTAGAGAATTTGTGACTACAAATGTAAGCAAGGGAAAACAGCTCTGAGGGGCACACGGCACGGGCAGCCACAACGGCTACCTTTTTCGTCGTCGCGTCCCCAACGCGCTTACCGCCAGCTCTTCATCATCAGGAATAATAATAAAGAATAGCCTGGAAGTTTCACCACTGGGGCTTTTTAGGGCCATTATAAGTATTTACGTTCCCTACTTAACCATCAATTTTATCGGTTCTTTTTAGGATCCACCTAAGTGTAAACTACCTTGCCAACAAATACATTTTTATTACCATTTCCGGAAGCGATTCGTCGACTAAAAGACTATATTAACTAAAGACGGGCACTATTAAACCAAGTCAGCCATTCACTAGCAGACGTCACCTGCGGAACTGTTCTTCGCAAGGCTGGAAAATCCAGTGACCGACGACCCTATACTACCCTCTCGACTCTAAGCATTCAACCAGGAATCACTGGTCCTCTGCAAGGTCTGCGTTGGATAAACCTATAACAGCTATGAAGGAAAAAAGACTTGAGCCAACGGGACAGCCTCCACTGGACATGTATCACTAACCAATCTCCCCATCTAAGATAACCAAAACAACTGAATCTGCAAATAAAAAAGGTGCTTTAGACACTAACGTCTTCGACGTTATACCGGGAGACGCTGGGAAAAAGCACTACAACTAGCCTCAAAGCTTCGGACTTTGTAATTTTTCTCCCAATCAGTCTGTGTCTTCAACAGCAAGCCAGAGAAGATCACCCTGAGGTATCCAGGCACAATTGCTGTTAACTGCAGTCAAGAAAGAGTTAACTTAAGAAGCTCACCGGTCTTTTTTAGGGCCATCGGACGTCGAACTACCTAGCCATTAAATATATTAAAATTAACAAAGTTGACTGAAAATAGCCTTTAGGGGTCATAAAGGTCGTAAGCATGCCAATAGTCACCAAAGGGTATATTGGAAAAAAAACTTCGAATGTATCTAATAAATACAATTTGAGGCGTCAAGAAACTGACGCAGAAAATTTATCGAGATTGAAACAGCAGCGTCAAAATCGACAACTAAAGAGTCCATTACGTGAGAGATCAGCTTTTCATTGTACCCTCACAGCAATCTCTAAAATCTTTAAAGATCCTACTTCAGATTTTTTAATGAGTAGAAAATGTATTTGTGTTTTTGTGGCAAGAAAAATGTAGGGTTTATGGTTCAGGACTTTGTTGCTCTGGTAATAAAGTTGTGAGATATGAAAAAAAAAAATTTTTTTAATATAAATTTTTTGGGGGTTTAAAATCTTAACAGCTTTAAAAAATAGCCGTTTTCGTGAATTACACGGGAGAAACTGTAAATCAACGGCTTCTTATGGCCACCGATTATTTTATGGCATAAAGAACGCACGGTACCTTTCAGCATAATTATTTTTTTGAATTTTTACACCTTCTTATTTGACCAAATAAACTATATGGATTCCGAAAAAATATATTTTTAATAAGATTTTTGTTCTGAGATCTGTCAGTAATATGTGCGAAATTTCTAACTGAAAATGTTTCACATTACATGTCAACACACTACGGTGTTTTATTTAGCAAGTCTCGGGCGAAGCCTCGGGGGGCTGCTAGTTCTTTGTATTTGTTAACAGGGAGTTTTGAAATATGATGCAAAAATTTTACCTTGTTGTGCAAGCTACCATTAGTAAAGTTATTAAAAGGACTGCATATTGTAATACGTTTTAAATCACTTGGAGATTTTACCATCATGAAATGAATGTAGTTACATTAGTTAAGAGAACGGAAGATTTGATACATTCCATTTTCTTTCCTAATAAAAACGTTAGAGCAAAGTCTTTTCTTAAATGTTGCTTAGTTACAATTATTGAAAAAAAAAAATTATGCTTCTTTACTACACGCAGACCCTAAAGAAACTTAGGCACATCATAAACTGTTCAAATTCATTCTTACACAATAATAGTTAAATTTATAAGCATGAAAATA
This sequence comes from Copidosoma floridanum, assembly GCF_000648655.2. The sequence continues at coordinate 423,260 of NW_019379569.1, forward strand.
TTTCGGATTTGCATCAGCTACAATAACGCAGGTAACTCGAGAGTTTATTAAAATTACTGTAAAAGTACTTACCTAAAAATAGGAAGATATTAAGGAACAGTGCCGTCCAGTGAAGTATCAAGAACAAGTCCAGCCATTTTTTAGAACTTTGTTTTACTCCCAGCAAGTTTCTTTTAACTTGCATACTAGAAATACTCATACTATAGATTTTTATATATAGTTATGAATTTGTTTTATAACGTAATCTATTCACTATAGATGTAGGTGGTTTATAGGGGATAGGCAAAATGATTTAAGTGTCCACGGTAAGCTCTTAGTGCAACTTGGACGCGAACGCTTGCAGACGACGCTATCAACGTGTATATGTACATATACTTCTTGAGTAATCTCGAAATTGTTCTGACCTGAAAAGTTTTTTAAGTTTTTTCTCTCATCTGTCAACTGCACACATTTTGGCACCTGAGTTTCACTTATTTGACGCTGTGCTGGAGGCACTGCGTGCTACGCACCTAGCGGTTAGTAACGAAAGAAAAAAGTTTATCAATCAGGGATCTATAACTGTATGAAATTCATAACCATGGATACATGAACTTTTAGTCTACAATTAATGTATGGCCCAGGCATCCCATAAAAATATTCTTACTTATGAGTAAACCATATCGATTTGTAGACTTTTTTGTTATGAAATTATTACCAACTCCATTCACTACCACCACATATTAATATCACTATACTCATGGAATGCTCATAAGCTATACTTATCATGTACAAAGTAACCATCCTGTCATTTTTATTTCGTGTGTAGTGTTTCAAGTAGCCTTATGTAAACTTTTTAAACTATTTTAGTTTCTCGTAACATTGAATCATTATAATAAAATACTAGTATATATTGACTTCAGAATAATAAATGCACTCCGTGGATGGATTTTGAAATATAAGATGCATTTCTGCTGAACTACGAGTTAGGTTTTAATTCTCTTAACTGTATGAAATGAGCATATCTTACTAATATATAAAGTGAAAGCGCTAAAACCGTTGTAATCGCTAACCGCGAAAACTACTGAACCGATTTTGTTGAAATTTTGCACACTGATTCATGATACTTCCTAGATGGTTTTAGTATAGTTTTTATCTTAAAAAATTTAATAACAATAGCAATAAATGAGCTCAAAGTTTTGCCGAAATACACCAGCTTTTCACTTTAGTACAGTAAACTCCGCTAGGTGGTGTCGACATAAAATCGAAGCTACCTGCAACATAATTAAATAAATGTGGTTATAATAGGATGGAGCGTCTCCATCGTGTTGTATTTGAGCTTCGGCAGTTCAACGAGCTGTATAGAGAATGCTGATGATAGTCTTGCAGCTGGGTATCCTGGTTACGGACGACACTCTTTTTTAAGGGGGAAGGGACCTAGATGTCCATTCACCCTGAATCTCGACGAGTGCGATAAAAAAAAAAAAAATAAATAATTCCAACCTATGCTGTCTCTGCCACAATACCAGGAGACATATTACCAACTCTTCAGACTTTAGAGTTGTGTGGAAGTCCCACCATCTAACCTGGTGCAGTTAGAGAATTTGTGACTACAAATGTAAGCAAGGGAAAACAGCTCTGAGGGGCACACGGCACGGGCAGCCACAACGGCTACCTTTTTCGTCGTCGCGTCCCCAACGCGCTTACCGCCAGCTCTTCATCATCAGGAATAATAATAAAGAATAGCCTGGAAGTTTCACCACTGGGGCTTTTTAGGGCCATTATAAGTATTTACGTTCCCTACTTAACCATCAATTTTATCGGTTCTTTTTAGGATCCACCTAAGTGTAAACTACCTTGCCAACAAATACATTTTTATTACCATTTCCGGAAGCGATTCGTCGACTAAAAGACTATA
>NW_019379569.1:444468-459982 GCF_000648655.2 Copidosoma floridanum
TGCTATGCCTGGATATATATATATATTATATTTTCCTTTTCTCATGTGACAGGGTTCAAGGAGGGAATGTCAAAGGGATTCTGTTGGGTTTTCCTTTCCTCATTGCTGCTTTTCCGGCTGTGTACTTGCTGATTTTATTCGGTACTCTTTCTTGTTGTACCCTTACAACGCAAAAAAAAATGTTACTATGACTGGTGCAAGTGCGATTTTTGATATTTTCGTGCGGTTTTCCGAGTTCCTGAAGTTTAAGAAAAAATTTGTTTTCGTTGGGTACACGGCTCGTTTTTGATCCGTATGCTTATTTCGGCGTACTGAGGCCTCTGTGTGAGCAAGGGTGGTTTCACAACGTGGCCCCTCTGCTCTTGCGGCGGTACCCATATTGTGGAGGTGTTGGAACCTATGAGGTTCGGTGCCCCTTAGGGGTACCGTTTCTCCTTGTTTTCCAGGACTACGAGGAAGCGGTGGCACGCACGTCATTCGACGGCCGCGTGCTGAAGAAATACTGTCGAAGTCTTGAGTCCAGGGCGACTTATACTTTTGTTATCGGGTGTACTTGCCACCGGGCCTTCATGGTGGTGGTAGTCGACGTGCAGTTCAACGCTGCTACCAATCCTCTCGACAGCCAACCGATAATCCAGGTGCGCTATCAGTTGATTTACTTCTCGTCATAGTTGTCAGTTATATGCTTTCGTAAAGAAAAGTTACCTTAGGTGGACGGTCTGTTCGTCGCCAAGGACGTGACCACCGATCCAGTGTTGTCTCATGACGACTGCGTGCGCCGTTTACGGGCGCTGTTATTATCCGGGAGTGACCATGGCGGGGGCAGGATAGTCCCTGATGACGGGCGGAATAAGGAGGGAGGAAGAGGGAAGAGGAAGATTTGTCCTAGTTCGCGAACTCGTGGCCCACGATAAAAGTGTGATAAAAATTTTTTCTGCGGTTACCCCTCATTATTTCTATTTACCGTTCCTCGATGCTCCTCCCGGCCGTACAAATATGTAACTAAAAAAGGTTTGTTTTTTTTTTTTTTTTTCACATATACATTTATATGCCTATGTTCTGCATATGTCTTGTAAGTGTATACTTATGTGATAATTGTATTGACATGGTTTTAACGCTAATTAGATAGAGCCACACGCACTTTTTACCCACCTCTCATACATCGTTCATACAAAGAGTAAGAAAGGAAATAAAAATAGAATATTACTCTTTTATTCACGTTTTTTAATCATTCCCTCTTATTATTATGATTGTTATTTTTATTTTTATATTGCATGTTTCTCTCTTCTCCTTAATTCCTCAGTCTGTGCTAATTTTGAACGTAATATATTTCCTTTCGTTACATGTCTTCTCCCGTATGCCTGTATTTAATGAATCTTCGCGGCGCGTCCGGAGGCCGCGAAAGAAAAAGAGTTCCCGAGAGAAGTGGTATTTATTTTTACATTTATTTCTATCCACTATTCATCTATAATGCTATTATTCGTAAGTAACTATATGGGTAGGGAGTAAGTTGCCTCTTGGTCCCTTTCACTTTTCTTCTTCTCCTCTTCTTATAATCTCATCCCTCGGACAAGGAGATTTCAATACACAAGCTTTTTTTATTTTGTCCACATGTGAGACCCGTATTTCTTCATTTCTCTGTAACTTCACATTATGGTTCCTGTAATCTATGCCGACTATTTCGTCAGGTCCCTCGTATCGGTCATCAAATTTTCCGTTAGATGGCTCTTTCAGTACATACACCATTTCACATTCCATAAAAAAATTCGTGTTCAGCGCCCTATCATAATAGTACTTTGATCTATATTTGTTCTGTGTTTGGGTCATTGCTGCCAATGATCGTAATTGCGCGAGTGTTCCCGTTATTTGCAGCAGTAACTCTGTATATGTTTGACCCACCTCTGGCCTTTTGAAGCTTGACGAAAGTTTTGCCTGTTGACCAAATATAAGCTCGTAGGGTGTGTAGCCTGTACTCTCGTGTTCGACCGTATTGTAAGCGAGCATACACAACGGCAATAGTTGGTCCCATTTTTCGGTCTCGCTAATGTAGGCTTTTAAGTATTCTGTAAGAATGTGGTGCATGCGTTCAATTGCCCCGTTGCTCTGAGGATGAAATGCCGTGCTCCCAAGTTTTTTAATGTTGAATAATCGCGTGAACTCGTCCATCGTTTTGTTCATAAAATGCGTTCCTCGGTCTTTTAATAATTTTTCTGGCCCTCCAAACTATGCTAAAAATTTATTCGTTAAGGCTCTTACTGTTTCTTCAGCTGTTGCTCTTTGTACCGGTATTAATACAATAAACTTGGTTAGCCAATCCTGTATTGACAGGATATGTGTATAGCCGTTTGTTGAAGGCTTATTAATTGGTCCGTAATAGTCAATCGAGATTTTTTCAAATGGTCTGCTGGGCGTATCTGTAACGAGCATAGCTTGCTTCATTTTTACACGCACTAGTTTTTTAGTCTGACATGACCTGCATCCAAGTATAAATTGCCTTACATCGGCCCTCATGTTCCTCCAATAATAGTCCCTTGCTATCTTATTGAAGGTTTTATTCATTCCTTTATGACCCTCAATTGTTGATTTGTAATACTCCTTAATAACCATATATCTTTGATCCACTGGTGGTATAACTAAGGTGTTTATGTAAAAGGTCGCTGCGACCTTGAGGTTTTTGAAAGTTTCCTCAAATTGTTCAACGAAATAGATCCATTGGCTCATGTTGAGTATTGCCAAGTCACGTATCACGCCCCTAGACTTTATTTTATTTATCATTACTAGTGCCTTGAGTGACGTAATGCATTTCTTGATGTCCGATTTTAGCACCGTATCTTCAAAATGCGATTTAATATACATTCGCATTACCGCGACCTTTCTCACATTTGCTCTCATGACGTCACAAACCATCTTTTTTTCATTATTTAGGGCTATTGAATCTATGTATCCCGCTCATATAGGGCGTCTATTGTTTCCGCATCAGGCACGCTTTTTGTTACCGTCGCGAATACTAGGTTATCTAGATAATGAAATGGGTGAGCCTTTGCCCGAAGCATTCTTTGGAATGGTTGTATGTCTGTTTCTTTTCCCGGTAGCCACGGTGGTTTTTCATGTGGTAACCGTGTCCTGCATACTCTGTACTTTTTTAGCTGTGGGAGGTTTGATAATACTTTTCTTTAAAGGTCTGCTTCCTCTGGTTCGCTTTCCGACTCCAGTCTGGCCTTGTTTAAACCAGCCCCCTCTTCACTCTCATTGTTTAGTAAGTCTGAACTACTTGAAGAGTCGGGGGGTGGTGGTGGATCAGGTGGGGGCGTGTCCCCATCTTCATAAACATCCTCATTCATGGAGTCACTTTTATAACGCTCTATTTCTTTGACTCCTTCCTCTTTTTTTTCCATGATTCGTTTACTTCACTTTTCCAATTTATATTGGCGCCCGATTCGCCCTTTTCACCGGGCTTTGTTCCTTCTCGCTATGCCTGGTTGCGGCAACGAGTGGTCTGAAGTGGTTATTGAGGAGATGCAAGTGTACATATTCCTCATTGGCATTAATCGTGAAACTTTCGGAAATTTAACACTTTTTTCCCCTCTTAGTGCCCTGTAGATGTATACTAATATTCTTCCTGAACTCTTGTGCGAACAACAATATGCAATCATCATTACCATATTCTGTATTAAACTGCAGGATTTTTTCTACCTCCTCCGGGTCAACACATATATTTCTCCACTTCGAACATTGTAGTACATCCCGGAGTTCTCGCGCCGTCAATTACAAGTCACAGGAAAAAATAAGAGAGTCGAATAAGCAATTACCTGGTATTTCTACCGGAAGTTCTTTGATAAGTTTTAAATTTTTATTCGACTCCATGCAGTTTTGTTCTAAATTCCATTTGGCTACATTTCCGCCTCCTGTTATACTTTCAATTTTATTACCTTCATCGGTATAATCGTCCATTACCCCTCTTATTCTTTCATTCCCTGATGGGATTTCATTTATTTGTGGTGATCCACGCGGGGTATCTTCCTCGCTAAAGAATTTCTCTCTATCCCCTGAGCCCGTTCTCTCCTTCGAGGGCTGTTGAGATATGTTTGTATCATTATCTGTACTTACCGTCAGATCGCTCAGAAGTCGATCGGTGATAGTATCGGATTCCCAAGAATCTATTCTGATTCCCGGCTTGCCTTTAAAGTCTCGGCGCTTAACATCTAGTCTAACTTTCGCTTGGAAGTTATCTATTGAGGCATTAAGTAACGCTCTGATCTTTTTGTTTACTTTCGTTTCTTTTTCTGGACCTTCTTTCGTCTGTGTACCCCGTCGTGATTCATTTATTTGCTTCTCGCTTACACTCTCACTAGACGGTCTGCTTTGTGCTTCTTCCTTCGGCGTCGGTCGATCCCCTTCGACCGTATTCGGTATTTTCAGTTGCTGCTTGTTACTATCTTGGAGCACACTTTGCGCGTGAGCTTGGGCCCATCGGTCATTCTCCTTGTCTCCTTTATTCGCATTTCTGCTTGACATACCTGCATCCGAGCTCATCATCTCTATGGTATATATAGGGTCAAGCATTCTTTCTCTCTTTCCGATAAACTCTGTAACCAGGTCTGCCTGTGCCTGCTGGTGTTCCCCGAGCTTATCATTATTCGCATTTGTGTCTATGATCTCTGCACCTACAGTTTTTTCTTCCTCTTTACCTCCCTCATTCGCTAGGCTAGCTGCGGCTAGTTGGAATCCCCAATGTTTTACTGGCTCGGATTTTTCTTTTAAGGCCACCAGTGAGTCACAGTTTGCTATGATAATCTCCTTCGACACAGTTTCTATTTGCGGTGTTACTGAAAAATTTGGCGGGTGCCTATGCAGCGTATCCAATTGTCTTTTGCGATTTTTTCGTTGCATCTTCGGTTGTATTTCTAGTTCAAAAGACGGTGTGCTTGTTATTCCCACCCCTTTTTTCAAATTTTCTTCTTTGCACTGTTACGGGGTGTACAACGCGGATTGACGAGGCGGAGTCTCTTCACTTAGACCGGGCCTGTGTTGCCCGGATGCCCAACGGTGACACTCCCTGTAAAATATTTTGCGGGTCTCGTTCGGCGAGACACCGCTGCGGAATTACGGTATCGAGACGACCTTGAACGTCGTCGCCTCTTGCGACGACTTTGACACGGCACAAAGGGGGATCAGGCACACACAGAAAGGAAGTAGCACTCGCGGGTATTTTTTTGTTAATTAAAATGTATATTCAAGGAGTACGAAATAATTACAAGAAAATATTCGCGGATGTGTGTGTGTGTGCGTGTGTGTGTTTCTTCGCACGTCGAGCGCGATTATTCGACGAGCTCGCGGCGCGAAAACGCAGACCGAGCAGACCTACGCGGGCTAATTTAGGGCCGCTGCCCTTTACAACAGACTGCCTGTTGGCAGGTACTTACGCGGGGCGGGAAGGTCGCTTCTCGCAGCTGCCTTGGTTAGGCCGAACCAGGTGTAGTTGGTGTGATCTCGCAGAGGCCAGTAGGCGTCCCTACTGGCTGTGTGTGGAGATCAATGTCGTCAGACCTGGACTTGGTCTGCCCTTGTCGTCGGGTTCCAGAGCCGGATCACGACACCAACAGTTTCCGTGGCGTTGACTTCACACCACAACTTCTCACAGGAACAAAAAAACGAAAGAAAAAGCAACAGGAGACGGCAACACGGAAAAACTCGCTTCGCGCGCGTTCGCTGGCCCAAGCTAATCTGTCTCTCCTTGTTTCCTTTCCTGGCTTTCCTCTCTTTTCCCTTACCCCTACTTTTCCACTTAGGTCCCTTAAACTCTTTTTCCCCCTTTCTCTACCCGCCCTAGCTTACTAACTTGGCCTAACGGTGGGGCACCGTTACACCCCCCCTAAAGTCCCTCCTACACTAAAGTCACTCCTGGACCCAGCCTCTGTTTACGCGCTTGAAGCGGTAGTGCTCCAAGCGCCTTGGGCACTCCTTGGAGCGCTTGACGCCTTTTAACCCCCACATATAACAGCAGACGGGTCGGAGGAAATTACCCGTCGCTTGCGCCTCCACTGTGTGGGCCCTGGTCAGAAGGCGTTCGGCCTTCTGGCGGAGTTGCCGAGCCTTGGCTTCCGCCTTCCTCCTCTCTTTAAGGCCACGGGCCTCCTTGACGTGACGACGCTCTTCCTCTGCGAGGAGTTGGCGCCTCTCGACCCATGTGTTATTGAAGGCCGCAAAACATTTGCGGCCGATCAGGGCCGTCTTTTCGGCCTTGGCGGTCTTGGTCGTGGAGCCGTGCTCCCGAACATAGGCCTCGACCTCCGTGATGGCGGCGAGCGCCTTCTCCCGGCTCGCCATGACACATTCCCGGGCCTCGTTGAGCCGCTCCAGGATGCCTTCCCAGGGGTCGTCTGGAGCGGCCGTGGCCTCGATGGCCAAGAGCTGTGGAGCCTCCGTGGCCTCTGATGCTGGTTGTACCGCCGACCATGGGTGGGCCTCGTCCTCGCCTCGGGGCTCAATGGCTAGTCGCGGTGTTGTTCTCACTTGGGATCTGAGGCCTCGTTGAAAGGCCTCGACCAGCTCGGACCTCTCCTGCTCATTAATGACGTGTCTGAGGCGTCTGATGAGACCGCCCAGGCTGAGGTGTGTTGCCTCCATCTCTGTAACAATACTGCCCCCAGAAAATAAAAGAAACAAAAAGTGGGGAAAAAGAAGAAAACACAATTAGTTAGGATGGAGGCGCTTACAAAATTAAATTTTTTCTATTCTACGGGGCCGCAGCCATCGCATATCGCTCGGCGATTGACCGGTCGTTGGGTCGCATGTTCGGGCGTCGTCGCGTGATCTGCCTTCAATCGCAGGCGTCTTAGCCAGGGCGGATGGCTTCGACGCCACGGTCGTTTTTCACGGGCGGCCTCGCTTTGGCCTGGCTGATCCGGCAGCCTCGCTTACATCGGGTGGATTCGCTGAAGGCGGGTCGCGCTTCGCCTGTTCGCCGCTTTCCAACGGTGGTTGAGGAACGCTAGCCACTTCTTCTTCGGACCCCGAATCTTCAGGAGGATCTTCTCTCGCCGTCGCAGAGGGTCTGCTCACGTAAGGCTTCAACTGCCTCACGTGAATGGGGCCTGATTGCGTGCCGTCCTCGGATTCCAACTCGTACGTGTTGGAACCCAATGCCTTCCGGACGGTAAAGGGGCCGGCGTACCTTGGAGCCAATTTCGCTGCCACGCCTTGCGTTGCCGAGGACAAGACGTGGTTCTCCCGCCATACCTGGTCACCAGGAGCGTAGACCACGTCACGATGCTTGGCATTGTAAGTCGGACCTCACCGGTTGTCGTCACGCCTGCTACCTCTAGAGGGACCTTGGTACCTGGTCCTTTCAGCACCAGGACTCTATCAACAGGATCATGGATGGTCCCAAAAGCGTTGATAAAGTTAGCCCCGACGTAGCAGTCAGCGTCTAACTTGGGCAACACTATGACGTCTACGTCCCGTTTCACCCCTCCCAACTCGAAGGGTAGGGTGACGAAGCCTAAGGTGCGTGACGGTTGCCCGTCGGCCATAGCCGCGCTTCCTAGCGTGAGGCGTAGTTGCCGACGACAGAAATTGGCTATCTAGAGCCCGACTGTTCACATGACCGTGTCCGTAGCGCCAGGGTCGTATAGCGCTCGCAGCTTGTACCCGGCTACTTCCAGCTGTAGCCACCACCGGCGTGCGTCCTCCGATGTAACCACGGCCTGTGAGGGTTCGGGAGAGGGAGGCGGCGTACTACCCTCGCTTACGACTGCCTCCTCTCGTTTCCCTGCCTCTTATTAGGGCAATCCCGCGCATAGTGGCCTAGGTGATTACACCCGTAGCAACGTGGCCGTGACTCCTGCGAGGGAGACCTGTCTCTCTGGGTGCCAGACTTTTTCGTGCCTGACCCCTCGTTCGGGTTTTGCCTCGGTGAGCGTGAGCCCGAATCTCGGCGTCTATTCGCCTTGGGCGAAGGAGGCGTGGGTGAACGTCGCCCCCGTTGACGGGGCCCGTTTGAAGCGCAAGAACTCTGCTTTGGCTCATTAGCATATTTAGCCAGGCCTGTTCGACGCTTCTCGACGTAGAGAAGGTCAAGCAGCAGCTTCAGCATGTTTTCGTCCAATTCCGGTTTTCTGACCTTTTTCTTGGTCAGCTCATCGACTATTTCTGCCGAGTATTCATCCATCACGTCGAACCCCGCAATTTTTGGAGGATTAGCCAGTTTCTTTGGCAGCTCCTCAATTGCCTTTCGAAGGGCAGCTTGCTCGTTCCGGATAGCCGCAATTTCCTGTACGCTAGCGTTCAAAGGTTGGGCTTCGCTTATACCCGCAACCCTGGGCTGTTTCTTGGCCTCAGTAGCCTTAGCCTTGGGCTTGTATGCCGGTTCTGGCAAGTAGAAATGTTCCGGTGGGGGTGGCTCACGGAATGCACTCCTGAGTTCCAAGAGGCGTTCAGCCTCAGTGGCCCTTCGCAGCAGATCTGCCATGCTGTGAACCTCGTCTCGTCGGACTCGATCCTGTAACTCAGGACGCATATTCCTGTGGAATAGGTCCAACTGACGTTCTACCGGCCATGGAGGTTGAATTCGCCGCACGATATTCTTAATCTGCGTTAAGAAATTTCGTATGGGCTCACCAGCGTACTGGGTACGCATTTGCGCATCCGAGATCAGGCGGCGTTGCACTTCTTCGCCTGAGCCATACCACTCCTGTCCTGCGGCTACAAAATCAGCCCAGCTGATCCACTGGTCGCATTCGTTGCGAAACCACGTCGCTGCGATGCNACAAAGTACCCTCTGTAAGCTTTTGTAGTGGGACCCAGCCCACTTTAATTTTCCTGTGCGACTCTTTTATATACGCATACATAACTTGCCTCGTTTTCAGCACAATTTCAAAACTTTCTGATTCGCGTAGCGGAATTCTCCTTCCATTTAACTGAAGTGTGTTGTCTTCGGCATTTATCTGACCGTTATACAACTTAAAAATATCCCATCCGATGATTCCTTCCACCTCCATGGGAAAGTCACAGGGGACTACGTGTAGGGTACACATAAAGTTTTCTAGGGGTCATCTTATAGATCCCAAAGTTTGGCGAGCTCCATGCGTTACGCCTTTTATTTTTAATTTTTCCCTAGAATTTACCGCTACATCGAGACAATTCTCTTTAATTATTGAAATTTCTGCGCCCGTATCGGCATAAAATGTCGCACCTTCGTTTATATAAGGGCTTTTTATAATAACTGTGGGTGGTGTGTATCCTATTTTTAATAAATTTATTTTCACTGTGCGAGATAGCTGCTGCTCATCTTTTCCTTCAGCTTTAGAATTTTTACGCGTTGTGGAATAAGTCTCTGATACCTTATGCTTGTCATTATCCATACCCTCCTCTAACACTCCTAACTTCCTTTCATAAATTCCTTCATTTATTGCTTTGTCATGCCCGACGATTGGGGATCGCGTCGAGCATCCTGCGAATTTAAATGCCCGGTTTTCAAGCTGTTTACCCTCGCACTTTGACTATTAAGATAATCTCTTCTATAATTATCCCTGCGATTATCCTGATTGGAGTATTGGTTATTTCGCCTGTTCCGATAATCGTCCTTCCTGTGGTCATATCTGTTATAATCATGACCTACTTTTCTGTCATTGTAACTATTTCCGTCATAATTTTTACTGTTATTATTATATCTGGCTTGTTTGATGAGTGAAAATGTTTAAGAGGCTCATGGTCCATAACCACTGTAAACCTTCTGCTAAATAGATAGGGTCAAAACTTCTTTTTTGCATATACTATAGCGAGCAATTCTTTATCGTACGTAGGGTATCGAATTTCGCTGCCCTTTAGGCATCTAGATGCATACTCACACGGACTGTCTTTTCCTATTTTTTCCTGACTCAATATTGCCCCAATGGCAAAGTCAGATGCATCCGTTGTCACCAGAAATGGTTTCTTTAGATCGGGTGCTTTAAGAACAGGCTCAATGCAAAGTGCATCTACGAGCGTTTTGAATGCTTGTTCATGCTGCTCTTCGCATTTAAACTCTGTACCTTTTCTCAGAAGCTTCGACAGCGGTTGAGCAATTTTAGCGTATCCTTTAATAAATCTGCTATAATATCCAACAAATCCAAGAAATTGTTTGATTTTCTTTGCATTTGTAGGCCTTGGATATTTTCTTGCAGCCTTGATTTTCTGTGGATCCGTTTTTATTTCACCATTTCTTACAATATGGCCTAACACTTTTGCTTCACGTTTTAAGAATTGGCACTTCTTTGGCTCAATTGTAAGATTTGCCCTTGATAATCCCTCTAACAATCTTATAAAGCGTTTGCGATGTTCTTTGAGATTCGACACGAACACCATTATATCGTCTAAATATACCTCTACCTCATGGCCCTGCAGCCCTGCCAGTGCAAGCGTTATTGCCCTTAGAAATGTGTTCGGAAAATCCGTGCAACCCATTGGCATTCTTTTGTACTGGTAATGCCCATCCGGTCCCGAAAACACTGTTTTATGAGCATCGTCTTCATGTATTCCGACTTGAAAAAATCCATGCTTCAAGTCTATCACTGTAATATAGCGTGCTATCGCCAGATGTTCCAGTATATCACTCTGGAAGGGAAGTGGATGACAACTGCCCATTATTATCTCGTTGAGTTGCCTCAAATCCGTTACTACCTGCCAGCGCTTTTTGCCATCTGGTCCTGCGTTTTGAGGTACGATCCACAAGTTTGAGCAGTACGGTGACTCTAAAGGCTCTATTATGCCTTGTTCGAGTAATTTCTCAATTTCAACTTTCATTTGCTCTCTCACAGCTGGCGGATATCTATACCACTTCGTTACTATCGGTTTATCCGTAGTCATGTTTATTTTATGTTTTAAAAGATTTGTCGCTTTCAGTTGTTCCCCGTGGAGTCCAAAAACGTACAGGTCAATCTCTATAAGCCCTTGCACATGTTTTTTCTCTTCTTCGTTGCACCCCGATATGTCGACTAACTCCATTATTTTGTCTACTCGCGCTTTCCTGCAATTTAGGACGTCTGTTTTAATGTTTTTCTTAAGTATTTGAGTATTCTCGTTGTCACGGTCATTCTTGTCAGAACCCTCGTTTCCCACGATATTTTTTTTCGTACATGTGCAGCTGGCGTCGTTTCTTATCTCATTGTCTAGTTTCTCATTCTCTTCAGGGTTTTCAGTTTCTCTAAACATCCGTACAAAGGCTCTTTCTAATGCTTCTACGTCATCCCCATTGACGTCCGATGAGTCAGCTTTCTTCGTCGTCTCACACTCTAAGAGGTCCACCACTGGGATTGGTACATTTATTATTTCATTTGATATATTTAGACATTCAGCATACACCCTACCATTATTGTTCGTTGCGATAAAATTACCGAACAAAATACCCTCCGTAAGCTTTTGTAGTGGGACCCAGCCCACTTTAATTTTCTTGTGCGACTCTTTTATATACGCATATATAACTTGCCTCGTTTTCGGCACAATTTTAAAACTTTCTGATTCTCGTAGCGGAATTCTCCTTCCATTCAACTTAAGTGTGTTATCTTCGGCATTTATCTGACCGTTATACAACTTAAAAATATCCCATCCTATGATTCCTTCCACCTCTATAGGAAAGTCATGGGGGACTACGTGTAGGGTACACATAAAGTTTTCTAGGGGTAATCTTTCCGCGCACGTATCGGCATAAAATGTCGCACCTTCGTTTATGTAAGGGCTTTTTAGAATTACTGTGGGTGGTGTGTATCCTATTTTCGATAAATTTATTTTCACTGTGCGAGATAGCTGCTGCTCATCTTTTCCTTCAGCTTTAGAATTATCACGCGTCGTGGCATAAGTCTCCGATACCTTATGCTTGTCATGATCCATACCCACAATCTAACACTCCTAACTTCCTCTCATAAGTTTCTTCATTTATTGCTTTGTCATGCCCGACGATTGGGGATCGCGTCGAACATCCTGCGAGTTTAAATGCCCGGTTTTCGAGCTGTTTACCCTCGCACTTTGAATATTGAGATCATCTCTCCTATAATTATCTCTGCAATTATCCTGATTAGAGTATTATTTATTTCGCCTGTCCCGATAATCGTCATTCCTGTGGTCATATCTATTATAATTATGACCTACTTTTCTGTCATTGTAACTATTTCCGTCATAATTATTACTATTATTATTATTGTTATAATAATTATTATCGTAGTTATATTTTCTTCCCTGGTAGCGATTCCCTTGGTTGTAAGGCCTTTTACCATTATTCCCTTATTGTCGATCAAAAACCCTATCGTTTCCATACCGATGGTGATAATCATTATACGCCACCTTCCTATTATACCATCCTTCTTCTATTGTTTCTTTTTTTGGTTCTTCATCAACGTTAGAATTTTTTATTATTCCTTTTTTTGCATCTTGCCACAATTTTTTACATCCACTAGTAGAATGGGCATCGTGCTCTCGACAGTAAAAACAGTACTTTACATCAGCCACACCTTCCCACTCGTCCATATCTGACTTTCCCACGGGTGCGTCGCTACCGATAAGGCCCACCATGGCGTCATATCGTCTCTCGGCGTTATTTGCTCTTAATCTGTTCTTTTGCACTATCATTGAGCGGCGGAGACTTAATTCATTATCTACAGTAATGGCGGCTTCAATAGCCTCGTCTAGCGTTGTTGGTTTGAACCCTGCGACGTTTCAGTTATACGGTGCCTTTAATCCGTACAGAAACTGCCTCACTGCTTCACCGTCTGATTTCTTTTTCGACGCGTCGTTCTCGGGCCGCGTTAAGTATGGGTTCGCCTCATGTGCCATCACGATCCCATTGTGTAGTCGCTGGACTCGCCCACAATATTCCATAATTAATTCGTTATTCCATTGCGTGACAGTTTTAAGCTTCGCTGCAAGTGTCTCTATTCCAACCATTTCATTGAATCTTCGTGATAGAGCCGACAGAAACTCGTCAATTGAATCAAATAACGACAATCGCGTGCAGAATTGATCGTCCGCTATGCCTCACGATTTATTTTCCAAAAGTCCTATGAAATATTTTTCATACTGGACAGGTATTGTTCCATTTATCATTCTAACCATCTGCTCAAATAAGGGAAACTGCACGGGGTCTCCATTATACAGTGGTATACCATTTACTGCGTTGTTTAGGTAGCCTAATATATTAAGATTCGAGCCTAAGGCTAACGGTACCCCTGTTTGTTGCCTATTAATAGGAAAAAATTGCATGGTTTGATGCTAAGGGTTATCGCGTGTGTTACTTTGTGTCCTTTGAAAAGATTCTGCCTGGTTATTTATGGGCAGCTCGGTTAGTCAGTCACATGCAGGGAATAGGTATTCTGTATTTGTATACACGTCCTTATGATTTTCTTCGTATCCAAACCTCAGCCTATCTGTCCTATTGTTTGATGTATAGTAGTTATAATTTTTGTCATTTGAATGCAGAGGTAGCCAATCGCAGAATGGTATGAAAGGTTGTTCACTGTTTGTATTTTCTTGTTCTTGCCATTTGGTATACTTTTCCTGCCAACTCGTTTTGCCTAGCCCTTCCAGGCCTAATTGATCACGTTTCCTGTCTACCCCTATGTTCTCCTTAATCGCATTCTCTTTTAATTCTGATTTTTCTGGTGCAATTTCCAACATCTCTATTTCTGCTGTTTCATTTGTTGGCTCTGCTAATTTTTTATTAGGATTTTTCTTAAATGGAATTTTTGGCTTTACATTTTTAAATATTTTTAACATAAGAACTTGATTTTTACTATCCATCTTCTCATAGAGTGCATACGATTCGGGGTCATGTTTAAGCATAACCGTTATTGTATCTGAATCTTCCTGTGTCATGGAAAAAGTTTTGTTTAAACCATTTCTACCGTTATCAATCTCTTCCCCGTAGTCGGACATCATTATTCCTTTCCCCTCTTTTTTTTATAATAGAGTGATGTGAGCTTAATTATATTAGTTGATTTCAGTTTACGCACGAAGAAATAATAGAGAAAAAAGGATTACTATTTTATTTCCGATTCTGTATTTCTGTTTGACTGGCTTCTAAAACGAGCGGAACTAGCCGTATTCGGGTTAAGTATTATCTTTTGAACGTCGTTTCCTTAGCTAAACAACCCCAAGGGACAATAAGTATATATATTTCGGAGGATAAAAGAATTATTACTTACTTTGACAGAAGGCACAAGACGATGAGCGCCAATATACTCCAAGTCATCCTCTTTACGATGGTTCCTTTTGAAACTGGATGTTGACTCATGTCCTTTCTTACTCGATAGCAGCTGTAGGTGACTGCCTTGAATTTTTTGCGCCTGTTGTTGCACTGCACTATGTGTGCTTCCCGATTGTTGCCCGAAAATTCCGAAATATCATGTGTAAAAAAAAAATTTTTATTTCGCGACAAAACCTACCCCACACTTAGCACCAAAACTGTTACGTAGGATTCTAAAGGTTCGGGGTGCTTAATAACAACGCAGCAGTTAAACTCAATCAATCACTTTATTGCTATATTCCTTGAAAGAGGTGCTTTGCGGTCCCGAGTTACTTATTGCGACTATGCTCCTTCTAGTCCCGACGTTCAAGAGCCCTGTTGCGGGCCTTTTTATGCTCTTTCTTTCCCTACTTGTGCTTCTTCCTAATACTAATAGCTGAGGCCCATCCCACGTAGTATGTTCCATACTGTACGTGACAGTTGTATCTCAAAGGCAAAGATACATCCTGCATATTCTAGCTATAAATTGATTTATTTTCGATTGTCTATCATGTATTATGAAATAATTGTCACTCGACCAAAATCTATATTCTTATTATTAGTTTTGAGATGAGTAGAAATAAGTTAAAAGCATGGTAAATTTTATTATTCATTTATAAATAATTAAGTAACAAATTATAACTTTAGAACGGAAAATAGCTGTATGTCGATTGTTTTTCTCATCGAATAAAGTTAATTATTTTACTTTTGTGGTGGCCAAAATTTTGAAAAATTTTTCTTTGTCGGATATAATGCTTCAAACAAGAATTAATTGTACATAGGGTAACTGTGGGTATTACTGGCACTTTTTTGACTTAGGCTACTTTAATGTGAGGTATGAAAAAGAAAAATGTATCAATCTAATACATTTTTTTTATTATCAACTTTATTTAATAACAATAAATGATTTTTTAAATGGACATACATAAAATCATATTATTAATAATAAACATGCTCCTGTTACTGACACCATGCACGTATTGCTGGCCCCCCAATACTGTCTATATTTGAATTACTGGCCGTGTAATACTTGCAATTATAGTTTTTAACCCTTATCACGTAAAATCACAGTGAAATCTACCTAATCTAATAAAATCTATTATAATTGAAAAAAAATAACAAGATTTAGCTATCAATGTGTTTTACTTTTGTTTGCAATTCGCTTATTTGGTTCTACAAATCTTTTTGTAATTTTACCTTCTCTAAAATTTCTTCTCGGGATTTATTTTTTTGTTCAATTTCAATCAGAGGGCAGCAGGACAC
>NW_019379569.1:469795-481379 GCF_000648655.2 Copidosoma floridanum
TTTTTTTTTTTTTTTTTTTTTTTTTTTTTTTTTTTTTTTTTTTTTTTTTTTTTTGTAATGATAAAGATTTGAATAAAAAATCATTTGCCAATTGTTCTAGCGGCAGCATTTATTCTATAGTAATTAAGTGTAAAAATGTAGTAACTTTATTCTTTTAGTTCTTTGCTGGTGCTAGTATATATGTACATGCTTATTCAATCTCATAAAGTAATGATGCTCAATACAAACATTCAGGCTTACAATAATTTCGCGAACTTTTATCACTTAGACAATAACAACTTTATAACTATTCAATTGCTATCAATTTTATATCGACATAACACAATGAATATTTTAGTATAACTGTAACGTGGAGTATATCTTTTATCTTCATTACAAATAAAGTAATTAAACACATCTCGAGAAGTATGTCTTTGCATCTTATTTCTAATTATTTTTTGGACTTTTTTATGGTTATAGTTTCCTAATACTTTCGATATTTCGATATTTGCATATACATTAATTATTAAGCTTAGGCAAAACGAATTATTACGTAGTTCAATTTTTGATGTTTCACATTATACATGAATATATAATTTTAATATTTAATATAAATATCCCATTTTGGTATACCATGGATTGAAATATCAAAAAAATTTTGTTTAACTACGATGACAATAACTGTAGTAGCGACTTTGCGTATGAAAAGAATACCCTTATTTTTAAATATTAAAAACTAGTTGCGAATGAGTTATTAATTTATAGACAACAATAGTTCTTAAATCTTCAGCAATACTTATCAATTTACATCTACTTTATCTTGTACCATAGTATACATATTGTGACAATAACATTGAGTATATAAGTTTTTATAACAGTAATTTAGGACTTTCTGATAAAAAATTTTATTTCTTATCAAGTACAGCTGTACCGTGCTTATCAAAATGATATACTGTTAAGTTACAGCAAACAACTAATAATACATTGCCATTAAAAATATTTAAGTTTTTTTATACTGCTGAGCATTATAGTCGTGACTAATCTCGAATACATTTTTTTGGTACGTAACTTTTACTTAACAGTATGACTCGCATAAAACTGATATAACCAAAATTCAACAATCGCAGTCTCATGTACTCTGAATCACGATCAATTAACAGTTTTCAAACTTATGAATACATATACTCATTTTTCTTATCATCTTTTCTTATTCTTTTTCCCGTCATGATATTAGTAACATTAACTAGCTTTCTTTTCATTGAACGTTTTATAATTTTTTATCAGTTGCTTGATCCAAAACGTTTTCCTGCATCCTTGGCTCCTCAATAGTGTTTTTGTCGTTACTGTCATCGATGGTAACAACTGATCTATGCATAAAATCACTGTAGTATGGGACTGAAACCTGGCAAAGAAATTACTTATTTAACAAGTACCACTACCGACATTTGCAGTGAGTTCGCGAACAAGTATATTTCTACAAGTGCAGCAACGTATTATTTTTACGAATAGTACGCGTCACAGTGACGCATATTTGTGAACAATAAATTCATTTGAAATCATTGAAAATATGTCTACTGTGTTTCTAAAAATTTAATAACTCGCCATTATTTCACATTCATTGAAGATTTCGTATCTGAAATCCAAACAAATAAATGCATACTAACATCAACATGGTAGTGTAAGGCTTCTTAAAACTAACTTTTTTTCTATTCATAGAGTTAATAAATTTTTTTCATAGAGCAAAAACGAACTTATTCATTAATGTCAGACTAGTGCATTATCAAGATTAAATACCCACAATTATAGTAAATTATCTGCAAGTAGNGATTTTTCGCACTGCACATACGATATGATGATGAAACGTATATACAGATAAACTGTATTTACGCAGAACTTCCGTTTATGCAGTCGATTGACAATGAAAGATGGGATACGTCAAAATTCTACCGAATTATTGTATGGTGATTTTTTTTGCAAAAGATTAGATGATTTTGATAAATTATTAATTTGTTTGACCCAAAAGTAATAATTGTCATTTAAACTGTCTGTTTGCAATAAAAATTAAAAAAAAAAATATCTCATTAGCGAGATGTACGGTCACCTCGGTCACTTGCACCCTAATTGGCCCCGAATAATTGGAAAAAAAGTCCAAACACCACTCCGTGATGCATTGCAGCGTCTATGATACAGAAAGTTAGGCAGTGCAAGCCAAAAAGCACACGAAGACACAATAAATCAGCCGCACTGCCTCGACGACAAGTCCGACAACAATCATACAAAGGCGAGAGAGGCTGGCGGTCTCTCTTTGACTTTTCGCTCGGCGAGCCAGCCAGTCAGTCGGGCTTTCGATGATGGCTTTTACTTCAGCCCCGGGAAATACAATCATTGTGGTTATAAGTTGACTGCCATGACATCGCGACGTACAACTTTACGAGGCTCCTTTTTTCCATGAGAGCAATGCACAGAGGAGGGACACGACAACGAGGCTGGCTCGCTTGCCTGTTTACCTGAATAATTTGTCAGTGTACAATACCGGCAAATGGACAGATCTCCGTGCTTTTCCGGCCTGGGAACAGCAGGTGGTGCTCTCTCTTTCTGGCGTAAAAGGACAAAAAGCCGAGGCGCGCGCGCCGTCACCTTTTAGAATTGTTGTACCCTCTGCCGACGGAGATGGACCGCATAAAGATGCGCGTGTGTGTGTGTGTGTGTGTGTGTATGTGCTCGATACTTTATGATTCTTTCCCATTCCTTTTACTGCAGGGACTGCCTCAAGGCGCCAGTATATTCGTTTTCCGTTACTTCCAGATGGCACTTCCAAGCTATTTTAAGAGCAGTAATTAAAAAAAACTTCTCCCACACATTTTTTCTCTCCAACGTCATAACTGCAGATACGGTAACCGTATTTGCGAGTATCACTGTACACGCAACTCATACTATACCAAAAATATTTCAAGATATATATCTAATGAGGCAGAAAATGTGACACGCGTCTAGTGCCAAACACACGAATTCAATTTAAAAAAGCTTGCAAATGGACAACAGCATGCGAATTGCCCATACTGTTTGTGATCCAGTAAGGGTGTCACGTAATTTTATTATTCATTAGATTAGTACAAAGGGAAATTGCTACATTGGAACCTAGAACGGTGGAAAAAAGTATGTATATCGGTGCGAGGAACGAAGTGTCAGCCCAGCAACGGAATCAGTCATGCGTCACAGAAGTGATACTTGAAACGCTACGATGAATGGATGCGATGTAAAGCTCAAGCTGTGCGTCCCGCATATATAGTGCACCTTGCCGATGAATTGCAGGTTTTGTATTGTGAATATCCAGTAGTCTTGTTTTATAATCTCGTAGCGTAAGTACCAGTATATCCGATTTTTTGAAGTGAAAATTTTGAAGTCAAAAGGACTGTTGCGACGAAAGAGGTATTTCAATTTACAACACAAGTTTCAACAAATATTAATGAATAAAACATGATGAGTCAAGTATTCTAACGTACGTATGGATAAAATGTACATCCGAAAAACAAAGGTAAAAAAAAGATGAACCAAAACTCTCCTTTTTTTTTAATATTATAGTGCTCTACGTCCGGCTCCTTTAATAAGGGCACTGCTATGGGCACTTAGCACTTGGGAAAGGGACAAGGAAAGGGATGGGAAGCCTCCCATTATTAGGAGGGGGTAGGGGGAAATTAGGCAATTTTTGCTGCGAGGAGGTCGCCTAAAGCCTCCTCGAGGAGCATTGCGTGGTGAAAAAGCACATGTGAACAATCACAGAGGTACTTGCCCGAAAAAGTCGCACTATGGCGGGGAATTGAACCACGGTTTCCCGCGTGCCAATCCACGACCTAGCTGACCGAGCCACGGCGCGCTCATATATAACAAATATATACTGTAGTACTGTGCCACAACCACTCTCATCAAAGAAATACATTATATAATATACAAAGTTCTTACTATAAAACATTTCATATTTTTTCTTTTTCACATAAACAACAAAAACCGATCGACTTACAGCATAAAAAAGTTTACCGATCAATAGCATGACGTTCTAAGGGGTGTCTTTTACCTGAACACTAACTAAAACTGTGGATACAATTCTTATTTCTTAGAACGAAGTTCTTCATGGCTCATACTCGGGGGGCTGGAAATTTTAAAAACGACAGATTGTGATGAAACGGAAGTCGCATATTCGTTTTTTTTTATTCGTTGCCAAGGAACCATAATATTAATTACAGGTATAAAACTCTGGTCGATTAATTATAAAATATTGATTAATTACTGCTGAGCATTATAGTCGTGACTAATCTCGAATACATTTTTTTGGTACGTAACTTTTACTTAACAGTATGACTCGCATAAAACTAATATAACCAAAATTCAACAATCGCAGTCTCATGTACTCTAAATCACGATTAATTAACAGTTTTCAAACTTATGAATACATATACTCATTTTTCTTATCATCTTTTCTTATTCTTTTTCCCGTCATGATATTAGTAACATTAACTACCAGCAAGTAATTTAAGGTTGTGCTCTACGTTACCGTCAGGTCGGTAAGTCAATTACCTTGAATTAAACTGGCGCTCTATTCCGTAATCTGGCCAGTTAAAACAGCAGACGACAGTCAACAGCGATGAAATCTTCACTTTTTTCTCGACTTTCACGTCGTCTGCTGTTTTAAATGGNGTTGCCAAGGAACCATAATATTAATTACAGGTATAAAACTCTGGTCGATTAATTATAAAATATTGATTAATTACAACATTATAATTATAAAATAATTGATATACTAATATATAAACTATTATTCTGAGCTTTCCTAAAAAATGTAGTAATTTTTAGTCAAGTTATAATCATTTTTAAACACTACTTTTCCCAGTGTATTTTACAATTCTGATTATTTTGCTAACAAGAGAATGAAGTATTAAAACGTCATAATCTTTTTTAGTGTGTGCCAAATCTTAACGTAAAAAAAAGTAGTTGTAACAAACCCAACGGTGGAACGATTGTGAGACTGCATGTCGAATAACGTCAAGTAGTTGAATTTATTAGGTAATGAAGATTAGTATTTATAAATATATATTGTTTAATTATCCTTTTAGTTTCATATCTAATTGACCTCCCTACTGCAGCTTCTTGTACTGACTAACGTATGAAAAATTATAAAGGACTATTTATAAGCACGACGCGTAGATTCTGTAGCACTGCATTTTTTACCATTTACAAGTAGCATTAATGACTTTTCATATTTTTACATTATTTTCCCGAATTCTAATGATTATATGTAAATTCTTTTGGTGATTTAAAAAACTATGAAAATCCATTGTATACATGCGATATTGTATGACAATTAAGTAAAGTATTGTGTAATTTTTAGAGTCAACGCCTGACAGGTAACAAATCACTATAGTTTTTCAAAAATTATATAGATGATTAGGGCGTGGTAAAATGTTGATCAACCGATATTTTAACTTTCTACAATCGGAACGAAATAACTTGAAACAAATATAAAAAAAAACTTAATCAGTTGCGGAAATACTGTAAATTACTTGTAAAAACTGGTAAAGCGGAATACAAAATAGGTATAGTTGTAAAGAATCGTAATAAAAACTAAAACACATTATTCATGTAAAGAAACAGCACCTATACTATACAACTGTTACTTTATTCTGTAAAAGATGTTTAAAATAAAACCTTTAATATGGACAATACCAAATATTCATTGAATTTTGACAATAGAACTCTACTTTGATTATTGAAGGATGTTTTAGTAAATACTAGGTATACAGGTAGTGAAGGTATTTGTATAAATGTTAATCACATATGCAGTTAGGTAACAATATAACACTGCAATCTAAAAAAGTGCGTGGGATTGCTAATTATATAACTCAAATAAATAATTTTTTCACATAGTATAGTTAATAAAGTACTATCAATCTTACCACGTTGTGCTTTTTGGACATAATAGTCAAAACTTGTTGAACGCCGGTAATGTTAGGTCTGCAACTTAACGTCTCATCAACAAAGATGTCATTTTGCTCGTCAAATTGTTCCAATAAACTTTTGTCATACAGCAAAAGATGATCGCTTTTTAACGTTGACGATATCAATTTGTGCGACATTGACATTAAGTTGTTTCCTTCTTGAAATTGCAAGGCATCGGGATACTCTTCTAGATGTTGTGCGAAGGTTTTAATTGAACTATACTTTTTCCTAACACTGGGTGTGTTTGTAATTTTTTTTTTTTCTCGTTGCATTGTCTTTTGCATAGCCGGGTATGATGCCTCAGGGGCAATAGGCTTATTTCTGTCAACAAAGTAAAATATATTAAAGTACGTTAACTGTTAGTATTAATTATACTTGTTACTTTTTAAATTATACACTTTCAGATCAAAATATTGAAAAAAAGTTTTCAGCAACTTGTGTTTTAACGTCTCATCGCCAATTGCGTTGATACTGTTATTTGCTGACATTATTATTCGCACTAATTATAAAATTAAAATTGTTGGATTATCTTTAAGTCCTGAGCCTCTGATGCATTTCAAATCAGATGAGCTTTTATTTCATAGCATTAGGTAAATGTTTTTTCAATTGAAAATATGAAAATTTACACACAAATGTACAAAGCTTTACACGAAAATTCACAAAGCTTTTAATAAAACTAATGGAAATATTATGTTTTAAAACTTATGTAAATAAGTAAGGTAATCTATACATAATATCCATAAAATTTTCCCCCACTGCTTAACAAAAATTTTTCTGAAGCACACACATGGGACTGGTCACATTTTATTCGCACCATAATGCAGTATAGTACCAAAATCAAAACCATGTGTTTCAGTGGAGTTCACACACTTTTTTCTAGCTTTAATACAATTAATATATCTGTACACATTATATAAAAAAATAATAATACTAATACAGGCATTTTCTATGAAACGTAGAAATCAACGTACAGCGTGAAGCCCACATACGTCATTAAAAATCGTATATACATTTAATTAAAGCCCTGTTCTTCGTTAACATCGAATCGTCGTGAATCTTTCTTTTTCAAATTCACACAAGTAAATAAAGTTGAGAGATCAAATGAAATTATGTTAACAGACTTATTTTCTTCGTCTATTTTAGGGACATTATTTGTATATTTTATCATATATACACGCATATATTTACTGAGTTGCCTCGATTAAATCATCCCGTTTTGCTACATTCTACGTAACATGAAAATTATGCATATATATATAAATGAAATATGACATATTGAGAATCAGTATTTTGTACAGTTGGACTTCATGTTTTTTCATTTCATAGTTCGCTTAGGGTGAATTCGAATAAATGAACAGTGAATAGAAAAATACATTGTAAGTAAAATTTTTGACCTCCATTTCTTAAGGATACAAAATGAAAATATGGAGTCCAACAGTGTTAATCGATAAAATAATAGCTTATTAAATTTCAAGCAGGAAAGAGCCCTAGGGATCCTTAATAGGAAAAAAATAAATAAATAAATAAATTCAGTACAGGGAAATTAACTGAAACCAATTTATTTTTCGACTTCTCTTCATTAAATTTTAAATTCCGAATCAAATGCATTACTAACTGTAAAGAAACTTTATTAAATATTGCTCGAGTTGATGTAGCAGTTCTGACTTGTCTCCTCTTTCAATTTTTTTCTCATAACTCGTTTCCCAATACTTTCATGAGTGCTTTTCAGACACGAATGCTCTCCATAGACATTTATTGTTGAGGGATCGTGATTTTCAGCTATCCGAAGCTTTGCACTGCACCCTTTCTTGATACAACCATATCTGTAATATACAAGTAATGTGTGAAAAATGCATTTGATTATCAGAATGAAGCTTTGAAATTTTAAGGAAACAAACTTTAAAAACTGAAATAATTACTTTAAGAAGCCAAATATCTCAGACAATAACTAAGTATCGTAGTAATAGTTGTCAATAACACATCTAAGCTTAAAAAAGGTTAATTAATCATGATTATACCCCAAGCTGAACTTCTCATACGTACTGACCTATGCTAGCTTTCGTACTATTTCCGACTTCTGGCCTTAACAACTCGAAATCTAGCGTAAGGGCCCCACTAAATATATTTAATATTTTTTTTATTTTTAAGGTTCATTTACAAAATGTTTTAGTGTTGGTGATTATCAGGAATAATATGGAGGCAATAAACTGAGTTCATGAAAATACATCCTAAGAATTTCACAAAAAAAAAGAAATAAAACCTTCATTGCCCACACCCTATAAGTAAGATAAGAGTTGAATATAATATATGCGAAGCACTGTAGTTTGATTTTTGTTGATTTTTGAGCTGGGAACATGACTGTGTGAAAATTAAATAAATAGGTACTAGTAGAAGTTTGAAGTCTGTTACGTACAAACTGATATAATGAAACGGCGGATAATTTACTGAGATACATAAAATCAAGAGTATTAGTTAAATAATAACTGTACGTGTTTAACTTTAAAAATTATATTTCTTAATTAAACATAATACCGATACCTTTTTTTAGTAGTAATATAAACAAAAATAGATAACACATATGTAAGAGTTGCGCAGAACAGGAAGGGCAAGAGAAGAAGAATGAATGTTAACTCTTGTGCAGATGACGTTGTCTGAGACGTTTAGCATTATATTAATGAGCAATTCATTGTACCGCAGATGTTAGCAAGATTTTTGAAATAAGGTTAGCAAATAAATTTGTACGTTACGTTTTAATTTTCAGAGTGACCCAAAATTTTTTTTAAATTCTCTTTTTAACAAGAAATAAAAATTACTTTCTTGTTTGTTAGTATCTACATTGTACAAGGACAATTAGGTTTCAATATAAATTTTTTGGCTAGATTCTCATTTTATTAAACTTTCTTCTCAATTTTCTATTGAATTCCAAACATAAACAAGTATTAGTTATATCAGATTCAAGCCATGTCATATATTCTATTGATATACTATTAACATTTATCCAAACTTTCAAACATTGTAATCCAACAAAATTCTAAAAATCTTTTTTTTTGGTTTAATAGCTAAAAAAACTCGTAAATATACAACAAATAAATACATTGTACATTAACTCATTATAAAATTTGACGTAAACTAGTTTTAATGTCCAAAAAACGATATACTCATATGTATCACGTAGCACGTTGAATTAAGAAATAATTATTATGAACTGGATAATGAAAGAGTATCGCCGAATATATGTAAATTTTACATACTTCGGTATTCTGATCATTTAAAGGGGGTGAGGTTCTGTGGGAATCACAAATATTCATGGTAATCTAATTGTACCTTGACTTGATAATGTATGTCATGTTACATAAGAAATACTACCTACTTCAACACTATTAGCGAAAAATTGGGATTCCTCACCTCCTTTTGATCATTTATGCACACAACTAATGTAGGTTTTGTTGAGGGGATATAGTTATACTGGAGTACGCACTTAATTATAACAATACTTTTATTCCAATGTTACAAGCGAATAGGTAGATGTGTTTGAAAATTCCTATCTGCATTCTTAGTTTGACGTGTTATTTTACAGATATATCATTTCTTCGATATTCATTTGAAACTGTTTTATGTAAATTTTTATTATAAATTATATATTGCGTTACGTCGATCTTCTGGGGCAAATGGCTGGTAAAATAAAAGAAAAACAAGAGTTTACGACGTTTCGTCGACTGGTGTGCCGACCTCTTCAGGATTATTGTTAAAACACCGAAGGAAATTTATTGCGCGTATTTAGCGAACGACTCATACGCAAGTCAAACAAGTCAAACTGGCAAAAAGCTTTTGACCTCGTGATGTATTTCCGGTTGATTCTTTTTCGCACAAGATAATACCGTACTACACAATCACACCACACACATTTTAAATTTTCTTGAATTATATATTTCTATTTTTTTAATCAATTTCTAAAAAAAAAATGAAAAACATGTTCCAAAGGGATTTGAACCTCCAACCACTAGCACCCTAGCCGAGATCCTTACTCTCTCTGCTACAAGCGCACCCGCTATGAGAATCTCGATTTGTTATACTTATACTGTGGTTCGTTACTCATTTTTATCATAACATTTTATTTATGGTTTNTAATGAATAAATTTAAAAAATTTGTTTTTGTTTTTTTTTTCTATTACTATAATGTATTGTTGCACTTAGATGGCCGATTTATTTCAAATCAAATTTTAGTTTTTTGTGTAATTTCAATTATTAATTGAAATATATTCTTAATACGTTGATGAATTAAAAAAATTTACACATTTTATCTTCGCCATTTTCTAACCTATAATATTAACTGATACAAATACGTATTCATATAAAATCGCCTTTTCAATATGAAAATATCAAATAAAGATTATTTAGGGTGAAAAATAATTAATACTTTTTCATCATTGACAATCAAACACCACTGAGTTCAAAAACGTATTCTTTAATGTTGAAAATAAGACTTTATTTTTGCAGTCTTACCGTGTACAAAACAGCTATGTTTTAAATTATCACCTTCCAAATCAATAATCCAACACCTTGGAAAGTTATACTGGTTTTTTAAGTGTCACGGGCTTTTGGAAAAAAAGCGTTACAAAACGGCTATATTTTAATCCACCAGCGATTGAATCGATAACCAAACACTTCGGAAAATAACATGACCCTCTTTAACGTTATGGGCTCTTAGTTTTCTTTAATTAGCATAAATATAGTTAGGTAGATAAAATCGGATAAGCCGCGTTATTACGCATTAAATATTAGTATTTTATGCATTTGATGCATAAAATACCGACCGATTTTTTTAAAACCTGATGTTTTTTTGGCATTAAAATAATGCTAATAATTACTGTTATAAATAAATTATTTGACAAATACAAAAATTATTAAAATAAACATATTCAATACAAATGCAGAACGTATCACTGGTTTTTAAGGGCGTTTATTTCGAATTCGATAAACACTGGACAGGAAGGTTGATAGTTCATGTTCGTGTGTTGTAACATATAAAAATGTGTTTATTTAACAAGTTCGTGGAGGTCTGAAAATTGGAAAAAACGCATTTTTTTAACTTTGGGAATTTTTAACGCGAAAACTGTGGGGTTAAGGTATGTACAACTCAATTGATTATTTGTTCGGAAAGAGCCAAAGAATAAGGACCAATTTTTTTTTCCTCGAAGAAATTAATTTTTACAATTTGTTTAAAAATAATTTGTTTAAAAAATTTCTGACCACATTTTCGCCTGGCAAACTGTACTTCCTCATACAGTAACACATTTTAAACAAGATGGACCAAAAAAATTGCGGGCGAATTAATTTTTCCGGTCGATTGCTTATTTCACCCCGTCTATTTTCAGTGCATCGGCCTATGATGTAACATAGTCTTGCAAAGCAAAAAAACAAATATGGTACGGACCCTGTTCTTATTACTTATATGGATACCAACGGACAAACTACTAAATTACAAAATTAGTTGATAATTAAGCGTTTTTTAAAATGCATGTAATTTAGCCGGCTGATTGTAAATAAAATAGTTATAATTATTTCTAGGTGGTCAAACAATGTTAAAATCGTGTTTTAAAGTTCGTTTCGCTTA